>JAUTXW010000932.1:0-600000 GCA_030620095.1 Kuschelorhynchus macadamiae
ACGATGTCAATTTTACGGAAAAGCTTACCAGGCAGGAACCCAGAGCATGGAATTCATTTGTTAATGTAGTAAGAGGATTTTTAGGCAACAATATGGGTGAAAATTATGAACGATTAGTTAATGAACTTTTAGATGCCTATAAAGCGCTTTATGCCAAAATGTGGATTGAACCAGCTAGCCCATTCCATGTGCATTTTTTCCTAAAAATTTGGGAGCTGTTGGTATATAACAGACCAGGGTGAAAGGTTTTTAAATTCAGAACAATGGAAATTGGGTATTAAGGAGGAATGGGATCCAGCCATGACGATGATTAGTGTTTTCATTTAATATTTTTTTCATGTCTTTCTAATTCTACCTGTACTACCTCTAAGCGAAAACTAACAACAAAAACTAATCCTACCAATAAAGAACACTAAAATAAACAGAAAACTAATCTGGGATATATTTGTTCGAAATGATGTCTATTTTGCCTTCACAAAACCTACATAATTTCCATATTTTTCTAGCATTGAAAATATTAACTGGTCTTTTAATATTGAATGTTTTTTTATGTTTATTAAATATGTCTTATTCTATATATTTTGTTTTCTAAAAAATTTGTCCAAAACAGAGAGATCTGGTGATCTCGGTGAAATTTTGTGAAACTTACTTTATTTGTAATAATTCGATTTTTTCGATTATTTTTTCAAATTTGCCGATAACCTGACATATTTTGAGAAGTTTATTTTCCTTCCTGAGAGATATGTAGCTACATGCAAATTTTTAGATCATCAGTAATTCCGGTAGAATAAGTTCTGAAGTATTTAAAACCCCCCCCCCCCCCCCCCCCCCCCCCCCCCCCCCCCCACTATTTATTGTTATTTTCAGAAATATTTCCATTCTTGGACAATGTTTTTAATATATTAAACCAAAAACTACCCTGATCGTTCGCGCCTAAAATTCAATGGATGGTTTTCTTGTTAAGCCAAAAAAGAGATGACTTTGACCTACTACGGGAGAAAACGATGACGTTAAATGTAGAGCCACAAGCCAAGCGTCTTCTGAACAGACAAGGTGGGAGATGTTCACACATCATACAGACGCTCCTTTATGAAATAATCGATCAAATTCAGCAACAAATAAACTATAGATTTAACGGTTTAAATGATTTTAAATTCCTCGAGCTCTGCAATTTTGATGCATTTTCTCTACTTCTTCATTATGGCCAGTTCTCCGACCGAGTGTTACTGCGATCTGAACTAAAAGTGATTTAGGAAACTGATGACATTGATTGACGTAAACGTATAAAAATTTGCGTGAGAAGTTCAACGGGGCAGGAGAGACTTTCGCATACATCGCTGTTGTCCATTGAAAATAAACTTCTCCAAAATATGTCGGAGCATCGACGAATTTGCAAAAAATGATCGAAGAATCGAATTACATTACAAATAGGTAAGTTTCTAAAAATTGCTTTCCTTTCTTAAAATTTCACCGCACGCCCCTGGTAAGATGGCCGGCGAGATCGCCAGATCTCTCGGTTTTGGATAACTGTCTGTGGGGTACTTTAGAAAACAAAATATATAGAATAAGACATGACACCCGATTTAATAAACGCCACAAGAAGAGCATTCAATGAAATGCAACAAAGACCGGTTAATATTTTCAATGCTTTAAGAAGAATATGGAAATTATGTATGCTTTGTGTAAGGCAAAATGGATATTATTTCGAGCTAGGTTATATAGATTTAGTTTTCTGTTTATTTTAGTGATATTTAAAGGTAGGATTAGTTCTTGTTATTGTTATTGTTAGTTGCTGTTTAGAGGTATTAGAGGTAGAATTATTAACATGTTCATGTTATTCAATTAATAATACTTTTCAAGATTTTGGATTCACGCAACAGCCTAAAATTATTACAATGTAAGATAAATAATGCTATGATAGTTATTACAAATTACTTAAATTTTACATTATAAATTATTGAATTATTGAATTGCCGATTTTGAACACATCTTGAAAATAGTATAAAACAGGATATACAAGGTTAATTTAATTAGAATAAAAAAATTTGTTGTTACTATAAATAAAATATATTTGAAAATTCATTTGTTTTGAGTCTATCTCTAAAACAATGGAAAACACTGGGCGATTCGAATAGAAAAGTATATATTATTATATATTTTCGAGAAGCTTATTGTGAACTGAACAATATAAAATAAAAATATACGGGGTGTCCCATTTAAAAAATTATAAGTTTGTGTTATATCTCAAAAAACAACATCTCACATAAAAAAATTGTGTACGCCACTGGATTCTACGTGAAAAACTGTATCAGAGCCAGTTTTTAACTTTTCGATAAGTTAAACAACAACCGAAATACGAGGAGGCCCAAAAATGCAAAATTTTGGTTTGTCGCGAAAAATCGTAACCCTCCATCTTCACTAATAAGAGAAGCACCCCATAAAAACACAAACACTTCACTATTCCTAATACAAGGAAAGATTTATAACGAAGGAAATTCTAGGTAAAAAGAATTTTTTACTGATTTTTTTCATAATGTTTTTTTTCACTAGGCCCCCATTTTGTTTTGCTCATATTGGAATATTATCACAATGTTTCCAGGTCATCCTCATATAATTCGTATTTTTTTTATCTTAACTGCGTCAAAAATTAAAAAACGAGAAATATCAAAGTTCGTTATATGTCGTAACCTTGAAAAACTGAAATATGAATTTGCTGGTCTTTTTATCTTCCAAAATGTATTTATAATGGCTAGAAATGCTTCATGTGATTTATAAATTTTTGCACAGTGTAATACTATATAACGATTTAGGGATGCATTTCGAAAACAAAGCGCACAAGCATTTTTTTTTTCATATCGAGCCAGTAAATTTTTTTCCATTGTTCCGATACGTCAAGACTGTGCACAATCTCGTTCAAACGAAAATAATGCAATTTCTCCCCCCTCGCGCCAGTTACAGTTTTTTTTTTTCTCTTCTCAGTTTTAATTACATGCAAATCAAGTTACCTTTGAAAACTGGACACTTTTATGCGTTCCTCGATTGTTTCGAATGTCAGGCAGGGGCACCGAACGCACCCTTCATCGGTCGTATGCAAATCGTCTAGCGTTTTTTGTTTTTTGCCGTAACTGATTTTTGTTTTTTATAAGTGGCCCGAGCAGTGACAATTGTTTCAGGGCCGCCGCGCCGGATGGAACAGTTTGAGAACGGACCCGAATCTCGACCTTCGTGGCTTGAAACAATGTCCCAAGAAAAAAAAAGGTTTCGTATCGAGATGGCCCGCGAGGGATTAAGTTTCGGTTCGGATTTGAATACGGATTAAAAATTATGTTGCGACTATTGTTCCAGATGTTTCACTTTGATTTTTCAAATGAAATGAGAACAATGGACACTTCTTTAATACGAAGTTGTTAAATTAGTAAAAAGTTTCAAGTAATACAAATGATGTTTTGGGTCAAATACATGCGCTGCAACAAAATGCAAAATAACTATTTCATAAATTTCATTAATAAGATTTGTATTTTTTTGATGACATGCTCCCTTTTGGAGTGACTTAGAAAAATATGTTTAAAAACATGAGTATTTTTAATGGTTTTTAGCTTGTAATTTAGTTGATGCTGAAACCACTAAAACTGTTCATGTTTATAAGGACATTTGTCCAAATTATTTCAAAACGGTACAAAAGTATAAAGGATACAAAATTTGTAAAATAAAGTAAGAAAGCCGATTTCCCCTGTACAATGTTTTAAAATGTATTATGATGATTTTATAGAAATTATTAGGAATGTACGAGGCATATAAAAAAAATTAAAAAATATTTAACATTTGTTCACCCTGTATCTTTAAAATGAAGCGTTTCCAGACCGATGTTTCAAATAAGGCTGCGAAATTTATTTATATGTATAAAAATGTATAACGTTTACAAATGTACTTATAGATTTCTTATCGATGTAGCCTTACTTGATGGAAATTTATTATACACTATTATACAAAATAAAAACACGTTTAGTTTATTAATTTCCATTTATTTATCTCTGCTTGACATAGGTATAAAGATTTAACAGAGGGGAACCATTTAAGTCCAACTGGTCATTCAATAAAATATTTCGGGTTTTCCTCTTATTAATTTCTAAACTTTCCAAATGGTTCAATTTGTAGCTTTTATTAACCCTATGCAAAATTTTATAATCGTTTTTAAATGTATGATTTGCTTCTATCATATATTTAGCGTAATTGAAGTCTGTTTTTTCTTTATTATATGAGGATTTGTGTTCTTTTATACGTCTATTGAAAGATCTACCGTTTGGCCAATGTAAACTTTATCACAGGAACCACATTCTAATTCGTATACCCCTGATTTTTTAGATTTATCAGACTTGGATTTATTATTTTTAATATATTTCCCTAATGTATTAATTGTACAGAGGGTAAACTTTATAATCTGCTCTCATGGAGATGTTTACTGATTTTAGAGCTAATTTTGCCTGTATATGTTATTGTATTAAATTTGGTTATATCTTTTAAATTATTATTTGGATAGATTAAATTGATTGCTTTCTTATATTGTTTTTTATTTACTATTTTGTCGCCTATATTAGGACTATAGCCATTGTTAATAGCAATCTGCTTTATAGTATTCAATTCTTTATTATAGTTATCTGATGACATAGGTATACTAATTAAACGATGTACAAAACTGTTGAAAGCTGCCATTTTATGTGCAAAAGGATGATTTGATGTTTTATGAATTGTTATATCTGTGTAAGATGGTTTATGATAAATTTGAAAATCGTCTTTATTATTATTGTTCATAATTGTTCAATCCAAAAAATTTATTATCTTATCTTGTTCCACTTCTAACGTAAATTTAGTATTTTTTTGTAAATTATTAATAAAATCTAAAAATAACCTTAGTTGTCTCTCGGTTCCCGTGAAACACGCTAGTATGTCGTCTACATATCTATACCAATAAATAAACTTGTTTCTTAACGGGTGATTATTATTAGATAATATTGAAGTGATTATTTCTAGATAATATTGAACCATTAATGTAGAAGCACCCATTAGGAAACAAGTTCATTTGTTGGTATAGATATAGGAACAGAGAGACAACTAAAGTTATTTTTAGATTTTATTAATAATTTACACAAACATATTAAATTTATGTTAGAAGTGGAACAAGATAAGACAATAAATTTTTTGGATTTAACAATTATGAACAATAACAATAAACACGATTTTCAAATTTATCATAAACCATCTTACAAAGATATAACAATACATAAAACATCAAATCATCCTTTTGCTCATAAAATGGCAGCTTTCAACAGCTTTGTACAGGGTGTTCCAGCGAGGACTGAACAGGGACCTATTTTCGACCTTCCCTGTATTTTGGAAAAATTCAAAATAGCCAATCGATGTATTTTTTCTTGTAGAATCCAAAAATGTCATCGAAAAAATATTTGAACCAGAAACAAAAGAGTTACGCTATGCATCAGGTGTTTTTTAAATGGAATGTATCGTTTTTTATACGATTTTTGGAAAGAGTGATTTTTTTTATGTCCGTTCTGATTAAAAGATTTGATTTTGCGATAGCTGTTTATATTACATTTTAATGTTTTACAAACTAATATTTTAGCTTCACCTGTTTAAAATATACGATAAGTTGGTATAGGTGATCAAGGTAAAATGACGTTTGAATGCTTTGTCAATAAAAATTGACATTATTTTAATTAGTGTCGAAGTCTTCACCTAAAAAATATATATTTGACTCTGATCGAAATGAAATACTCTTTGGACGAGAGACTACAGATTGTTATGCTATTTTACAAGTGCCAAGAAAATGCAAGAGAAGCAAGAAGAAGATTTATTGCAAATTTTCATAGAAATATATCCATCAATACAATTCTAAGGATAAAAAACCTATTTGAGGAAAATAAAACTTTACATGATAGAAAAAGAAATATACAAAGAAGAAGAAATCGAGACCAGGCCATTATAAATTATTTTCAAGTTAATCCAACCAAATCTATTTCGGATGCAGTTCGGGAAGTTCGGTACGGTGGCGGTGTAAGGCGCAGAAGAGTTACCCGAGGGACTGTTCACAGGACTCTGAAAATTCATAAATTTAGGCCTTTTCGTATCCTTCCACTTCAGCACCTAACACCGGCACAAAAAGAACTTCGCTTCCAATTTGTTTCTCAAATGGTAATTCGGCAAGAAAACGAAGACCCTGATTTATTCAAAAATATTGTGTGGACCGACGAAGCTACTTTCACAACATCGGGAGTATTCAACAGACATAATAGTCACCACTGGGCCGTTGAAAATCCAAAAAAGTTCCAAACTATTAAATTTCAAGGGAGGAATTCTATTCATGTTTGGTGTGGGATAAAAAACCATAAAATTTTGGGACCAATATTTTTTAACGGGACTTTAAATGGGCACAGATATTATGAGTTTTTAGAAAACGAAATTGAAAATTTTTTGGTGAAGACTTCGACAATAATTAAAATAATGTCAATTTTTATTGACAAAGCATTCAAACGTCATTTTACCTTGATCACCTATACCAACCTATCGTATATTTTAAACAGGTGAAGCTAAAATTTTAGTTTGTAAAACATTAAAATGCAATATAAACAGCTATCGCAAAATCAAATCTTTTAATCAGAACGGACATAAAAAAAATCACTCTTTCCAAAAATCGTATAAAAAACGATACATTCCATTTAAAAAACACCTGATGCATAGCGTAACTCTTTTGTTTCTGGTTCAAATATTTTTTCAATGACATTTTTGAATTCTACAAGAAAAAATACATCGATTGGCTATTTTGAATTTTTCCAAAATACAAGGAAGGTCGAAAATAGGTCCCTGTTCAGTCCTCGCTGGAACACCCTGTACATCGTTTAATTAGTATACCTATGTCATCAGATAACTATAATAAAGAATTGAATACTATAAAGCAGATTGCTATTAACAATGGCTATAGTCCTAATATAGGCGACAAAGGTTTTTTATAGTAAATAAAAAACAATATAAAAAAGCAATCAATTTAATCTATCCAAATAATAATTTAAAAGATATAGCCAAATTTAATACAATAACATATACAGGCAAAATTAGCTCTAAAATCAGTAAACATCTCATGAGAGCAGATTATAAAGTTGCCTTCTGTACAAATAAAACATTAGGGAAATGTATTAAAAATAATAAATCCAAGTCTAATAAATCTAAAAAATCAAGGGTATACGAATTAGAATGTGGTTCCTGTGATAAAGTTTACATTGGCAAAACGTATAAGAGAACACAAATCCTCATATAATAAAGAAAAAACAGACTCCAATTACGCTAAACATTTGATAGAAGCAAATCATACATTTAAAAACGAATATAAAATTTTGCATAGGGCTAATAAAAGCTACAAATTGAACCATTTGGAAAGTTTAGAAATTAACAAGAAGAAAACCCGAAATATTTTAATGAATGACCAGTTGGACTTAAATGGTTTTTTTTTATATTTGGTACAGATTTTTAGTGTCAGTTTTAAGTTAGCTTTTGACAAAGACACAGTGTGTCGAAACAGCTGTCAAGCAGAAATAAATAAGTGGAAATTAATAAACTGAACGTGTTTATTTTGTATACGAATGTACTTATAATTTTTTTATTGTAATACTGTAACAATTACAAAATCTGGCTAGATATGAGTTAAGGTTACTTGGGATAAGTGCGACACAAAATTTTCCTAGTTGAAAAATAACCATTCAAAATGAAAATAAATATTTTTATATACCGTTCATATTCTTTTTCTTGAAAGACACACTTCGCACATAAATAATACAATGGGTAAAGAAGAACGTCTATTTCAAATGGCTGTATTTTCGTTGTAAATAATCCAATCAAGATGAATTTTTTTGGACGGGTAGATAATTTTTTTATCTTTTTAGCAATTTTAATGAATCCCGGCTTTGTTATACAGGGGAGGAAAAAATACAAGACCAAGTAAATTTTACTACATTTAAAACTGACGGGATACACCGGGTCAGAGAATTTTAATTTTATGAATGTCTTGGATGCAGTTTCCATGGAGGTTTTGCTGTACCAAAAACCTCGATATCTGGTTGATGCTAAGAAAAAAATTACGTATTAAAAAACACGCCTTTCCTTCAAATCTTTGCTACGTTAAGTCTTAGAAATTTTGCTTTAATAAATATTATCCCTAATTTTGCCCAATTTTAGAAAGTGATTCAAAATTTTTACATACTTAATACCGCCAATATTTAATTTAAATTTTCTTAAATTTAATGCCTTTGACAATAATACAGGGTATCACTAAAATACGGGATGTTCCACGGTATTTTGACAAATTTTACCAGTTTCTAGCTTTTTTATTAGGCGGTTTGGGAAAATGTGTTGAATATAAAAGATTAATAATTATTTTTGTTTTGATTTTTAAAAAAACTTTATTTTGCACATACAGGTCTAAGTCCTAACACTGGAACCTGTGGTGGAAGATAGATCAAAATATAAGAGTTCTAACCTCACTACACCACAACTTGTTATGTTCTGGACGCGCGTTTCGCTAACCAAGTTAGCATCATCAACAGACTATGTAAAACGGAAGCTTTCACGGCTTTGGTCAATTAATAAATCATGGTTCTTGGGATTAGACCGTGTCAAATTTGAATTACTATCCGTCGCTTCACCTTCGATTGCACAAGGCATCTTCAGGGATCGTTACTTCACGAGATCTGAACACTGAATGAGCTCGAAGAGATTCAGGCGGACTTTTATACCCGATTTGTGCTTGCCGAACCGTGACCCTGTGTTAAGATCGATTTCCACGTGTGATGTAGATCGTAACCCGTATCTCTATTGAAATTTGTTGTATCTTTAAATATTTCAATAGATTCTCTAACTTTTCGTTTATAAAAACCTGGAACCGATGCTAGAACCTTGGTTTCCTTTACATTTATGAAATGGCCAGTGTTGTGCTGGTGTTCAGCTACAGCAGATTGAACAATTTGTATCTTTTTAACACATCGTTCATGTTCCTTAAGTCTTGATATTGAGCGTCCTGTTTCTCCCACATACACTTCTCCACAGGAGCAAGGAATTTTATATACTCCTTCTGTTTGGAAAGGTACAAGATCTTTCGGGGATCGCAAGCACTGTCCAACCTTCTTATGTGTATTGAAGATTGTACGTATGTTGGACTGTCGAAATAATCGTCCTATTTTGTCCGTAGTGCCACGTATGTAGGGAAGAACAACACTAGCTAATGGTGGCTCTTTATCATTTTGCTTTGGCGGAGTTGGTTTACTATATCTTTTAATTGAACGCATAATATCTTCAGTGCAATAGCCATTCCCTCTGAGAGCTTCGATCAGTTTCGATGTTTCCTATATTAAAGAATCTTGATCTGAAATCGAAATAGCTCTAAATACTAGTGAGTCAATAACCGATTTTTTTTGTGCTGGATGGTGATGAGAATTTGCGTTTAAGTATCTATTTGTATGCGTAGGTTTTCTATACACAGAATATCCTAATGTTCCATTTTCGTTCCTTTGAACACATACATCTAGAAAAGAAATTGTTCTATTAGATTCAATTTCCATCGTGAATTTGATATTATGATGTTGCTGATTAAGGTGGTCCAGAAATATGAGGAGATTATCCTGTCCATGAGTCCAAACAACAAAAGTATCATCTACATATCTAAATCAGTGCTTCGGTTTTAGTGGAGCGGATGTTAGAGCAATATCTTCAAAGGCTTCCATAAAGATATTCGCTACCACAGGTGATAGAGGAGATCCCATAGCTGCCCCTGAAGTTTGTTCATAAAAAGTTCCTTGAAAAATGAAATAAGTAGATGTAAGACAAGCTCCCACTAGGTCTATTAAGTTTTTATCAAGATTCTTTTTATCCAGTATGTCTGATATATTGGAAATTGAGTCGTTGACAGGAACATTTGTGTAAAGTGATTCTACATCGAAACTGACCAAAATATCTTCGGAATCCAACTGGATTGTCTTGTGTTTTTCCACGAAATGTGCGGAGTTTTTCTAAGTAAATAGTAATCTTCTGATTGCTGCTTCAACAGAAGATACTATGTCTTCTACGGGAATGGTGCTCGGTGCTATTGCGAAGTTTTGGCCCTTGGAAAGGACCGAAAGTTCTGCTTCGGTTAACGGCTTCGATGACAGGTTGATAACCGTGTTCTGCGGAAGTTTCACTGGATTTTTTCTGTTCAGGAGGGCTTCAAACTTCTTTTATTGCTTAAGTGTAACTTCTTGATGGATTTTTTCTGCCTGTGCGTTGGTAATGTAGTCCAAAGTTGTAAATGTAGTTCTTTCTAGTCTACAAGCTAATTTCAGATGAATTTATAATAGTTTCCGGGCATTTGTATCTAAATTATGACGTGTTGCCTTAATCCTTTCTCTAACTAATGCATTGCTAGCACGCGTATAAATATTCTTAGCAGTTCTAGAAGTAATGTGATGTTTCACCTGTAGCGATTTCGGTACTACATCTTCATCTCGGCATCTAAGGAGAGGGGCCCACTGGCAGAGTAACTTCTTCTTGCTATTCCGGAGACCGCCAAAAGTTTTGGCATACAGAAGGAGTATATAAAATTCCTTGCTCCTGTGGAGAAGTGTATGTGGGAGAAACAGGACGCTCAATATCAACAAGACTTAAGGAACATGAACGATGTATTAAAAAGGAACAAATTGATCAATCTGCTGTAGCTGAACACCAGCATAACACTGGCCATTTCATAAATGTAAAGGAAACCAAGGTTCTAGCATCGGTTCCAGGTTTTTATAAACGAAAAGTTAGAGGATCTATTAAAATATTTAAATATACAAAAAATTTCAATAGAAATACGGGTTACGGTCTACATCACACGCGGAAATCGATCTTAACACAGGATCACGGTTCGGCGAGCACAAGTCGGGTATAAAAGCCCGCCTGAATCTGTTCGAGCTCATTCAGTGTTCAGATCTCGTGGAGTAAAGATCACTGAAGATGCCTCGTGCAATCGAAGGCGAAACGTCGTTCCAATTTGACACGGTCTAATCACAAGAACCATGATTTATTAATAGATTATATAAACTTTTTTTCATTTTATATGATCTGCTGATGATGCTAACTTGGTTAGCGAAACGCGCGTCCAGAACGTAACAATTTGTGGTGTAGTGTGGTTAGAACTCTTTTTTTTTGATATACAGGTCTGTTTAAAAATTTAGGTTTTGTCTAACTTTCCTATTTCAAGTGAGTAGGTACCTAAGTACCCTATTTTTTTATTTAATTTATTTTTCCCTAAGCAACAAAAATGAACAAAAAAAATCACAGCTTTATTTATGTAACAAGAAAGACAAACATTATAGCCTATTGTTTGTTTGCTATAATTTAAGAAATCAGTAACAATAGGTAAATACAATACTTAATCAAGATTTTTATTACCCTTGGCATTAATAGTGGTTTGACATTTATTGAGCATGCTTAAAATTAAATTACGGATAAGTTGTTGGTCTATGTTTTGTCAAATTCGGTTGAGTGCCAACCATAGCTCCTGTAGATTTTGCAGGGATGCACTACTTCCCGAACCTGTCTTCCCATATGGTCCCATACATATTCAATGAGGTTAATACCTGGGCTTCGGATTGGTCAATCCATTACGGAAGTCTGCCGGAAGTTCCCTTACCACTTGTGCCATGTGTGAACGTGCATTGTCATGCATGAAAATAAACCAATCTCCAATGGCAAGAGCAAAAGGCACAGTAGTAGTAGTAGTAGTAGTTAGGGGGAGGTCTAGAGACCTGACTGGTAGGCCTATAAGGCCCTTTTAATCTACCCCAGCTCCTCCCTCAATCACCACCCGCCACCAGGTGTACATCCTTGAATCTGCCTGTCCTTACTATGTAAGTCTGCAAATCCTTCCATGCAAGATCCTTAACTTCGTCCCTATGCAAGACCGCAGTGCCAAAAATATCTCGTTTCAGTCTCGCTCGCGCTTAACATCTGCACAGGAAGTGAAGCGGAGTTTCCTCCTTTTCCTGACACTCCGTGCAGATAGAATCTTCCTCAATGCCTAACATAAAGAGGTGTCTCCTCAATCGACAGCGCCCCGTTACTATTCCTACGATGGAATTTAGAGCTTTCCTAGCTCGGGCTAGTAACCACTCTGTTCGGCCCTTATCGGGCTTCAAAATGAAGTCTTTAGCTTGCCTCCCGACCCCGGAATGGCCCCATTCACGTTGAAGTTCATGTTGTGCCCATTCGTCGAGTGCTGTCCTTATCTGCTGCCTAGTGATTCCTAAAGCTGGTTCTGGTCCTACATACGGGCGAGTGGCGCCGAGTCTCTCAAACTCATCTGCCCTCTCGTTGCCCTCAATCCCACAGTGTCCTGGCACCCAAACCAACTTCACTCTTTTACGTCGTGCCAACTGTTCTAGCCTGTCACCGCATTCCTGAACCAAATGATCGCGCCGTGGGTGAGTCGAGCACCTTAAGTGCTGCTTGACTGTCTAAGTATATGACAATCTCTCCCTCTGCCCCCTCTATGACTTCCTTCATCGTTATTACCATTAGAATGGCATATACTTCAGCCTGAAGCACCGTTGAAAACTTCCCCAAAGGGAAGCTGGACCCGGTTTGTGTAAACTCCAGCACTAGAGGATTGCAACTGTGTCATACGTGAACCGTCCATATAGCAAACAATTGTCTCTCTGGAGAACTCCAGCCTGTTTCTCTCCCAGTCCTCTCTTTCGGGGATTGAGATACTATAACCCTTATGTCATCTTAGTCTGCCTGAGGGTTGTGCTACTTGTAGGTAGATAAAGGGATCTCTCTTTCCACAATGTGGGAGATCCTTGCCTGACCCACAACCTCACCTTTGGTATATCAAGCTCCTGCGTCTCCCATTCGCAAGTGCGCTGCCATAGCCTCTTTCTTAATGAAAGTCGACAATGATGGCAGCCCTAGCAAGACAGTCAATGCTGCTGACGGCGTCGTCCTCATTACTCCAGTTATCGCTTGGCTAGCCAGTCTCTGGACTTTTGCAAGACTGGAACGAATGGTTTTCCTCTACACCGAGGCCAGCAAGTTCGTTTTTGCCTCCAACGAAATCCCAACCCCAAACCATTTCAGATCGACCTCCATAGCTTAGAGTTTCCTTAAAATTACACTGGATATTCCGATCCCCTGGTCGCCTGTCGACTTTCATTCTTTTGTGGTTGGTGTAGAAGCAAAAACGAGACTCGTCACTGAAACATTTCTCCACTGATCTTTACCCTACGGCAAATGACCTCTCGTGAATTCTAAGCATGCCCTGTGGTAATTCGGTGTTAACTTGGAACTCAATCCTGCTTCATGGGGTAGTATATCAGCTTGCCGTAATCTATTCCGGATTGTTTGTAGTGTAATTTGCTTTCCATGTGCAGTGAAAAATTCAGCTTTTAGCTTTGAACTCGCATTAAATTGCTTCCTGAAGCGCTGCACCCTCAGGAAATCTTCGTTGGACCTGCTTGCTCTAAGACGTAAGAAGACCAGGACCGTCTCAAATTGGAACTACTATCCGACGTTTCGCCTTAGATTGAACAAGGCATTTTCACGGATCTTTAGTCCACAAGATCTGAACACTGAATTCCGTGTTTAGATCTGGAAAAGTTAAGATCCCTGATTGCCCGTGCAATCGAAGGCGAAACTTCGGATAGTAAATGCAATTTGACACGGTCTAATCCCGTAATTCAGTTAATTGCTTTTTTGTGTAAATGTCACTGTCACACATAGGATTGAATTTTGGCTTTTGTATCTTTCCAGCATGGAGCTTTATGTAGCTACCTCCTTTAGTATTTAGCGTGGTCTATTACACATTACATACATACATACATTACACTAACGCTAAAGGCGGCGAAAAAACTAACTCTTGCAATTATCGCCCAATTGCACTACTACCAGTGCTATCAAAAATCATCGAAATGCTACTGAAGAATCGTCTTATGCCATTTCTCCTGACACATCAGATAATATCACCGGAGCAGTTCGGATTTCTACCCAACAAGTGCACCAGCGACGCCATGTTCACGTTACTTAGAGGCGTCTACTTATCTCTCAATAACAACCACCCAACTGCCTCAGTTTTTTGTGACTATGCGAAATCCTTTGATTGTGTTAGTCATGAAATTCTGATAAACAAACTAAATTTTTATGGAATTCGTGGTACTTTTTTAAATTGGTTCAAATCTTATCTTGGGAAAAGGCAACAACTTGTAAGGGCTAATGGTTCCGATTCTGATTGTAAGTTGATTACAAGTGGAGTCCCTCAAGGTTCAGTCTTGGTACCTATTCTTTTTTTGTTATACATTAATGATATCACGAACCTTAAAATTAATGGAAGAATTTCCCTTTTTGCTGACGACACAAGCATAACTTGGAGTGATTTTGATACAACGTCTTTACACTCTAGTATCTCCAAAGACTTGGTTATAATTAAGGCTTGGTCCGATTCCAATATGCTTTGTTTTAATGTCGATAAAACGGTGGCGTTATCTTATAGGGGAACTTTACAACCACTTCAGGTACATAACAGCAATATTGAATACGTAGAGTCGGTTACAACCTAAAATGGTCTAATCATATTGACACCTTAACTAAAAAACTTTTTACCGCCTGTTTCGCCATTCGATTAGTTTCAAAAGAACTACACGTTCCTTCTGCCAGACTTACTTATTTCTCTTTATTTGAATCCCACCTCCGCTATGGCCTTCTCTTTTGGGGCTGCTGTACCACCGAGCAATTTTGTAGTATTTTTATGCTTCAAAAGAGAGCCATTCGTTATTTGTTTGGTCTAAATAATAGAGCTCACTGCCAATACTATTTCAAAAACATGAAATATTAACACTTCCTGCATTATTTATTTTGGAAACGGTATGTTTGCTGAGAAAACACATAAACATCCTCCCAGAAAGGCCACAACATGTATACCCTACCAGAAACTCTAGGCATGATATATATCTTCCCATTTCTTCCTCAGAATTAATAAAAAAATCAATTATTTACAACGCCATAAAACTTTACAACATTCTGCCAGTACATTTAAAATCTATCCCTATGCTTGCACAATTTCGAAAAAACACCAAAGCATACCTCATTGAGAGACCATTTTACAGCGAGTAAGTCTCTTTAAATTGTCACTAAATTCGCTTGTTTACTTAAATCTTTTGTGAGTCATGTCCTAACTCGTAACATAGAATTTTGAAAATCATCATATAGAGAAAAGAACTGTCGAACATTCACTTAAAACTTAATTATTTTTGTTAGGTATTGGATTAAAAACAAAATTTAATTATTTTTTGTATACTGCATTCTACACTAGTTCATTATACCTTCTGTTTAACATCACAATTATTTGTATAACTATAATAACATAGAGTTTAAGGTCGCATAGTTGCAATTTTGATTTCAATGTCATCGAAATTATTCACCTCGTACATGTGTGTTTGTTTACTTTTATAAGGTTATTAGGATTCATTAACTGTTTTGCGGCAATGTTATGTAATATTCTAACGTGTGTTTTACGATTTGGTAAATTGATAATTTACATTTTTAAAAAGCATTGACCTATCGAAATTCTTTTCGATTAATGTTTTGATATGTCTTATTTTAGGTATATTTTGCTTTGTCCATAAAATTGTAAAATTTTTCTGCGGCAATAAAGCATACTTTTGTTTGTTTGTTTGTTTGCTATTTGGGTGGATGTTGGGAACCAACTTACGTTTGAACCATTCTTCGGCTAATTTTGACGTTGTACTCTCATGATAATCAACACAAGAGTGTTTAATATTTTCTAATGACAAAGAAAGAACCCATCCATCTTTAGATCCTGCAAGCAAAATAGTAATTCTCTTGCCTCGGTTTGATGAGCTTTCAATTTACATTTATTGCTGGCATCAGTCCAACTTTTTGAAGCAATATCGCGAGTGTCATCAAGTCTCAATAAATAATTGATCTATTTTGATTTCGGTACTATTTTAGTAAAGAAATCCAGACGCGGCTCCTGAATCCTCCTGGATTTTATTATAAGTTGTTTTTTATTTATTTTCTTTTTAAATTAAAACGAATTCGCTTAATATATTTCCGCAGAGTAGTTCGACCACACTTAACTCAAGTTTAATGTTTTTCAAGCTGCTGTAGTAAATTATCCAATGTAGACATGTTTTAGATGATGAGCCTTTGAAAAAAATTAGTTTTTTTTTTTTAATATCGACTGCATCATTTAAGCTGTGAGTCTCTGTATACCTTGACAGATACCTTTCGGTATCTAAGTTACTTTTCGGTATCTAAGATACTTTTTTAAGTTACAAGATACAATTTCTTTTAAAAAATATCTAAGGTATTAATTACTTTTTAACAAAAAATAAAGGAACTAAGATACAGTAACTTAGATACTTTAAAGTAACTAAGTTACTTTTTTGTGACAGCTCTAAATACCTAACACAATAAGTGCGACCCATAGCTCTCTTTTTACCTATGCAAATTCCACAATGCTCATATATTAGCCTTTATAACCGCTCTTATTTGAAGGTAGGTAGTCTATTTCTTATGCCTGTGAATGTACTTTAATACGACACAGTCGTTCCCAAAGAATCACGCCGGACATCGCAGTCCATAATCGAACAGTCTGTAACCTAGTTTCGCAGAGATAAAAAAATCTCCCCGTTAAATCGTTACGTAAGCTTTCACCACCCTTGGTCAACAACAGTCCTTACGCAAGCCGGCAGCGTAAGAAGATTTATTTGTTCTCGGTGCAGATGCGGACAGAGCAGTCGGCCAGCTGCCCGTTGGTTAAGCCTTTATGCCCGCTGTCACGTGTGCGACCGTTTTCAGGGTAGCGACCGAAAAATAGGTTATTCTAGCGTGGCGAGTATAGAGAAAGTAGACACTGGTGTATTAAGTTTAACCAACGAATAGTTCTGACTCAGTGACTGTAATAAAACTAGCTGGATCTATCCCTTTGTGTTAAGTCAAGAGCTTGGCAATAAACAAAGCTTAAAATGTCTGCTTTTGTAGATATGAAAAGATAATTACAAATTTGCTCATGTTATTTTAAATACATTAGTTAATTACATAGTCACAGTATATAATGTGTTACATATTATATATTATTTGGGGTAAGGATCCAGTTAAAAAAAAACAAAGGCCTTTTTTTTAATTGCCGACGTTTCGTCAATTTACTGTTGCAACCTCAGGACACATAGATTTTATATCCTGCATGAAGCCCATATTAGTCTTTATTCCATTAATCCGCAGAAATGTCGTAATCCCAAATAATACACCACTCTAACATAAAAAAAAAAGATCGTCAATGAAAACCTTTTAGAAAACTAATATCTGGGAAATATCTGCTGACTAACGTAGTAGATTAATTAAGATAATATTTTAGCATTTTTAATATAAACTAAATTAATGGTTTCCTATTTCAAAAATTACATTTTAGAAGATGTTTGTAATTTTTTTTGGGGAAGCACTGCTTCTCTTGCTTCCATGGAGTGCACGCCCCTGCACTTCACTATTCCTAATAAAAGGAATGATTCATAAGAAGTAATTATGTCCAACTGTTTCTATACGTAAAATATAACTTTCATTGCAGGTAGTGCATATCAGTTCCAGTTGCCGGGACATCTTGAAATACCCTTTATGTTAATGTTATGGTAATACTGTACCTGACAAAAACTATTTTGTCGTTACTATTGTAAGGGTTTTTTAAAGAGTTCTAATTAATTTCATCTGGTGACATTGGTAAGAAAATATAGTTATGTGATATCGTGAGAATCTAAAGAAACAAATGCGACGATTGTTTTTTTATTATTGGAATTTTAGCAGTTGGGACTTAACTTCAGAAAAATCCATTATAAATGTAGCAACCGGTAAACTTATTGTTGTGAAACTAATATTTTTCCTACGATCTTATTGAAATTGTCTTGCTACAAATCCTTTTACTTGCACCCATATAAGTTCTATGAGATTCAGATCGCATTGATTTGGTGGTAACCACAGTACAGTTCAGGGGCGTGCGGTGAAATTTTAAGAAAGGCAATTTTTAGAAACTTACATATTTGTAATGTAATTCGATTCTTCGATCATTTTTTGCAAATTCATCAATGACGTCATTATAAAAACGTCGATGCTCCGACATATTTTAGAGAAGTTTATTTTTAATGGACAACAGCGATGTATGCGAAAGTC
The DNA here is from genome assembly GCA_030620095.1 of Kuschelorhynchus macadamiae. NCBI lineage: Eukaryota > Metazoa > Arthropoda > Insecta > Coleoptera > Curculionidae > Kuschelorhynchus > Kuschelorhynchus macadamiae. Next base: position 18,250 of record JAUTXW010000932.1, read on the forward strand.
TCTCCTGCCCCATTGAATTTCCCATGAAATTTTTTATACGTTTAAGTGTTGAAAAATTGCGTTCTACTGATGAACTTGTGGCAGGTGTTGTGTATACTAATTCACACAATTTCGACACTTCGGTGTAGGCATCCTCCAGTTCCTTCTCTTTTAAAAATTGCATTAGTTCCTTAGCGTTATTTTTTGCGCTAATGCCATCAGTTTGGTAAATCACTTTTAGTTCAGATCGCAGTAAGACTCGATCGAAGAACTGGCCATAATGAAGAAGAAGAGATTTAAACGCATCTTCTGGAAAAGTTTTTCCTTTAAATGCATCAAAATTGCAGAGCTCGAGGAATTTAAAATCAGTTAAACTATTAAATCTATAGTTTATTTGTTGCTGAATTTAATCGATTATTTCATAAAAGAGGCGTCTGTATGATGTTTGAACAGCTCCCACATTGTCTGTTCGAAGACACTTGGCTTGTGGCTCTACATTTAACGTCATCGTTTTCTCCCAAAACAGGTCAAAGTCATCTCTTTTTTGACTTAACATGGACTTAAATTCATCCACTTTTTGGAAAGAGAGTGAAATAGTTCTGAAAATATGTTCAACAAATATTTAAAATGAAAAACTCGTTTCAAACAGTCCAAAAACCCCATCGAACTATTTATTGCTTCTGAGTCCCACGTTTCATTATTTTCTATTATATTCTCAAATAGTTCAATCAGTGATTCACAGTCTTCAGATACTGTTAACACAAGTCCTCCATTATGGTTCCACCTAGTAGGAGCTACTTTGGGCAATCGTTTTTGGACAATGGAGTCTAAAACTTGGGTACGTTTTGTTGACTTGGAAAAAAAGCAGCCATGCCACTTAAAGTAAGGAAAAATACTTTACACTCTTTAATTTGATTGATGGACTGGGATAAAACTAAATTTAATTTATGAGCAAAACAATGGACAAACACAGCACTTGGGAAAGTTTCTCGAACTTTAGCTGGCAGACCCCCTAATTGTCCTGCCATTACTGCAGCTCAATCATAGCTTTGAGCAACTAATTTTTTCTCTCCATTAGTTTCTTTAGTAACGTTATAAACTACGGTATATAATGCATCTGCTGTACGACTTTCGGACACATTCTTAAAACCTAAAAATCGCTCTTGAATACGTCTGTTTTAACGTAGCGTATTACTACAGATAATTAGCTAAAATTAGTGATATAGTTGTTTCGTTCAGAACAATAGCAATGAACCGCGCCTCGCCAATCTCCTGCTTAATTCTTTTTAGAGTAATGGCTACAAGAGCTGAAATTAAATCATTCTGGATTCGATTCGACGTTCAGCGACAAACGCTAGACTGCTCTAAATATTTTTTTAAGCGATCATCATATTTAGCCATTAAACTAAGTAAATTTCCCCTATTTGAAGAAACCCTTGTTTCGTCAGGACCTCTAAATCCCAATTCGTGCTGTCCGAGACATCGATAAGTCTTCTTAATATTTGCCTATTTTTATCGACTAGTTCATTATGTTGGCGGTGACTAATTTCCAACTGTTTATTAAGGGCGTGTTCAATTCCAGTTTTGCCGTAGACTTTTTCTTTTATGACGGCCTGCAAATGCGCTTTGGACATAATGTGTCTTTTTACAGCTTTATGGAAATAGTTTAAATCAGAAAAACCAGTTTTATTCCAGAGACCTTTTTCATTTTCAAAAAGCATACAAAATGATTTACTTATACTTTCACACCCTGTTAGCCATTTAAATTGTTCGTATTGTTTTTCCATATAAAAATGTCTAATACAGTTCCTTCCTTTGGAAATTATATGAAGCTTATCAGCGAAGTTTAATGTTAAAAATCCCTTTATTATTAAGACACACACATTCACACACACTCTTCTTAAGAAATTCTCCAACATTTTCAATGTTATTACCGACAGCCGAAGTTGACGGTATTTGCATATCCACATCCGTATTATTGTATATCGCACCATGCACGACGCGACGTACGTATCACACAACACACGGATAGCCGTTCAAACAAAGAACCTACTCCAACGATAGCTTCCGCCCCCACTTAAAGCACGCGACTGAAATGCAAAAATTGCAAACAGCCGGTGGAAAGTTCAATAACCTCTGGCTCGATTAACAGTAAATCACGCATACAGGACTTGGCTGCAGAGAAGCTAGCGACCCGCATAGGTTCTATTCGATTTCTATTGTGGCTCGGTCGGAGTCAAGGCCGCATTTATTATGGGCTTGATAATTAAGATAATATTTTAGCATTTTTAATATAAACTAAATTAATGGTTTCCTATTTCAAAAATTACGTTTTAGAAGATGTTTTGTAATTTTTTTTGGGGAAGCACTGCTTCCCTTGCTTTTATGGACTACATGCCCCTGGTCACTAGATGCCGAAAAACATGTTTTCTCAATTCCATTGTTCTGTCTGTCTGTCTGTTAGAGGCATAGCTAAAAACTTGTTGACTGACTGACTCATCACGCTCTAGCCCAAATTGCTTCAGGTAAAATGCTGAATTTTGGCATACAGGTTGATTTTAGGGTCTAGAGGTTTGAAAAGAAGATATTTTTCAAAACTCAATTCCAAGGGGTGAAACTACCCCTTAAATATTACGATATTTTTATTTAAAAAATGGTCAGTTTGTCGGAAAAACGCTTGAACATGTCTTTTTTAATTTATTTTTTTACATATTTTAGAATTTTTAAAAACTTCATACAATGTACCCATAGGGGTAAAACCATCCCTTAAATATTATAATATATTTTAATTAAAAAATTGTTAGTTATTAGGAAAACGTTTGAACATAATATACTTTATATTTTATTTTATTACATATTTTAAATTTTTTTAAAAACTGAGACAGGGTGTCCAAGGGGCTGAAACTACCCCTTTAATATTATATTTTTTATTTAAAAAACAATTAGTTATTCGGAAAAACACTTGGATGCGTGCTTTTTATTTTATTTCATTACATTTATAAATTCATACAGGGTCTTTGAAAAAATTGGGTCATTGATTAATTTTTGCGATCTTTCTCAAACCGTTTGCCGTAGAAAGCTGAGCTTGCGCAAACAGCTTGATTTTAGAGTGCAGAGGTTCGATAAGAAAGGATTTTTCGAAACTCGACTTCCAAAGGGGTGAAACTGCCCCTAAAATTTTTATAGTGGACTCGAAAGTTGTCAAAATAAAACCGATTCTTGGCTTAAAGAACGAGCTATATTAACTCCAAAAAATAGCACAGCAGATGAAATAAATCTAGCTTTATTGGAAAAAATTACTGCTCCACAATGAACATACTACTCAATAGATGTATTACAGAAGAATTATAGAACAAGAAAATGCAGTTAATTATCCAGTCGAGTTCTTACACTCTGTAAACCCTTCAGGAATCCCTCCTCATGAGTTAACTTTAAAAGTGGGGCACCAGTGATGCTTATTCAAAATTTAAAACCACCAAAATTGTGTAATGGAACACAGCTACAGGTTCAAACATTACAAAACAATGTTATAAAGTCTACTATTATTTTTGGGCCTGGTCTGGGAGAAACATTTTTTATACCACGTATCCTTTTAGTTCCGTCAGACTATCCTTTTCAGTTTACACGTGTACAGTTTCCTTTAAATTTTTGCTTCACCCAGAGGCGTAATTTTACCTCCCCCTCCCCCCTGTAACTTCTAATGTAAAAGTTTCTTTTTATTAAAAATTAAATAAAATACCGATTTTTAAAAAAAGTGAATATAAATATTTATTTATTACTGTCACAATGATCATTATTATTTAAGCTAATGACTAAATATGAACGTAAATAACAAAATAAAAACTAAATACTTGCCCTAATACATAATCATAATCAGTAAGCTTAAATAAACTTTGCTTTCCTTGCCTTCTTTAACGCAAATTCTGAGATAATATCTGAAACATTCATGTCTTCCGAAATTTCTTTTTCGATACTAATAATAGATAAGTCTGAAAGCCTTTCTTGTCCCATCGTTGTCCTCAAGAAATTTTTGATAATTTTAAGTTCTGAAAAGCTTCTCTTCCCGCTAGCCACTGTTACTGGTAATGTTAAAAAAATTCTTATAGCAATCACTAAATTTGAAAAGGGATAGATCAGCTTATTTGTAAACAGGTATTAAATGACATTTAACGCGTTCATACCAGGAAAAATATAAGGTACTATGTTGTCAATTTCATCGCATAAATCTTCAGCTATAATATCTTTTTCATTTTTAGTTGGATCATGTAATATATTTTCAATAGCTTTACAGTCTATCTGCTTTATCTGATTTAGGGAAATTATTTAGGTCGTTGAGAAAATTGAAACTGTGTGATATTGTTTTATTTGTTCAAATCTTTCATCTAATTTCGATATAGCAGTATCGAATATTACAAAGTAAAAATTAATTTTAAATTGATCTTGGAGATTTTTTGGTGCCTCATCCTCACATTCGTAGTCAAATAAACGTTTTTTTTTGTTCGGGGTCTAACCATATTAATCGTAGGCAATCGATATCTTCCGCAATATTTTTGGCTTTTTCTAAAACATCGTTAAAACTTTTATCTGATCTAATATTATATAAATATGATTTGGTTTGCTCTAACATTAAAATAATATTTGATAATGTAGCATCAGATTCTCGCATAGCTTTACTTACGATATTAATTTTTGTTAACACATTATACCATGTGATAATGGAGCAAATAAATTTAAATGACTTAATTTTTAAAATTAACGAATTGGCCATATTTCTCATTTCAGAGTCTCTAGTTTTATCAAGATAGATGGTATATAAAGCATTATATATTTTGGCTAGATTATATCTAAGGGCTTTTAGAGCATCAATTCTGCTTTCCCATCTAGTATCTGAAAGAGGCTTTAGTGTTAAAATAGGGATTTCACTTTTTAAGACCTTCCAACGTTTAGTCGATGCGGAGAAAAAAACGTAAAGCTCCGGTACAACAGGAAAAAAACTTGTAATTTCTAAAGTCGCTTTTGCAGCATCATTAACAACTAAATTTTAACTGTGCGCGGCACAGGACACATAAAAAGCTCTAGGGTTTATGTCAAGAATTTTTTTTTGTAAATCATTATTGCGGCTTTTCATATTTGCACCATTATCATAACCCTGTCCTCTTAAATCCCCCAAAGGTTGTGTGTCTCTAAAAAATCTAGTAAAACATTAGTTAAACCCTGTCCGGTTGAATCAGATACTGAAACAAATCCTAAAAAGTGCTCTCTAATTTCTATTTGGTTTGATTTATTATTTAATAAAACGAATCTTACTACAACAGTAAGCTGGTCTTGATGACTTATATCTGGAGTAGAATCCAAAATAATAAAATAATATTTACTCACTTATAAAAGCGATATTATTTCATGTCTTATTTTTTGTCCCAAAAGAGAAATAAGTTCATTTTGAATGTAAGCGCCTAAATAATGCGGCATTGCTGATGGATTTCTAATAATTCTAGTAATGTGATCTGATATAGCATCATTAAACTTTGCAGTGGTTTCAATTCATTTTAAAACAACGTATTATTTTTGCCTCTAAAACTTAAATTTTGACCTGCTAAGAATTTCACGACACAAATTATAATTTTTAACACGGAAACCCATATATCTTTTTCCACATTTACCATTTTCTCATTTAGCGAATCAGTTGTTGTTTTAGAATAAATTGATTGACGTAAATAAATCCACGATTTTGTATTACATATGTGACCATTTGATTTTTCATGTCGTTCTATAATCTGAGATAAATGTCTCCGGTCATGATACCCCTCAACAAAGGCACTAGAAAAAGTTTTAAATATTTTGCAAGGAAAACAAAATACGCTATCTTTTGATTGAGAATACACTAGCCAAACTCTGGGAATTATTTCCCCGTTACTTAATCTTTTTTTATAATACACAGATGAGAAGCCTCTGTTATCTTTATTTAAAGGAAAATTTACATCTGCTTCTGTAAGTTGCGTTGGGCCTTACTCTACTAAAGTTAATTTAATTTTGTCAGATAGTATGGAAGGCCAATAGCTGAGATCCTTAAAAACATCGTCTTTATAAGAAACATCGGAACTTACTTCGTCCAGCCAACCTCGATCTTCTGAGTCCTCCTCGGTAATTATCGCGATGTCACTTGATTCGGGACTTGGCTCTCCACTTAAAATATCTTCCATTTGCATTTGAGTTGGGTTTTATAATCTCGGCCTCCATTAGATTAGCTTGGTGGTAACATGGTGTCGCATCTTGGTGACTTGATATCGTTTCTTGCGATACTGCGGGGATCAAAAATGCTTCAAGTGAACCACAAGCTTTTTTAACTAATTCTTCTTTTTGAAGTTTTCTTTTTTTGTATTGTGTTGTGAAAATATTTCTGGTTATGTAATTTAAGCTACTTCTTAATAATACTTAAATAATTGACTTTTGAAAAGCAACGCTCCAACCAGTCGTGAAGGCGTTTTTATTCTATTTTGCAAGCAATTCAATTCCTTTCTAACTGTTAGGCTACTGTTATATTGGATGTATACTTAATTTGATCACCAAATGCATAAATAAACGACCTATATCGATACACACACACACGCACGTGTTTTGTCGTTCTAGAGTTGTCTGTGAGTTGTTTTGTTGTTCTAGAGATTTGAATTCGTGTGGTATTTTGTATGTTTCTGTTAGTGAATATCCCGTTATTTTGAATATGTGGTTTTCAAACGCATGTAATCATTGTTATACGCGATGAACGTGAAAAACTGTATTATAATATTTTTAATTTCTAAGCAAGAGTAAAGAAATCGCATACCTTTATTATGATAGCATTGTTCTGCTTATCTACACCAACAACAAAAAAAAATGTGTCTGCAAACTATTTAGGTAAAAGTGGCTGTGATTTAAAATAAAATAAAGAATATTTAGTGCTTTATTGGAATAAATAGTGCTTATTTGGAATAAATAGTTCTTGTTTGGAATTATTACTGCTCTATTGTTATGCTGAAATTTTTTGTTTTGTGACAATCTTTTCTACCATGACTTTATTTTAATTAAAGGTACATTGACCTGATAAGCATATAATATTCATTTGCTTGAAGGTGTTAAAAACCAGGGCTGTTTGAAAACTTAGTGTAGCTGGTTCAGCTTTTTATTTTTATTTTATTTTTTATTTTATTTTTTATTTTTATTTTATTTTGTTTTTCTTTTATCTTATTTTAATTGTTTACTTTGCATGCTGGTAGTGGTGGTGTGCTGCTGAATTGAGTAGGTAGTTACATCTCACTGCTTGCTGTGTCTGAATTTATTTTGCTTTTGTTTTTATTATTTTGCTTAGCTTAGCTAAATTAGTCAAAATGAATAGATTCGGATGTTGTAACAATAAAGAAGTTAAAAACCTAGTATGTGATCAGTGTCATAAACTCTTTCATCCAAGTTGTTTGGAAAGAGTAAGCAATCATACCCCACTATATGGAAACCATGTCTGGTGCTCACAGGAAGGCTCTGAGGCAGCAAATCAAGATAATAATGAAATTAGTGAGTTAAGACAGCAAATTAAAGAACTTTCTTCAGAATTGGAAAATAGAAATAGATTTATTAAAAGAATCAAAAGGGAATCGGCTTCATTTGCTGATGTGGCAACAACAAATGAGGAAAAACTTCTGAATGAGATTGAGAACCAAAGATTAACGATTGACAAATTGGAAAATAAAATTCAAAGTCAAAAACCAAAGTTGTATTATAAATCTGTTGCATCTCAAACGAACGTCACAAGTACGAGAGAAAGCCACAGTCAAACGAATATTAAGATTTTTTCAGAAGGATCGACACAAACTACATCTAAGAGAGTAAATGCAGTTGCACAAACGGAACACTTTATAAATAAAATAAACAATGCTGAAATTGAGGAAAAAGAAGGCACAATTAACAAATTAAAAATGGATATAGCAGAATTAAACTGCATAAATCGAAATATGATTACATCGATTGAAGTGGTTACAGCTGATAATGATATGTTATCAACTGAGATAGAAAAACTCCAGAATGACATTCTCCAAAAAAACATTTGCAATGAATTACAAGTAGTCGATGATGAAGAAACAGTAAATTTAGTCTCCGAAGTTGCCAGTTCCAGTGTTCCAAAGAGCAGTGAGATGGCTAAAACAATATCAGTAGAGAATTCACCTGTTAAATGTAATAAATCGCGAAATAGAATTATTGTTTTGACAGACAGTTTTGGAAGAGCTCTCTATAGTTTTTGTCAAAAAAGTTGGGTAATTTTGATATTCAGCTAGTATGTAAACCATTTGTAAAATTTAGAGATTTAGTTTATACTTGTGACTGTTTTGGGTTTGATAGAATTACAGATAAAACTGCTACTTGTGAAAGGGAGCCTTTAAATTTAAATTTAAATTTTTTATAAATAACGACAGTTTTGTATCACTCTTACTTCTTAATATTCAGTGTCTAAGAAATAAAATGGATGAGTTTACTGTCTTTGTAGAGTCTCTTGGATCTCCCGATGTACTGCTGCTCACTGAGCATTGGCTTAAATCCGGAAAACCCTGTTTCATTCCCAGTTATTCTGTTGTAGCTAGTTATTCGCGGGAGAAGATGGGTCATGGTGGTACAATGATCTTATTCAAAGATACTTTTTTTGCAAAATTTTCCTATTATCACTGTAAATGAATATGATTTTCTGATTGTTGAAGGAAAGTTTGAATTTTGTGTTGTATATGGTAAGACTTATAATGTTTTCTTAATTTGTATATATCGACAGCCTAATGGTAGCATTGGGGAGTTTTTGGAATCACTTGAAATGCTTGTTTCCAGTATTCAGATGAATTCCAGAATAATTCTTTGTGGAGATTTTAACATCAATTACATGACGGATTCAAATGAAACTCAAAATTTAAAAAACTTATTTTTGTCATTTAACTTTTCAATGGTAGTACAGCAGCCAACAAGAATTTCGTCCCACTCTTGTAGTTTAATAGATTATTTCTGTTTGAACTTTATTTCTGAAATTAAATGGGAGTCATCAGTTATTCCTTCGGGATTGTCCGACCATGAGTCTGTCTTACTAAGAGTTGGTTTATATAAAGAAAAAGGGAAAAAATTCAGGTATGGTAGAATATATAGTTCCACTAACTTTAATAATTTTCGAACGTACAGTATGGGTGTTAACTGGCATCGGATAGGTGAGTCTTGTGATCCATTGCATTACTTTAACGAGCTTGTTTTAGGAATTTTTAATAAAAGTTTCCCAATTTGCAAATTAAAAAAGAAATCAGGAGAATCTTGGGTAACTTCTGGAATAAGAACTTCATCAATAAATTTGAGGGCATAACATACCTTCAGAAAATATACCACAAATCTTTATTTTCACAATTATTAATTATTATTAATTGTAGATCTTTCTGTAGTTTAAAAAAAAACTACAGAAAGGTAATTAGTACTGCGAAGCAAATGTATTATAGAAATAGAATAGAGAGGGCAAGTAACAAAACTAAAGAAAACTGGAGTATTATTAATGACTTGACTGGTAGAACAGCGGATGTAAATCGGATTCCTATTAATGTGAATTTACTTAATGAGTTTTATTGTACAATAGCTGAAAAAATTACAAAGAACTTAAGACCCCAAATCAATCCACTTTCTTACATTCAGAATGTGTCTATTCGTGACTCTTTCTACTTGGCTCACACTGATATTGATGAGATAAAAATTATTTTTAAATCAATAAAGAATAACAAGTCCTGTGGCATTGATGAGATATCCCTCAGGATTCTCGAGAATCTCCCCGATGAAGCCCTCAGTGGGTTGGTTCAGTCTATAAATATGTCATTTGATTGTGGCAAATTTCCATCATGTCTGAAGTTGGCTGTAGTTAATCCATTATTCAAAGGGGGCGAGCTGGATGATCCAACAAATTTCCGGCCCATTTCCCTCTTGCCCTGTTTATCTAAGGTCGTTGAATCGTTGGTTAAGAGGAGAACGAATTCTTTTTTGAAGCGGCATAATGTTTTGAGCAGGAATCAGTTTGGGTTTCAGGAATCGAAAGGCGTTAATGACGCAATATTTGCTTTTCTTGAAAAGTTATATACAAGCTTAAATATGGGAGACGTGGCTGCAGCGGTGTTCTGTGACTTTTCCAAGGCATTTGATTGTGTAAATCACAGAATACTGCTGGATAAACTCTCCTACTATGGCTTTAGAGGCAATACACTTAAATGGTTCGAGTCCTTTTTGACTGGGAGAAGACAGATTGTAAAGTCATTGGGTGTTATGTCTGAGACTTGCAATGTGAATCATGGAGTTCCACAGGGATCGGTGCTTGGCCCAATACTTTTTCTGCTCTATATCAATTATCTTGCCTCTCTTGACATACGGGGTTCTTTTACTGTATTCGCAGATGATACAACTATTTTATGGGCACACCCACAGCAGGATGAACTTATGAATATTGTTTCTGAAGACCTGGTGAAGGTAAAACAATGGTGCGACTCCAACTTACTGTGTTTTAATGTTAAGAAAACAAGCGTACTTAGCTTTAAGTTTGCCTTTTCTGGTTTAAATTTGGATGGTTATGAATTAGAAAATAGACGAGTAAATAAATTCCTAGGCATTATGATCGATGACAGGCTAAAGTTTCAAAACCATATTGTGGCACTCAACAAAAAAATTGCAAGTGGGTGTTATGCTGTAAGGGTTGTCTCGAATGAACTGGGACTGTCTGTTGCTAGATCTGTTTATTTCTCCCTTGTAGAGAGTCATCTGCGTTATGGTATTGCTTTTTGGGCCTTTTGTAATCGGTACCTTTTTAATTCTATTTTGGTCCTGCAAAAAAGAGCAATAAGGTATATTTGCCAGGTAAATACAAAAGAATCATGTAGACCATTATCTGTAAAATTGAAAATTTTGACTCTTCCCTGTATTTTTATATTGGAAACAGTATGTCTTATATTTAAAAAATACTAGTATATTATTAGTTTATCTGGATCTAGTAATTACAATACTAGACTGGTTAATAATGTACAAGTCCCAATTCCCCGAAGCGCTCTTACTAAGAATTCACTAATTTATGAAAGCATAAAAATTTTCAACCACCTGCCAAATAGAATAAAATTGTCACCCACATTAAAAGTGTTTAAAAAGTTAGTTTCAGCACGACTTGGGGAAAAAGCCTATTATAGTTTGCTAGATTGTTTTAATGATAATTGGACATAAACTAATGATATTTTAAATATGTGTTACGTCCTCAAACTTTTAGTGTTTAGCTATATCTTAAATTATGTGTAGTTACATTATAGTATTTTGACCATTTTTTGTTTTTTATTGTAGGTATGTTTTATTTATTAGGCAATTTAATTTATGATTTTTGTCAGAGCTTTGTCAACAAGTACTTTGTATTTAGCACAATAAAGCATATTTTGAATTTGAAATTTTGAATTTGAATTTGATATAATTATACTAGTAGTTCGTTTGTTTATATAAAGTATGCTATATATCATATGGATCTAGCCCTACGACGTCTGAGGCATGAGAGGGGAAAAAGCATGAAACCGCCGTGTCTATGGTGAAATCATAGGCACGCCTATGATATCACTATAGATGATTACGTACGGCTATGATTTCATCATAGACACAGCGGTTCTATGCTATTTTCGCTTCTTATATGCCTCAGACGTCGGCGTCGTAGAAGTGGATCCACGTGGATCCATAGTTCTATTATTAAAAGTACTGGCCACTCACATCAGCAAGGGTATTTACCTTTAATTAATATATTTTCATTCGCCAAGACTCACAAAATCGAAGTCAAAAAATTTTGGACCACAAAGTGTTTTAACTTATTGAGATTGACACGCTCAAAATTCAATTAGTACAAATTATCCGGGAGCGTGTATGTGTAAGCCGTGACCATAAACAAGTAATTTCCCGCAAAATCGTATGTACGTGTACGATGCTGTCGCCGATGTCAGCAAAGCAGACAAAAACTAGCTACAATCCTCAACGCGTCGGAACGCGTTCTAGAAATCTACTCAAGTTTTTATTAATTTTATTACATACATACATATTACATACATTATTAATAATTTTATAGAAATAATGATTCTTTCAATAGGCAAAATTCCTCAAACTAACCAAGTATAGTCCATGAATATTCCCAATCTCTCGTAACTTATAAAACATGATTTTACTCTAAAACCAACATCCAACATATTTTCTATATTTTTAGCATTCAACCTATTTATTTGTTTAAATATTTTATAAAATAACGCAAACACGTATTTCGATATTTATCTCGTGAGTTTTCTTTAAAATTGCACGTTCCTAGTTCCATGTTCGTATTAGCTATTAGCGTTGGTCAAAATACCTTAACTAATGCTATTAGATTACGAAGTTGCCTATGCTTAATTTAATTTAGTAAGACGTATATTATGAAAATCAAGGAATGGTTATGTAAGTATTCAAAAAATACCTACTACTTTGTACCGGGTGGCTTGAATACAATTTTTTTAAATGCGAGCAAATAAGTATATGCATTTCACAAGGATTCGCTCAGGATAAAGAATGAAGCGTGAACCAAAAAGACTGCCAACGTGGAAGCGTTAAATTGAGAAAACCATTTTGTATAGTTGACTCATTATATCACGTAAAAACCAGTTACTATAGTGATTCTAGGTGAGCGTTTGATTTTGGATACAAGGTAGACTATAACTGTATACTTACGCATTAGCAATTCTAAAAAAAATTATTTGTTTTTAACCGGGCAGCTATCGCCGACCTTTTGACTTGCCGCCCGTGTGCCCCGCACCCCCACACCCACAGAGTAGATCTCGAGAAGAAATTTTTTTTTAATAAGTAGGTACTTAACTAAACTACAAAAATTTATTACGTAATAAAATAACACTCTGCTAGCGGCAAAAGAAGACTTTATCAAAGGAACACGCGGTACTTGTCAAAGAAAAGCCGCGTTTTTTATTCTTGCCGCTTTTGTAGAAATTTCGGGCGGCGCGTTTGACGGGAACATTCGAGACTTTCGTTCACGCCGATATAAATGTTGCGCCTGCAGGAATTGGAGTCATTCTGAATTGCAACTTGAAGGCAATGCTACGTCGATATAAAGTTTATTATTAAATAGTACAAAATGAGTGCAGCGAAGAAATCTAAAACGTATCATTTTAATAACGATTGGGAGGAAGAATTTTTGTTTTGTATGGTGAAGGATAAGTGCATTTGTCTTATTTGTTGTGCCTCAGTTGCAATACCTAAGCGTGGTAACTTAGAGAGGCATCATAAAACGGTTCATAAAAACTATGAAAAGGATTTTCCGCCACAGAGTGAATTAAGAAAACGAAAAGTACGTGATTTGATATCTTGTTTGAAAAAAGAACAAACCATAGTCACAAGACCAGCCAAACAATCAAAAGCTGCTACGATTGCGTCATTTAAAATATCTCATATATTGGCGAAACACAAGAAACCATTCGAAGATGGATCGGTTGTGAAGGAAGCATTTATTGAAGCGGGTGAGACTTTATTTGGAGATTTTAAAAATAAAACAGAAATCATGTCTGCTATTAGAGAACTTCAGTTATCTCGTCCGACTGTCACAAGGCGTATTGAAGTCATGAGTCAGGACATGGCAGATAAACTAAAAAATGATATCATAGAATGTACATACTTTTCTTTACAGTTCGACGAATCCACCGATATTACACTGCCCAGCTGTGTATTTTTATTCGGATGGTATTCAATGACATGTTGGCTAAGGAAGAATTTTTGACAATCATTCCTCCGAAGGGGAAGACCCGTGGCGAAGATATATATATGACGTTTTCTTCAATTTTGTAAAAAACTATAAGCTACCAATATATAAATTAGTGTGCATTACAACTGATCTAGCACTAGCAATGACGGGAAACAAAAACTGTTTTGTGGCATTGTGTCGAGCTAATGAAGATTTCCCTTCATTTTTTTCAATCCATTGCATTATACATCAACAAGTTTTGTGTTCAAAAGTTTTAAACACGGAGGAAATTATGGGCATTGCAACAAAAATTGTGAATTCCATCCGTGTACGTAGCTTGCAACGGCGGCTCTTTAAGTTGCAGTTGGAAGATAGGGAGTCAGCTGAACACACTGATTTAGTTCTTCACACGGACGTCATGTGGTTGAGTCGCGGAAAATTCGTAAAAAGGTTTCAAGAATTATTGCCCGAAATAACAGCTTTTCTAGACGAAAGAGGTGATGACACTCAGATGTTGAAAAACGAAAAATGGCGAACTGATTTGGCATTTTTGACTGACATCACGATGCACTTTAAACACCATTAACTTGGAGCTTCAAGGTAAAGGAAAAACTAAATTGAGGTGACTAGCGCAGTAAACGCATTCAAAAGTAAATTGCAACTTATGATAGATCAACTGAAAAGAAAGGATCTGAAACATTTTCCGTCTTTGAAAGCAAGGATTCCTCAATTGAATTATGATACGTATGAGGCTGAATTATCAAATATTTTGGGACAATTCGAAATGCGTTTTTATGATTGTAGTAAATTGGCACATGTAGCATCATTTATGAGTTATCCTTTTTCATGTAAAAACATTGAGGAATGAGCTACTGAAATAGCAAGTCAGTTTAATATGACCTCATGTTCTGTTGAAAATGAGTTGGTGCAGATTATATCAGATATACATCTCAAAGTTACAGCATCTGATACAAATTTCTGGTGTTTTATATCTGAAGATAAATATCCGAATCGAAGGCAAATCGCCCTTCAACTGACAATGTTTGGGTCAACTTACTTATGTGAGTCTGCATTTTCTGAAATGAAGATAATTAAGTCATAATATCGCAATCGACTAACTGACGATCATGTCATCATGCTTGCGATTAGCACTCAGTGGTTACGCACCATCTTATGAATAGTATGCTGAGGACATGCAGTGTCACGCTTCAACCTCCAAAGTCACTCCTTAGTTTAGTTTAACACCATATGTAACTCTTTTGTTTTGTAACAACCAATAAATTCGCAATTTTGAATAACTATGAGTTTTTTCATTGATATTGTAGGGAAGAACCTAACTAAACCTAACCCAAACCTTGACTAAAATAATATATATTGCGCGGAAAGCTAATATTTATATATGCTACGGTACACCCTAACTAGGTAGGTAGGTAGGTAGGTAGGGTGTATGTATCGTGTATGTACGACAACCCTGCATCACACATACTTGCAGCCTCTCAAAGTCGATCATAAGTAGTCTAAAAATATTGAGGTAGATCGCCAGCAGTTCAAGTTTGAGCACCCCTGCTCTAGAGTAAGTTCGCATAGTTGCTTGGCTATTTTACAACCAGAGAATGCAACAACAAACGTGGTTTATAAAAAGGTACTCAAATGAGGCGATTTAAATACGATATAAATAGTCGCGGGTACCTGCTAGTATTTTAAAAAAAAATCCAGTTTTGTGGAACAAAATGGAGTCCTAGTAAAATATTTAAAAACTGGTTACTAAAAAAATAAATTATGCCATTTACCTCAAATTTTGCACAAAAATCAAATGCTACATAGGAATCAACCTGTAATATTTTGCTATGAGTCCAAGACAGTAAAATCAAATAGCGACCTAACAAATTATTTAAAAAATCACTTATTAGATTATTTCAAAATTTTGAGCAAGTCTTAAGTATGATATAGTGATAAACTGGTAAAATTTTGATAGAAAACAAAATGGTTGCAAAATAAAATATCTAAAAAATCAACGTACAAAAATCTTCTTGTTCAGTTGATTTTAAATCTTGATAAATTTATCGTGAAACAAGGATTAACTGGTACGAATAGGTAGAAACTGGAAAATATTGGTACCATTCCGATATGTTGGAACAAAATAGCGCTCAATAAAAATGTTTTGAAAAGACAATAAACTAAATGACTATGTGCGGAACTTAACTGGGTGACACTTCACTATTCTTAATAAAACAAAAGATTCATAACAAGGGAAGTTCCGGGTAAAATAAATTTACCGACTTTTATACCCTCAACAGAAAAAATTTTAAAAACCTTTTTGCTTAAATGGGATCGACACAGGTAATTTTATTGCAGTCATTGAGTCAGAACCATTCTAAAACACGTTAAGTAGATACTACGACCATGAAGTCACACCTTTATTAGGCAGAGTTAAATAAAATAAAAGTTCTGAAACGAAATTAGAGCGTATGTCAACCTGTGAAGGGTAAAACGAAAAACAAATTTCGAAACAATGGCCCTTTAGAAATCTCTTCCTGAACACGGAGCGGATGCGATCCCAAATGAACGATCCGCATGCAAATTAGGACCTAAAAATAATGGAACTCCCATAGGGGGTATCCGCGTAAAAAATAACTGTAACTGGTTCTCCGATACAGGTTACTGTTTCTTGGACCCTCTGTGAGAATAATTTTTTTTTAATTTATGCAAGGATTCAAAAGGCTTCAATTATTTCAACATGTTTTTTGTTTCGTTTAATATAACTCGTTTAGGAGACATTCTCAGGCTGGGGTTTTAATCGTTATGAAGTAATTATACGTGCAGGTTATGTGACAGTTTTTGTTTTGATATATACTCTATTCATTTCTGTTGCCAGGTAGAACTTTATAATTCTATAATTAATTTTTACTTCCTTCGTAGGGAAGGAAGTATTATAATCGTGAGAAATCACCCCCCCTTCTCCATCAACCGTCGACATGTTTGCAGATCTTTGCGTTTTGGGATACTAGATCCTACTGAAAAAGCATGTTTTTCCATTTTCCTTAGTTTGTCGTTTGTACTACGCATAGTTCAAAAACTACTTATCCGATTGACTTCAAATACTGGCGAAATTTTCAAGTGTGTTTAATATCGTTACAACAAACCTGAAGTTTGTGATTCACTAAAATATTAAAAATCCGAGTTAATTTCACAAGTATACTTAAATTTGAACGGAGTTATGCGAATCTGATCTGATTAAACTATGAAAGTGTTTATGATAATTATCAAAAAAAAAACAATTTTTCAAAAACTTTTTTGATTTTTTCCAAAAATTTTTTTTTCTCAGGAGGCTATGTTTTGGTATCCAAGCATAACTTTTGATGTTAAACAACTTTTCTTAAAAACATTTTGCTAACTCTTTCGAACTAAGGGTACTTTACTCTGGCATGATTTTAATATTTTTTGACCTACCCTGAATGCTGTTTGACTTGCAACCATCGTAAGTACACTTTATATGATTATCGAGGATGCACCAACTTTTGGCAATACTTTTATTTTGATTGTGTAGTTAATAAAAAAAATTCCCATAGGTTGCACACTGCATATATATATATATATATATATATATATATATATATATATATATATATATATATATATATATATATATATATGTAATATAGGTTAATGGTTGGCAACATTTATTATTATTTATATATTGTTAATATTGGGTTGGTAACAACTGCTATACTATTTAAATATACGGTTTGTCACACTGGGTTATCCCCACCTAATCACATTGACTGTACTAGATCATTTTTGACAATGTATTTCATTCTTTCTCTGGTACTTAATAAATGGACACTTAAATCTAAAATCATCTGTGTTTCCTTTAAGTATTTAGTAAAACAAGAATCTTAAAAAACGTGGTTCAATACACCACAAAATTGGCGACGAGGATAGTGCAGTGAATCCACAAAATATAGATTTTTAAAAATCAGCAGCGGGAAAATGGCGGCAGAAGCATCAATCGGACACCTACGAGAATTTTCTCTCACGAGGAGCGATTGGTCAGTATTCAAACCAAGACTAATGAACTATTTTACGGCAAACGGGCTAAAAGAAGCAGATAATGGCGAGAAAATGCGAGCAATCCTTTTAAACACGTGCGACGAAGAAGCATATAAGTTAATTTTTGACCTGGTCAGTCCCGCAAAGCCCGAAGAAAAATCATTCAAACAGTTAATAGCAGTTTTCGACGAGTATTTCAAGCCACAGCAAAATCCATTCGCTTTAAGGTACAAGTTCTATGCAGCCAAAAAAGAACCTACTGAAACGGCAAACCAATGGGCCGGCAGGTTACGAGGCTTAGCAGTGGGCTGCGAATTTGGAACCGAGCTGGCGATGTTTTTAAGAGATCGGTTCGTATTTGGATTCGAAAAAGGACCAATTATGGATCGTTTAATGGAAGAAGACATAAGGTCACCCATGGAAGCAATGGTGAAAATTGCGGCTTCAAAGATGGCGGCCAAAGAGGTGTAGCAGATGATCATAAAGCAGGAACCCATGAACTTCATGAAATTTGGCAACCATGGTAATAGAAGAGGTGCGCGCAACCATGACGCAGGAGGTGACAGCGCAAGATTTGGCGTGAGAGCGAGAGGCCCCCACCAATACCACCACCACCAGCACAAGCAGCAGCAGCAGCAGCGGCATGGGGATGGAGGCGGCCATGACGCGCAGGACAGCCAAATAAGATGTGACGTCTGTGGAAAACACAATCACAACAAAGATAAGTGTTATTTTAAATTATCTAACTGCTCTATTTGTAAAAAGAAAGGTCATTTAGCGGCAGTATGCCGACAAAAATTAAATAATTATTATAATAAAAACAGGTATCATAACTTTATCGAGGAAAATGTGGATGCAAATGAGCAAAATAATGATGACATTAGTTTGTTTACATTAGGAGATAAGGATATTTTTAACATTGAACCATTTAAAATTGATATTATAATTGAAAATAAACACGTTCAATTTCAAATAGATACTGGCAGCGCAATTTCATGTTTTTCTAAAGGTTTTTATTTAAATAATTTTAAAAGCATGCCTTTATTGACTTCTTATAGAACTTTTATTTTTTATAATGGGCAGCAAGTAAAACCATGTGGCGAAATATCTTTAAACATTAAATATAAAAACAAAGAAAATAAATTAACTTTTTATGTAATGGAAAATGGAGGTCCGCCAATAGTAGGGCGGGATTTTTTAAATTTATATAATTGTAGTCTGGGTATATTTAATATAAATGATGCAACTCAGCTTTTACATGATGAATTTCCGGAAGTTTTTTCGCCTGGCTTGGGTTATTTTAACAAAGCCGAGGAAAAAATTCACATAAAAGATACTGAAATAAAACCTAAATTTATAAAGGCTCGCCCAGTTCCTTTTGCTATAAAGGATAAAGTTGAAAAAGAAATTGAACGAATGGTATTTCTAGGTATACTATC
Organism: Kuschelorhynchus macadamiae; assembly: GCA_030620095.1. NCBI lineage: Eukaryota > Metazoa > Arthropoda > Insecta > Coleoptera > Curculionidae > Kuschelorhynchus > Kuschelorhynchus macadamiae. Next base: position 37,477 of record JAUTXW010000932.1, read on the forward strand.
CCCAGTGGAGTACAGCGCATGGGCTACCCCAATTGTACCTGTTTTCAAGAAGAATGGCGACATAAGAATTTGTGGCGACTTCAAGGTCACAGTGAACCCTATAATCGAAGTGGACCAACACCCCTTACCAAGAATTGAGGACCTTTTTTGTAAGTTACAGGGAGGAAAGGAGTTCTCAAAGCTTGATTTGTCACAAGCCTTTCAGCAAATAGCCATAGATGATAAGAGTAAGGAATTATTAACAATATCCACTCATCTAGGTCTTTTTCGATATAATCGTTTAACATTTGGTATTGCGTGCGCATCAGCTAAATTTCAAAAAATAATGGATTCTCTATTAGGGTCATTACCAGGGGTAGTCGTCTTTCAAGATGACATTTTAATCACGGGGGTAGATAAACAATCTCATTTAAAAAATTTAAAAAAGGTTTTAAAAATTTTAGAAAGCTCTGGCTTAAAATTTAATTTTAAAAAATGTACTTTTTTCCAAAAGAATATAGAATATCTGGGGTTTGTCATAGACGAAGAGGGTTTGCACCCTTCTAAAGAAAAAATAGTAGCAATAGATAATGCTTCTCCACCAAAAAATGTCAAAGAATTACAATCATTTTTGGGTACCATAAATTATTATGGACGATTTATAGAAAATATGTCTACATTGTTACATCCCTTTTATAATCTGCTAAGGCAAAACATTAAATGGGAATGGTCAGTGCAAGCTGAAAAGACATTCCAAAAAGTTAAAGATCTTTTAAAATCTGCTGAAGTTTTAGTTCACTTTAACCCAGATCTAGAACTGCGACTAGCGGTAGATGCTTCACCGGTGGGCATTGGGGCTGTGTTAAGCCATCGTTTCCCTTCCGGTGAGGAAAAACCAATAGCTTTTGCATCTAGATCTCTATCAGATACCGAAAGAAAATATTCTCAAATTGAAAAGGAGGGGTTAGCTATAATATTTGGCGTTTTAAAGTTTAATCAATATTTATATTTAAATAAATTTAAATTGGTAACAAATCACAAACCACTTTTAACCATTTTTGGTGAGCACAAAAGTATACCACAATTTGCAGCAAATAGATTAAGACGATGGGCAATAATATTATCAGGGTACAATTATGAGATTGAATATATTGCTAGTAATAAGAACAATGCAGATTGGTTATCTCGTATGCCTTCCAGTAAAAATAATGATATGTTTTGTGATGATAATATTGATATAGATTATTGTTATTTTTTGTCAAAAAATAAAGAATTTAATTTAAATTTTGAAACTGTGCAAAAAGAAACAGCTTCAGATAAAACTCTTCAAAAAATAATTTTTTTTATTAGAAATGGATGGCCTAAAAAAGTAAAAGACGGTGCTATAAAGGCATATTTTGCTAAAAGGTTTGATTATTGTATTATTCAAAATTGTATTATGTGGAATCATAGAGTGGTTGTACCCAGCACTATGCGGCATCAAGTATTACAAGAATTACATAAATCCCACATGGGATCAGTCAAAATGAAAAGTTTAGCTAGAGGGTATGTTTGGTTTCCAAATTTAGATATTGAAATCGAAAATTTAACAAAAAAATGTGATTCTTGTGTGTTATATTCTAATAATGCCCCAAAGGCGCAAATTTCTCCATGGCCTTGGCCAAGGGCTCCTTGGGAGCGCATTCATATAGATTTTTTTGAATTTGAGCGAAAAAACTTTCTTGTAATACTTGACGCTTACTCAAAATGGCTGGAGGTTTTTGAAATATCCAACATTAGCTCTGCCTTAACTATTCAGGCTTTAAGAAGAGTCTTTGCTACTTTTGGATTACCAATAATTTTAGTTTCTGACAATGGCAGGCAGTTGGTGTCGAATGAGTTCGAAAATTTCTTAGAAAAAAATAACATTAAGCATTTAACGAGTCCTCCTTACTCCCCAGCATCAAATGGTGCAGCTGAGAACGCTGTAAAAACAGTAAAATTAGCCCTAAAAAAGGCTTTAACTTCAAATTCTGAAAATACTAGTCTAATTTTATGTAGGTTTCTCTTGGATTATAGGGTCACTCCACATTGTACAACGGGGGTGAGTCCTGCGACTTTAATGTTAGGTAGAAATTTAAGAACAAGGTTGTCTACTCTTTTACCTACTACTGCTAAAGATTCAGGAAAAGATAAATTAAATATGAAAGAGCTAGCTGAAAGAGTAGAAAAAGCTCAAAATAAACAAATAGAAAATAGCAAACCAAGTATAGACATAAATTTTAATGTAAATGAAAATGTATTAGTAAAAAATTATAAATATGTAGATAAACCAACATTTATTAAGGGTATAGTAAATAAAAAGCTGAGTAGTAGAACATATTTAGTCGAAATACCAGAGTTGGGGAAAACTTGGAAAAGACACTGCAATCAACTTAAAAAATATCATTTAAAAATTCCAAATTCCTCCACCTCTGATATTGATATTGAGTCTAGTTTAGAAATAAAATCAAATCCGGAATATACTGTACAAAATGTAAATATAGATAAGGTTGTAGATTTAGATAATAAAAAATTGGAATGTAATTTAGATAGGGAAAATTTAGAGTCTAACAATTGCAACACACCAATGTCTAGTACCACTAATAACAGTGAAATAACGCAAAGCAGTAAAAAATTAAGACCTAAAAGAGTAATAAAACCTGTCATTAGATTAGAGTATAATTAGAATAGTTATAAATACATTTTTTTTCTTAACATTTCGGTTAATTTCAAAGATCATTTATATTCTGTTTTATAAATGTGATGTAAAAGTAATATCATGTTTTTAACCATAAGTAAGAAAAGTTAAAGTTAAAACATGTTTAAAAAATATTGCATTATTTTTTTTTTTTAAGGGGGGATATATTGTAATATAGGTTAATGGTTGGCAACATTTATTATTATTTATATATTGTTAATATTGGGTTGGTAACAACTGCTATACTATTTAAATATACGGTTTGTCACACTGGGTTATCCCCACCTAATCACATTGACTGTACTAGATCATTTTTGACAATGTATTTCATTCTTTCTCTGGTACTTAATAAATGGACACTTAAATCTAAAATCATCTGTGTTTCCTTTAAGTATTTAGTAAAACAAGAATCTTAAAAAACGTGGTTTAATACACCACAATATATATATATATATATATATTGCAGTGTCCAAACTTTAACAGCGCATTCTGCATTCAAAATAAGCCCTAATTTTCTATATAAACATATATCGGCAAATGCTTCGTTTTCGAAATACAGGGTGTTAAAGTTTTAAGACAAAAATTATTATTTAGTCATAACTTTTTTAGTACTTGAGATATTGTTATTAAATTTCGTAAACAGCATTTGAGTAACAAATGGCATTTTTTGATTTGAAATATTTTTTAATTCTTTATCAGTGGCGTCCGTACAGGATTTTTTATTGAATATTCTTGAAGAAAAAATGGTACGCTACTGCTTTTTCTGAAAACAAAAATCATTCCTAAAATATCCGCTCAGTTTGGAGCAAATTTGATCCCTTGCCTTTTTTTCGTGCGATGCAAGGATTTCGAGTTAAAAACTAAAAACTATTTTTATGTATGGCGTAGTTAAAATTTCCATTATTGTTAATTATTTCAGTGGCAAAACCTTTAACATCTTGGTATGCCATGATTTCATTTTTGTGACAATTGAACAATTGCTAGTTTCGTTTTTAAAGTGTGATATTTGAGTTTTTAGAGTAAATAAATGTCAGGTACATTACAGTTTATATAAAAAGGTAATTATCAGGCTAACTAGTGATTTCAAAATGGTGTTAATCAGTAACTTTGAGTATGCTGATATTCATTTCGTTTATGGTGTCTGTAATGGAAATGCAAATGCAGCAGTACGGGAATACCAACGAAGATTTCCAAATAGAAGATTACCTTGCAAACAAGTTTTCATTAAAACGCATTTAATGTTTAGGAATTTTGGACTCAAAAAGAATCCGAGAAACGAAGGTAGGAGAAATGAACAATATCGAAACGTAATTTTAAATAAGTTTGACAACGATAGGACGTTAAGCCTACGAAAAGCAACGCAGTTTTTGTTTCTAAAAATAAGGTTCATCGCGTTTTGAGGAAAGATCACAGGAAGCCATTTCAGATGCAGCCAGTTCAAAACTTACAACCTGGTGATGCCGATGTATGGACTGATGAAGCCACATTTACCCGAAGCGGCTCAGTAAATTTCCATAATTTACGAATCTGGAGCCATGACAATCCACGTGTTGTACGAACTAGAGCATTTCAGCAAGAATTTTCTGTTAATGTTTGGTGTGGTGTAATAAATGAAATTTTTTGCGGGCCCCATATTCTACCACCACGCCTAGATGGACAGTTATTTAATGATTTTCTGCAAAATGAGTTATTTCAATATCTAGAAAATATTCCTCTAAATCTTAGAAACGAATTCTGGATTCAAATGGACGGGGCTCCCGCACATTTTGCACTTGTAAATCGCGAGTGGTTAAATAATAATTATCCAGAACAGTGGATTAGGAGCTACAGCCTGGCCACCACGTTCCCCTGACCTCACACCTATCGACTTCTTTGTGTGGGGTTATTTGAAAAATTTAGCTTATTCCAGACCAGTTCATACAAGAGAAGAACTGATTCTAAGGATAAAGCAAGCCTGTGAAACTTTGCGAGTCAATACGAATTTTATACGCCACGCCACTGACACAGTTAAGAGCAGATGCCGAAAATGTGTCGAAGTTAGAGGAGCTCATTTTCAGCAATTATTGTGAATTTTAAGGCCCACATTAATCCTTAATGATATTTAAAGTGCTCTATAAATTTTTTTCACGATCTAAGTTAATAAAAGTTATGAATTCTAGTTTTTGTAAAATTAATTACCAACTTAGTTAATGAAGAGTAGTTTCTGTAAAATGAAGTATCATCTTCAAAATTGAATTAATTCTAATTACCGTTTTACAAAATGAATCGACGATTTTAGAATTATAAACCCATCTGTCATACTTTAAAGACGAACCTAGCAATTGTTCAATTATCACAAAAATGCAATCATGTCATACCAAGAGTCGATAATGAAGGAATGATGGTAAGTACCAAGGACATTAGATTTTAATAGGTTGCCTGTTAACTTCTGCGATATCACCCTGATAACCCAAACATAATGCAAATCTCCATTACAACGGGTCGATGACGTCATCTCTCCTTAGTTGTCAGACAAGCTTTTATTTTAGAAACCCTACATACGTTGTTCAGAAATTATGAACTCACCCGGGATGCATGAAATAAATATCGGAAACCAAATAATTTTAAAAACTTGCTGTTACAATCCCACCTTAAAGGTTTTGCTACTGAAATTAACAATAATGGAAATTTTAACTACGCCATACATAAAAATAGTTTTTAGTTTTTAACTCGAAATCCTTGCATCGCACGAAAAAAAGGCAAGGGATCAAATTTGCTCCAAACTGAGTGGGGATTTTAGGAATGATTTTTGTTTTCAGAAAAAGCAGTAGAGTACCATTTTTTCTTCAGGAATATTCAATAAAAAATCCCGTACGGACGCCACTGATGAAAAATTAAAAAATATTTCAAATCAAAAAATGCCTTTTGTTACTCAAATGCTGTTTACCAAATTTAATAACAATATCTCAAGTACTAAAAAAGTTATGACTAAATAACAATTTTATTTTATTATTAATATTAATTTATTTTAATTAGGGCTTATTTTGAATGCAGAATGCGCTGTTAAAGTTTGGACACTGCAATTCGGGACATCCTGTATATATATATATATATATATATATATATATATATATATATATATATATATATATATATATATATATATATATCAGACGCAGAGCAGCAAAAACTCAAGCGCAATAAACGGAATATCGATTACTTTTGACATAAGAATGTGTTTACTAAATTGCAGGTATTTATACTTTTTTGAATGTGAAAAACATTTTCTCGAACGTTTTATGTCGTTTGGTTTTTATCAAGATTTTTTATTTGAAACGCAAAAGATGTAAGCAAAAAAACAGATCATATTATATTTAAAACTAGCCCCGTATCTGTTTATGCTTTAAAACAGCCATGCCAAACATGCGGCCCGCGGACCGCATCCGGCCCATTGAGCATTTTTCTGCGGCCCAAATCAGTTGTGAAAACAGCCAGATAATGCGGCGCGCGACCAATTTGAAAACCGTTTTTGAAAGCACGCACCGCTGCGCTGCAACAACGATTGGTATAATAAAATGTACAATTGTACATAGTTCCATCTATGTTTAGGAGGATGAACTACATATACTCAACCTAAAACCTAAAGCCAAACGTTATCTGGCTTGTTCTATGAAATTCTGTCGCGCAAAAACACAAATGACGCTATCTGAACATTCTGGAAAGAACTCGAGAAATTCAATTAAGTTCAGTCGTTCAGTGTTTAGTCAGTTGCGATAGAGTTTCGAGTTGAGTTGGGCACTTATTGTTACAACACTTAACGGTATTTATTATAATTTATTTCGGACACAGTTCCTAACATGCCTCTTTCAAAACCAAGTGAAAGTAAGAGGAAACTTGTAGATGAGCATCGTATCTTTCAACAAAAGTGGGAATTAGATTTTTTTTGGATCCAAAGCAAGAAAATGAATCTGTTCTTCAAGCGAGCTACGTACTGTCGGAGTTGATCGCGAAACTCTCAAAACCATTTGTTGAAGGTGAATTTATAAAAGAGTGCCTTGTAAAGGCCGCGGAAATTGTAAGTCCCGGGAGCGTGAAGGCATTTCAAAATATATCCTTGTCCCGAAATACTGTCGCTGAAAGAGTTACTAAGTTGGCAGCCAATATAAATGATCAGATAATTAACAAAATCAGACTCTTTCATTGCATTTTCTATTGCCTGTGACGAACGTACGGAAGTGTGTGGTGGGCGCAACTCGCTGTTTTTCTTCGTACGGTTGATACAGATATCAATGTGTATGAAGAATTACTGGAATTAGTACCATTGCATGATACAACAACCGGGAAGAATATTTTAAATGCTGTTTATGGACTTCTGCAAAAGTACAATTTAGATTTGTCAAAACTGTGTTCCGTTGCAACAGACGGAGCTCCGTTAAAATATTACAGACAAAGATCAGAGAAACGGGCAGTGACTAACCAGATTTTCCTCATATTCATTGTATAATCCACCAAGAAGTTTTATGCTCAAAAGTGATCAAGTTGGAAAGTGTTTTAAAGTCAGTAACAAAAATTATAAACTTCATAAGGTCACGAGGCCTAAATCAGCGACAGTTTTCTGCATTTTTAAATGATTTAGAAAGTGAGTACACTGGTTTACCATATTATGCAGAGGTGTGATGGCTTTCGTGTTCTATGGTACTCGACAGGTTTTGGAAACTCGAAGAAGAAATACGCGTTTTCATGGAATCAAAGGAGAAGATGTCAGCTTATTATGCGATGTACCTTTTTTACAAGATCTTTCATTTATGGTAGATATCACAAAACACTTGTACGGACTTAAATACGAAATTGCAAGGACCACGTCAAGTTATTACAGATATGGATGATCATGTGAAAGCTTTCAAGTGTAAGATGATGTTGTGGGAAAAACAGTTAGCAGAGGATAATCTGTCACATTTTCTGACTTGTAAGGCATATCAGGAAAGCACAAGTGTCCCAATCTCATACAAAATATATTCATATGAAAAGCCTTCTGGCCGAATTTGAGAAGCGTTTTCAGGATTTTAAGACCCAAGAAAACAATTTTTCTCTATTTACTGGTCTTTTCACTATCGATATCGATAAAGTTCCCCCTCACTTGCAAATGGAAGTAATTGAGATTCAGTGTCAGACCCATTTAAAACAAAAATTTAATAGCGTTGATACATTCGAATTTTATAAGTACTTGCCTGTTCAATACCAAGAAAGGAGAAAATTTGCCTGTAAAATCCTGTCAATGTTTGGAATTACCTATAAGTGTGAACAACTATTTTCTTTGATGAAAGGAAACAAATCTCCTGCAAAATCGCGTGGACTAAGTTTTAAAAGTTATTTCCTCCGATAAATTCGCGCCACAAATAGACAACTTAATTAAAGACAAAAGATGTCAAATATCTGGCAAAAGGATTTAATGTTTGTAGTTTTTTGTAATGTCCTTTTTATAGGAAATTTAATAAACAGACTTGTCCTATAATAGTACTTTTTCTCAAGATTTTCAGTAGTTTGTCTTCTTTAAGATAAGGTTTTGAGGCCCACCTAGTCGATGGTCTTCATGCTTTTAGTCCACCAGTGACTTTGAGTTTGACATGGCTGCTTTAAAACATACGCCACTACTGTAACCCTTTTTTCATGTGCACTCAATTTCATTACCGGGTAAAAGTTTTATTATAAAAGGGCAATTTTGTTATTAGGCCCAATTTTGAATACAGTTAAGGCTTCTGTCCCCATTACATAGAGCTAGTAAAATTTGTCTGTCTCTGACAAATAAATTATAGAGGAATAGAGGAATATATTATCAAAATGGTGCTAAAGTCGATTAACATTTCAAAATGGTCATCAGTAATAGACTATGACGGTATGTTTTTAACTACAAACCAAAACACGTCCTGTTGAATATTTTTTAATTGGCAATCCGGCGATTGATTTTTGGCGAATTTTAACAAGCAGAAAGTAATTATAAGACTCTGCTTTGCCACCCCATCTTCCAATATTTACATTAAGTTTTACACGGGTTGAGTGAGCCCAACTCGTAAAAGGAAATGTTCCCCTCTTAATAATTGAGTAAAAATTAAACAGAAGAACAGATACGGAGAAGTTAACGAGTTGAGTTAAATTCGTTTATCTTAGGCCTGAAAGGGAATATATTAGAAGTTAATAAAGTGCGGAAATTTGCACTAAAATGTCTGGATACAGCTGCGGTTGCGTCACGTATTTTATAGACTACCCTTTCTTCCACCCAGCCTAGGAAACAATCCATCTTTGGGGCTCAGTGGAGAAAAAGATTTTACCCTGAAATAAATCTCCTTTGTTTTAAATTGTCCTCGGAAGCTTTAACGCTCATAATAAGAAATGGTTAGGTTTCACTAGAACCAATTGTTAACATACAATGCAACCTTAACAAAGTCAAGGCTTTAACTTTTTCTTTAAACAAACCGCCAAAGCCTCCATGCCAGCGCCTGCGCTATCTCTTGTGGTACAGAAGATCCTTGTGGAAGCTTTTGAGAAAATTGCTTTAAACCCTGCTCCTTTGCAACCTAAATTTTATCTTTATAATATGGCTGCATTGAGAAAAAACTTAACTATATTTCTAGTAACCAACAACTATGAAATTTGGGGGAAATGGGGTCATTCTCTTCGTTAGTGTGTTAGTACAAAATAGAAAGAACGGTACCCTCCTAGATCATTATCTTTAAAGAAAAGCTATAGATGCTCAATTTTGAGTGGTCACTTTCATACATCTCAGAAACAGTCGGTTATCAGCTCGTTAGCCTTTTAGGGTTTTGTCAATATTAGTGGCGGCTATTCAGGCGAAGTAGGTGAAGTGCTATCATTTATTCACCTAATTGGCAAAAAATAAACTGTACATCTCGAATAAATATTTTACTCGACCGTTGGCGGCATGTCTTTTTAAAACTTTCAATCGAACTTTATTATGACAACTATAACAGTGGCGCAAACCGCTTCGACTTTGCTGGAGATGCTATGTTTAGTTTACGATTTTCTTACTACGTTGCCATGACAACGCGTTCGCGATGACGTCGACCGCATGGAAGATTAATGTTAACGAGCGCCATACAACGCTCTCGGTGAATTGCTAACGCAGTACACTACACCCACGTGTCGTTCAGTTTGGGGTGGTTGTTTACTTTTATTTTCGCGGATTTCGCTGCAACCGGTGAGTTCCTTTGCAGTTTACTTGACTGTTTTGTGTTATATTTATTTATGGTGTTGTTACAACTTTATTTGGTGTCATCAGGTTTATTAATTTACATACTCCATTTAATCGATGGAAGGAACAAGATCAGAGTTTTAATCGTCATCCTGGTTTTCGCCTTACAAATGGTTATGTAGTGGTCAAATATTACAAAAATTGTTTTGCTGGCCTTGTTTAATAGTTTCCAATAAGTATTCGGTGTGGAATAAGGAAGGATTTGCAGGTATGTTAAATATATGAAGGTCTTTACATGAACATTAAGAGTCGGCGAAGCATTTAAACTGCGAATTAATGCTAAAAACATTTGTAAAAACTCAAAGCACTATAGCTGACACTTTAAAAGAAAATGCTAAACTGTATAAAATACATTTTAACGAAAAGATCCGATTAAATAGACTATTAATGTGTTTGGTAATTGACGCAGTTTTGTACTTTGCAAACAAGAGTTAGTCTTTCGCGGCCATGATGAGAGCAGCGAGTCAATAAATAGGGGGAATTTTAAAAAGCTTTTAGCTTTATTAATAAATAAATGCTTTATTGTCAAAAAAAATTTTACAATTTTGTGGACAAAGCTGTTGTAAAAAAATAGTTTACAAACATCAAAATTAGCAAACAAAACAAAACAAAAACACATCATAAATATTATAGAAAAATAATATTTAAATCAGGAATTTAGAATATTAATATTATAGAATCCTAAAAGAAGTACATTAGAAATGTACTTTGTCAGTCGTACTATGTTATAAACATTTTCATAAATATAATGTAAAAAAATAAAAAAGCAAAGTAAAAAATAAAAAAGTACGAAACAATTAAAAAAATACATATACAAAATTCGGTAAAAATGGTTGGTAATGGCAACTATCACACTAGGGGTTCATAAGGATAAAATTATGTGTTGTAAAACTCGTTCACGGTGTAGAAGGCTCTTTCCAGTAAGAATGATTTCAAAGCCTTGCGAAATGAAGTCAGAGATATTATGGATTTGATGTTAAATGGCAGGTGATTATGCATTTTTTTTGCATTGTAGATTACTGATCTTTTAATTAACTCTGAGTGTGGGATTGGAAGATAGAGATCGTGCTCAGTATTTCTGAGAGGGTAGTTGTGAGAAGGTCTCTCTAATAGAGCAGGTGCGTGCTTACGAATTAAACAAACCGATTCCAAAATGAATAAGCAAGGAAGGGTTAGTATTTTATATCTTTTAAAGAAATCTCGGCAGTGAGTTCTACTGTTAAGTCTCAGTAGGTAACGAACAGCTCTTTTTTGTAGTATAAAAATTCGATCAAATTGAGTCGCACAACATGTACCCCAGAATGGAATAGCATATCTGAGGTGCGACTCAACAAGAGCAAAATAAACAGTTCTAGAGGTAGAAAAGCTAAGCTCCTCGGAAACAGATCTTAACGCAAAGCAAGCAGAACCTAACTTCCTTGATAAAGCGTCGATATGTGGATCCCATTTTAAAGAATCATCTACAAGAAGCCCTAGAAATTTTACAGAGTTTACGACATCAATAGTGGTGCCATTAAGGTCAAAGGGTTGCAGCGTGTTTTTATAAGACAAGACTTTCGTTTTAGAGATGTTCAAACATAGGAGATTAGAATCGCACCAGGATTTAATGGTGATTAGGTCATTAGATACAATCCTATGTAGGTCCGTGACATCTGGGTGGCTCCACGTAAAGCTGGTATCGTCCGCAAAGAGACATATTTTTCCACTAATGTTTAAATTAGCCATGTCGTTTATGAACAGAAGAGACAAGATAGGGCCTAGTACCGAGCCTTGAGGCACTCCATATTCCATTGGCCTACAAGAAGACATCCTGTTGTCAACTTTCACAACTTGATTTCTGTTGCTAAGATATGACTTAAACCAATTGAGAGGATTAATATATTATGATTCACACAATCGAAAGCTTTGGAAAAATCACAGAAAATTGTTGCCGTAGCGTGATGGTTGTTTAGGCTGGAGTAAACTCTATTAAGAAGGGAAAACATGGCATCGCTTGTGCATTTGTTACTTAGAAATCCAAATTGATGTTTTGTAAATATTTCATATCTAGACAGAAATGATAAAAGCCTTTTTTTTTAACCAGTCTTTCGATGATCTTAGATAGCGTAGTGAGAAGTGCAATTGGGCGATAGTTCGAAGCTTCTTCTGAAACACCTCCTTTGTGAAGAGGTATGATTATTGCAGTTTTAAGGCAGCTTGGAAAAGTACCATTTTGGAAAGACATATTTATCAAAGTAGTCAGATGCTCTAGTGTGCATTCCGGCAGACTTGAATACATTTTTAAAGTAAGCCCATCAGTTCCCGAAGAAGATTTATTTTTGATATCATTAATTGTACTACGAAGTTCTCATAAAACTACTGGTGAAAATAAGAAACTGTGCAGGTTTACCCTATGATTAGAGAGATATGAAATTGGGTCATTAGATTGAGATACGGATTTAGTCAAATCTTTGGCTACATTTACAAAATAATTGTTTAGGTCCTCAGGAGAGGTAAGGGTAGTGCTGGATAAAGGAGTTTTGTTTCTTAAATCATTTACGATAGACCAGGTTTCTTTAGCTACATTTTTGGCGTTAGAAAGTCTATTATTGTAATAAATATCTTTGGCGGCTTTAATAGTTTTATGATAAATTTTTCTGTATGATTTTACATAATTATGAAAAAAGACACTGTCCGAAAATTTCTTTAAATGAGATAGTGACCGCATGTTCTTAGAAGATATACGTAAACCTTTAGTGGACCAGGGTTTACTTCTTTTATTTTTGATAGGCCTAAGAGGAAAAGATTCAGAAGCTATATTAGTTAGAGTTTTTATAAAACGAGAAAATTCAGTGTCGACATCATAAGTGTGAGAGTCCCAGTCAGTTATTTGACATAGGTGTTTGAAATTAATGAAATTTCTAACCGAAAAAATACGGCCTACTTGTCTAGAGGAATTTTTGGCTTTGGATGTAATTGAAAATTTTGTGAAAATTGCTTCATGATCGGAGAAACCTGGACTTAAGACATTACATTCGACGGAGCTAGGATCGAAAGAAGACACAACGTAATCTATAGTACTGGCACTTGTCTTAGTAATTCTGGTTGGTGAGTTGACGTGCATGGCAATTCCTAATGACTCAAAGATGGACTGAAGACATTCCTGAGCAGCACACACACTGGAAAAGTCAATATTGAAATCGCCACATAAGATTAATTTGCTTTTTACAGGAAGGGACTCGAGCAAACTTAGAAGGTTATGGCAGAATAATTGCACATCAGCATCAGGTGTTCTATAAATACAAATAATATAAAGGTCATAAGTATTGTGATAAACGATAGAAAATTCAAATACTTTTTCAGATAATAAATGATTATACTTTGATATTTCCGAAAAATCGTTGTTTGAAGACAATATCATGGTGCCTCCATGAGTTAAATTAGTTCTATTAAATCTGGCAATTGTGGTATAGTTTTTAATAAAAACAGGTTGATTGATATTTAGCCAGTGCTCAGTGATGGCAATGACTTCTGGAAAATTTAGCTCTTCTAACAAAAGATATAATTCGTCTGTTTTATGTCTTAAGGACTGAATATTAAGAAAAAAAAGATTAAAATTACTATTGGTCAATTTTTTAGAGGGTGCTAGATCCTCCTTTCGCGTCATATTGACTAAAAATTTTTACTTTTTGATGGTGAACCACTAGAATAATATTTACCAGTACCTTCACGAATTTTTTGGAGCCGTAAAATTTTTTCCGAGGAGTAGAACGATCTATACGCTGCAAGGTCTGAGTCCACTTCAGATGAACCAATCCCATAGGCATCGTGGAAGCGATAATACAGCTTGCGCAGGGATTCCTTGTCACTGGGAAGGCCTTCTGAAGCTAGCAATAATTTAATGCTAGTACTTGTATGCCCCTCAAAACACACACTAGATGGCTGGTCGTGTAGATAAGCAAGAAATAGCCTTAAGGTCTTTAGTAAGGAAGGATCCCTTAATCTGGCTAATATATAGCGACCATTTGCTTTATCCGAATCTTGGGACAGCCGCACTCTTGGTGGAGTCATTGGATCAAACTGCAAAAAATCATCTTTCTTTGCAGTTTTCTCCATGCTTAATTTAGAGCCCTCCAGTGCCAATGACCTACAAGCTGCTATGGCCTCCCTGTCAGAGCCAATTATGACTGACTTATCCTCTTCAGGCACAAATGTCACTGGTGATTCCAATAATTGAGGCTTTGGTGGAGACAGCCCCCGGCTCTTAGGGATATCTATATTGACATCTTGATGACTAGAAGATGAGACATTATGGGCTGTGGAAGTGGGCGGCGTTTGGATAAGGGTTGGTGAAACTGAATCATAGGTAGGATCAATTATAGTACCAGGTGGCCACAGACTAGCGTTCTTAAGCTGAATTAAGTGATCTTTATTTTGCACCCCAATTTTAAAATCGGAGTGCAAAGTGTCTGCATTCTTAAGCATAGGAAAACAACGCACAAAATTCGTGGTTACTAATTTTTCTTTGATGTAGTGTGTTTTGTTGGGCTGGAAGGAAACAGCTTTTTTTGGAGACTTATTGACAGGCATTTGGACATCTGTTGTATCGGTTTGGGTTGATATTGCGGTGGTGTATATCTTCTTTATTGATTGTTGTTTAGGCTTATCAGCAAGCTTCTCCAGGGTAAGTGCCATTTGCTTTACACTATGCCTCAGCTCAGCCATCTCTTTAGTCAACTGCTCCTTCGATGAATCATGCACCTGGACTTTAACAGATTCATTTTGAGTTTCCATTAAAATAGATGATAGATTGAAAGTATCCTGCTTAATTTCTTTAATGGATTTAAATAAGGATTCTTGTATACTGTCAGATATTCCAGAATGGAGGCTGTGAATATCCTCAATTTTTTCTAGCAGTATCTTCCATAATATCGAGAAGTGTCCAAGAACTAAATGATCATCACGTAAAAATTAAAAATGTTTTTACTGGTGACTCGAAAACTATTCAAAACGAAATTATTGAATGCATTTCTGATTATTTAAATGATCATGTAAAAAATTAAATAATGAACACACAGTTTTTTTCTGTGCAAGTACTACTGATATTACGCAAACCTCCCAGTGCTCCATAATTTTAAAATACGTTAATTCAGAAGGTTCAGTAGTCGAGGGATTCTTAGGATTTTATAATGTCAGCTCCGATATTGGATAAAATTTTGGACCAATTTGACTATAAACATAAATTAATAAGGCAATGTTACGATGGCGCAAGTGTGATGTCTGGCCATCTAAATGACCTTCAAAAAAAAAGAAAAAGCGCAGCAAGCTGTATTTGTCCATTGTCTTGCGCATCGTCTTAACCTTGTGGTGCAGCAAAGTTTAGAAATATTTCTAAATGTCGAATTTTTTTTGCAAGCCTTAGTGGTATTCCCTCATTTTTTCGTCACTCAGCCAAACGAACGTATGCTCTTACATCTGCATCTACGAGGCGTATATTAACAATTACAGAAACTCGTTGGTTTTCAAATTCGAAGTTAGTAAATGTGATTGTTCAAGACTGGAATAAATTAAAAGACATCTTTGAATTTATTACAAACTGTGACAAATCTGATGAAAAATCAATTCCGGCTTGCGAAAGGATTTTTAGGTGAGATGAAAGATTTTAAATTCACGTTTCTGGCATTAGTGTTTAATGACATTTTCTCAATCACGGACATACTATTGCTCGACATTCATTTTTGCAAATCCAATATAAAACGCTGTCGTGTGGCGCTCTGTAAAAAAAGAAATGAACACTTTTTTAATACCATGTTTGATAAAGCAAATTCTATTACAGAAATAAATCATTACAAACGTGAGCTTTCACCTGAAGAAATTAGGGCTAAGTATAGAACCCTTTTTTATGAAATATTTGACCATATTTTAACGGAAACAACACTAAGCTTTCAAGACTGTGAAGAACTTACATTTTTATGTTTGGCGGATTCTGCTAAATTTTCTGTGTATAGTTTAAATTTTCCGACTGGCCCGTTTGAAAATGTGTTACAGTTATTTAGGGAAATATTTTCAAAAAGTCAACGACTTAAAAATGAGCTTGGTCTTATTTTTGCCAATGACAGTAATTGGAATATATCACTGCAAGGGCAAGTGAAAAAAATTAAAGAAAATAAAGATATTTTAACCAAAGCATATAAAGTGTTTTCCCTTATTTTGACAATACCATTGACAAGTGCTTCAGTGGAAAGAAGTTTTCCTTGCCTCAAACGTGTAAAAACTTATTTAAGAAATACGATATCTCAAGAAAGACTTACTTCTCTAGGCAATATTTCTATTCAAAAGGAATTTCTAGAGGAGATTAGGGCAACTCATCCGTTTTATGAGGATGTTATAAATAAATTTGCTGCTATGAAGGATAAGAGAATTTATTTAGTATACAAAATTTGGGTAAGACGTAAAAAAATATTCTACCTCTTCCACATATAAAAAAAATTCTGGAAAAAAAATTATTGCGATATTTTCTTGCTTCATTTGCACGCGAGCCGCCACTGCTTCATTAATACGAACCATAATGAACAGAAAATGAGAAGATTAAGTAGAAATAGTACAAAGGCAAAAGGTTAAAACGTAAGTATACACCGAACGACATATACTAACATGATGTGAAAAGCACACGGGAAAAACGATGAATGTCCAAAAATAAAAAATGTTCAGGAACTCAGTTTTTGACTAAATTTCACATTTTTAGTAAGTTTATTATATATTTTTAGCAAGTAAGACATACAGAAATACAAACTTACCTTCATGTTATCTTCATCTTGTAGACACATTTTTTTGGCCATCAGATTAGCCTATCTGAATATATTCCTCAAAATGCAATTCAATTACCTATTTTTCACGGGAAAAATGATGAAAGTTCGGTTTTTCTGTAAGAAATTTAATGGCATATCTGATTACAAAAGCCAAAAATAATAATTTTTTTAGTCTAACTTGACTAAACTAGAAATAAGACACAAAGTCTCGGTCTCAGTCAAAAAGAGTATAATGCGGTTACACGTGTTTCGCCTTTTCAGGCATCATCAGACCTACAATTAATATAACAATCACAAACTATCACTATAAATATACAAAATTCACACAGACCTTCGACATTAACTAAAATCACAAGAACAAATCAAACAACTATAACGTCACATGTTAAAATACACGCTGAGATGAGTTTAAGAAACTAAGGTATTGACACGCGCAGATAAAAGTTGAATGAAATAAAAGACAAAAAAATATATAAATAAAAAATGTAAAAAAAAAAAGTTAATGGTATACCCAAGAATTGAACCCGAGCCTCCGGCGCGGCGTGACACACCGAGATACTGACCACCACTCTACCAGCAGGTCTTACGAAAAGTTTATACATTATCTTCCTGCCGATTAATATTAGTGCCAAGATTATTAAAAATTAGTTGAGGTTCGAAATTGAAGACATCATTAACACAATGTAAAATTGGGCTTCTTTTAGCCCTTGTAATTTCAATCTTCTCTAACAAATCCAGTTTTTTACTCTTTGGACACTCGTGTAGTACCTTTACATTGTTTGGTATATCAAAATACAAGAGTTCTAACCACACTACACTACAACTTGTTACGTTCTGGACGCGCGTTTCGCTAACCAAGTTAGCATCATCAGCAGATGATATAAACTAAAGTAACTTATCCTAACCGAGACTATTTATAGGTAAATGTGGTCACACTTGGTTGCACCCGACTGCACCGTTGTCAAGTAAGTAAAAAAAATAAAAAACTCACTTATAAGCTTAGTAATTTAGAATTTGAACAGTGGTTAGATTTCCAAAGAAAAATGTTCGTAGTTATCGATGCCAAATTTTTGAAGAAAATGTGTTCACTTAAAAACAAACTGAGAAAGTTGAAACCACAAAAACAAATTTCTTCGGAAGTCGAGAACATTGTAGAAAATCTTTCTTCTCAGTCTTTTGATAATAGAGAAATCGCCCTTTTGAATAAAGGTTTGAATTTTGCAGAGCCTCCAATAAAAAATAGTTTACCAACTATTATAGGGAATATCGAAAGTTCCATTCAATACGTGCCAGAGTCAACTAAGGGATTCATTAGAGAGGCTTGCAGAAATCAAATCTCAAAAAACGTTGTTAACAACAAGTCAAAATATGTTTCTCGTAAAAACACTGAAGTTATCCAGGGACTGAAGAAAAAGAAATGTTTTTATTTAAAAGCTGACAAAGGAAATAAGGTTGTTATACTAGACAAAACAGATTATTTTGAAAGAGTAGATAATTTGATTCAAACTGGTCCTTATGATTTAATTGAGAAAAACCCGTTATCAAAAATGATAACATAAGTAAAAAGTACTTTAAAACAGTGTAAAAACCTTGTGTCCGATAAACTAAAATTCAAACTAACACATAGTAACCCACAGTTATCTAAACTGTATTGCCTTCCCAAAATTCATAAACCTGGGAAGTCCATGAGACCTATTGTTTCAGCTGTTGGATCACCAACGTACAATATTTCAAAATGGTTAGTAGAAGAATTCGGCAAATTAAATATCTCGTATGATAACTTTGAGGTTACTAACTCGTTAGAATTCTTAGATAAAATTAAGAATGTTCACTTAAAAGAAGGTGAAATTTTAATATCTTTTGATGTAAGTTCATTGTTTCCTAGTGTACCCATACCACTAGCTTTAGAGTACCTAAAGGAACTACTTGAAATCAATAATTTGAAGAAAGAAATTATTGATGAGTATTTACTTCTCACAAAATTATGTATGAATCAAAATTTTTTTCAGTACAACAATAAATATTATAAACAACTAGAGGGAACTGCGATGGGCAATTGCTTATCTCCGTTCCTTGCAAATTTGTTTATGGGCAGATTAGAAACCCAATTCAAAAAAGAACTCAAGTATTTCCCAAGGGTGTGGTATAGATACGTAGACGATATATTTGCTATTTTTGATACTAAAACAGAAAATTTGGACACTTTCTTAGAAACATTAAACAATAAACATCCTTCCATTAATTTTACGTACGAAAAGGAGACCAATGGGAAATTACCTTTTCTCGACACGTTAGCTATTAGAAATAACGATAAATTAGAATTTGATATTTATAGGAAATTTACTAATACTGATAGATATATAACATCCGACTCATTTCATTGCCGTCAACACAAAATGGCAGTATTCCATTTCTTAACTCACAGGTTAGTCAATTTTCCACTAAGTAAAGAACGTTTTAACAATGAAATGAATCGGATTAAAAATATAGCTAAAAGTAATGGATATAATGATAATTTTGTACATAAACTAGTAAATAGACATAAGCATAAGAAAATATTAAAAGATGCCACTTCTCTTCAAATACCTGAGGCTTCCAATAAATTCATAGTAATCCCATATGATCCCAGATATACGAGAGGTCTAGAAAAAGTATTTAAAAACGTAGGTTTTAGAGTAGCCTACAAAACGGAGAATAGTTTGAAAAATCTCCTTGGAAACCCCAAAGACAAAGTCGACTTGAGGGAGAGGAGTGGCATCTATGAAATTAGTTGTAATGACTGTGATCTAAAATATGTTGGGTAAACTAAACGCTCCATAAACATTCGTTTTAAAGAACACATGGCACATTTAAGATACGGAAGAACAGAAAAGTCAAGCGTTGCCCAACATGCTTTGGAAAACAATCACCGAATAGGAATAAATAATCTTAAGTTGATCAAAAATGTATCTAATAATAGATTATTCGATGCATTTGAGAGTATAGAAATAGTTAAAGATGGTAAGAAAGCACTAAATAAAGACATTCCCTATAGTCCCCTCTATTGTTTACTTGACAACGGTGCAGTCGGGTGCAACCAAGTGTGACCACATTTACGTATAAATAGTCTCTGTTAGGATAAGTTACTTTAGTTTATATCATCTGCTGATGATGCTAACTTGGTTAGCGAAACGCGCGTCCAGAACGTAACAAGTTGTGGTGTAGTGTGGTTAGAACTCTTGTATTTTGATCTATCTTCCACCACAGGTTCCAGTGTTAGGACTTGTTTGGTATAGAAAAATGGTGTCCAGTTGTTAGCAAGTGGTTAGCAAAAGCCGACTTTGTCTCAGTGATATCAGTGTTTTTATATTTATCGAATAGGCTAAAATGTTCCCGGACCCTAGTGGAAATCCTTCTCCCTGATTGTCCGATATATACAGCAGAACAATCTCCACAGCCCAATGAGTACACCCCTGATTTTGAGAGATGTTCAGTCTTATCTTTGGTCATTACTAGATGTCTCTTAAGTGAGTTTACTGTTTTAAAAGCAATTGAGACATCTAAATGTTTGAAAAACTTCGCCACCTGCATTGAAATATTACCAAAAAATGTTAAACCTTTGAAGCATTTTTTAAGTGTTGGTTTAGAGTGAATGATATTAAAGGAAAGTTTGTATTTATTGAAAAACTTAAAATAAAGTCTATTGATGGAGTGGATAGGAAAACCGTTGTTGAAAGCAATTTGTTTTATAATCTGCAATTCCTGATTGAAAGCTTCCCTGGAAAGAGGTATTTTGAACAACCGATAGAAAAATGAGTTGAAGGCTGCAAACTTGTGTGAGTGAGGAGAAATGGAACTAAATTGAATAACGTTATCTGTAGACGATTGTTTTCTGTATATTTCAAATTCTATTTTGGTATTGTTCCTGATTAACATTAAATCTAAGAAAGGTAATCTACCCTCATTCTCCATCTCTAGAGTAAAATCTATTTTGTTATGAAGGGAGTTAACAAAATTCAAAAAATCAGTCAACTGCTGATGGTTTCCTTTCCACACGATACATATATCATCTACGTACCTCTTGTAAGCTAATAGATGGTCGGCAAAACGGCTTTTCATAATCTTTGCCTCCAAATCACTCATAAAAATCTCACTAAGAAAAGGGGAAAGGCAGGAACCCATCGCTATATTTCTAGTTTAGTCATTTGAAAGTTGGTCTCTTAGAGAATATGGATGCTTTCTTACAGTTAGTCTAACTTACCTGATGTAAATGATCCGGAAGTCTAAATTTACCACTTTGATTGGATGAAGGCTTCCCAACAATATCAGCGGACTCCCATGGACCATTGTATGAAACGCGATATTAAGCTAGTCTAGGATGGTCAATTGAAAATCTTATTTCTCTTATAGACCTGCAAGAAAATGGACATTTTTTTTATAAAGCGGTTCCCCCACGAACGAAAATATTGTTGATTTGTTTCTTTTACACCGAATGGGGCCGGTTTTAACCTAGATGATCGCAATACGTCAATCCAATCGGAAGGAGTCTCCGTTTTTGTTATTTGGTTAACCAAACCAAAATCTTTGTCGCACTCCGTGTATGAGTGACCACGTACTGGAAACGTTATCTGAACCTCATGTAACCTTCTTTCACAGCGTATGATATGGTGCAAAAATTTAAAAACACAGTAAATTGTTGTTCTGCCCTCTGCAAGAATCACAAAATATCTGAAAGCGTTTAATGTTAGTGGGTAAGCTGTTGTAAATATAATGATGGAGAAGGGAACAGACGTCGTTATTTCCTTTTTTCCCTATTATTTTAGTGTATGCATAAAATACGCTTTGTTGATTTAAGAGCACATGCAAAGTAAACAAGTACGATGTTATAGAACGGAAGCTTTCACGGCTTTGGTCAATTAAGAAATCATGGTTCTTGGGATTAGATCGTGTCAAATTGGAATTACTATCCGACGTTTCTGATTCAGTGTTCAGATCCCGTGGAGTAAAGATCCCTGAAGATGCCTCGTGCAATCGAAGGCGAAACGTCGGATAGTAATTTCAATTTGACACGGTCTAATCCCGAAAACCATGATTTCTTAAGTACAAATAGGCAAATTTTTCGAGTAATCCATACAAATTGACTCAAAGTCTGCTTGTTGCCTGGCAGCTTTCCTAGATGACCTTCTTCTGTCATAAAATGTGGTAGCTGTAGCAAGGTGTAGTTTTTTTCTGTCTCAACCTTTTTCAATTCACTTAAAATCACTTTCTTGTCATTTTCGTTTGCTTTAGACAACTTTAATTCTAGAATTTTTACTTTCACAGTTTTTCGTCACACTGCGAGCAAGTGTCTGAGCGTGGGTAACCGAAGCTAAAATAAAATTTTTCATTGAATATTTTTTAATAACGGTTATATGACATTTTGACTTCTGGATGCTTAATTGTAAATAAGTCATACATTTTATAAACATTGAATTCTTCAGAAAGGTATGTTTTTTTAGTTTTAGCTATGCTATAATGGCTAGATCTGCCTTTAAATGATGAAATGTGTTCACATACCTTAGTCATTGTAGCCTTTGTAAGTTTATGTGGTCTGTTTTCGTGACTCCCCCTGCCATCCTTAGGGGCGCTCCCACCGTGCTTCAAACTAGTCTGTATTGTTTCTATTCTGCGAGGACTTATTCCATGCAACGATATAAATGCCTTATAACATATCTGAATATCCAATATATTCTCATTTTCCCCTGCCTTGCATCCTACTCTGTAAGCATATGAGGCGTCATTAAAATTGGGTACTTGGGCTTCGGCAAACCTGGGTCTTCGCGCTTGGACAGGCACGACTGTTATAAGACCAGTTAGATATAAGTTCTGTTCGTCGAAGGTTTCAAAGTTATTAAAAATTTTAAGAATTTCTTTTTTATCACTATCACTTATCATTGAAAAACACTTGCAACGTTTACAATGACGATCAGGTCCAGTTTCATGACTATGTACAGGGTGTCCGGATTTGGTTGCAAAAGCAGGGTATCTCGGTTATTTTTAAAGATAGAACCTTGCGGTTTTCACGAACCACAACTGTTTTGTTCTTGTATTACATAAATCTATTATTTTATTATATTAATTTTTAATAACATATTTATTTTGATTTATTTTTAGGATGTAGATATTGTTAACGACTTTAAATAAAAGGCAGCATTGTTTTGCATGGCCTACTACAAAATTTGGGATGATAATTATAAAAATTAGGATTTTTGTTGTTGTTTATTAAAATAGACCCATATTATTATATATTTTTGAGAAGCTTTTAAAAGGACAAATCAATTTCTGGACAAATATACAGGGTGTCCCATTTAAAAAAAACACAACTTTGGATCATATCTAAAAAATAACAACTCAAATGAAAAATGTGACTACGCCACTGGATCCAGCGTAAAAAACCGCATAAGCAGCAATTTTTCCCTTTGCATTAAATTAAAGGATAACCTAGATACGAGGGGGGTCCCAAAATGCAAAATTTTCTATTTCGCCCTGTATCTCATAAACGAAGAAGGCTATGAAAATTTTGTTTACGGCTTCATGAGTTTCACAAAAAAATAGCTCAGGTTCGTGAAAACCGCAAGGTTCTATCTTTAAAAATAGGCGAGATACCCTGCTTTTGCAACCAAATCCGGACACACTGTACTCTAAATTTCTTCGCAACATCTACCATTCATCCACGTTGTTTACGTTTTCTGTTTTTTCCTCCATAGCACAAGAATGTTATTTATTACTAACACATTAATAACAGTTACCAAACATAACCTTAAAACATCACGTGCATGCAACAGCTGATTTAGAACCAACAACTAACGGTCGTCCCTTCTGTTGCTAAGGAATTATAAGTGGACTCTCATCGTTATTTCAGATTACGCATTCACTTTCATCGTTTTTCCCGAGTATGTGATATCTTTTAATGCGCGTTTATATAAGACTGTCATCATTATTCCCGTTTATTTAGACACCAAAAGATGCAGCTGTCTAAAAGGAAAAATTTTAACTATTAAAATCATTTTGCCGAAAAATGGACTTTCATCGTTATCCCGCGTGGTCTTCACGTGTTGTTAAATTCCTTCCAGCACACATAAAAATTGACAATGAACGACATTTCATTTTCTTGGCACAATATTCTTCAGTTCTTCTTCATTCTTTCCCTAATCGAAAACAGATCAACGTGGATACCTCCGGACTGAGCAGAATTTTTTGTCTTTTAAAAGCCTCCAAAATAAGATGGAATTCGATATAGGGTTGCCTTTAAAATTCAAAAGTTCGATCCCCTCACACTAATCTCATAAGGGATGTACCAATCTGAAACTACTAAAAGAGCTGATTTGTTGATCCATCCCAAAAAAAATTTTAAAAATTTAAAACAAAGGTTTAAAATTTTGTGTTTATCTAGATCCCACAATAAAATCTGATATATTTTGTTATACCTTGAAATTAAATACGCAAAACAACAAGACTAGAATTTTATTTTATAATTTTCAAAACAGTCCGAGCATATCCCAAAACTCTTCTAAATAATTAATAACCCTATCGGAACGGTTATGAATATTCAACCGTAAATGTTTGCCGAATTCTTGGCGTAAATTCCGATGCAAATTCGAAATCTGGAAAGCTCATTACTGCATCATCTGAAAAATTCAATTTTAGCGTTTATTACAAATAGTAGACGAATTATTTTGGGCGCGCGGTGGGCCAGAATGATTCACCCGCAGGACAAACACACAAATTAGATATTATACAGTGACCATCTAAAGTCCGTTCCCCCCCTACTAATTTTTGAGCCAACTCGTATATCGCAACGAAATTTGGAGGGCTTAAATAGGAGATGAAAAGCTATTTTTTATGAAAAAATGATAGCTAAAAGTTATAAAAATAATATTTTAAATACAACACCCCACATATTATTCCATTTTCAAAATCTGCTCATTATTCTTAACATTTTTCTCTAATACACTTTATTCCTAAATGTAATTGCTTTCGAAATAATGACGTTTGAAAATTGACATTTTGGTCATTTCAAATTCAATCAAAAATACGATCAAGTTTGCGTTGGAAACAAAATCGTTGTCGCGGTAACATCTTGATAACTAACTGTCAAATAGTCCGTTGAGCATCTTAATTATTTTATGAAAAGTGTGACCATGGCTCGCAGTTTACACGATAAATTTGAAGCAGTTTTGATTTTTGGAGAAGCTGGAAGAAATTTTCATCTAGCAGTCCGTATGTTTAACGACAGATTTCCCGAAAACCCTATTTCGCGATCATATTTGCGCAAACTTTTAAATAAGCTCCAAGCAACTGGTACGATGAAAGATGCTCCAAGATCAGGAAGACCACCTCTTTCAGAAGAAAAAAAATTTGAAATTGTTGCTGAAATGGTAATTAATCCTACTCAGTCGACGTCTGCAGTTGCTGAATCCTGCGAAGTAAATTCGAAAAGTGTCCAAAGAGTCCTAAAAAATGAAAAATTTCATCCCTATAAAATGAAAATCCTGCATGCTCTCACGGAGGATGATCCAGACCGGAGGGTTGAATTTTATGAGTGGTTAACAAGAAAAATTGAAGGAGAACGATCCTTCCTAAAACGTGTATGTTTCTCAGATGAATGCACGTTTTTCCTTAATGGAAAAGTCAACAAACAGAACATACGATGCTGGAGCGATACTAATCCGCATATTTTTAGAGAAGGGCATACCCAGTTTCCTGAAAAAGTTAATGTTTGGGCGGGGATTTTGGGCAACCACGTTGTTGGACCGATTTTCATCAGAGGCAATCTTACAGGAGATCTTTACAGAAATCTTTTAGAAACTGAAATTGAACCTCGAATAAGAGAAATTGTATTAAACAATCAGGAAGAGTTTGAAAATCGTGAAGTCATATTTCAGCAGGACGGAGCGCCTCCCCATTTCTATCGCATGGCTAAAGAGTTTCTCGATACAAACTTTCCTGGGCGATGGATAGGTCGCAGGGGAAGTAGAGAATGGCCACCAAGATCTCCGGATCTTACCCCTCTAGATTTTTTCCTTTGGGGATATCTGAAGTTAAAAATCTACGCCACTGAATGTCAAACAATAGAAGAGTTGGAACGCAGAATAAGAGAAGCATGTGAAGAAATAGATGAACAGACTTTCATCAACGTGAGAGAAGCTATTCATAATAGGGCACTTTATTGTCAAGATTTAGGAGGGGGCCACATCGAACACTTGATAAAATAATTATTGTTGGGGTTAAATAAGTGTTATTCAAAAATAAATAAAATATTTTTTTACCAACTAATTTGTTTTCCTTGTGAATTTACAGAACAAATTCGTAACCTTCAAGATTTTCCGGTAAGTGATACTGTTTATCCTTAAAATACTGTCTTTACGCCTCTTATTAGTCGAATTCATTAAAAGATTTAACTACAAATTAATTAAAAAATTTAGTTAGCAGAATTTTTTATCGAAAGTGACTAAAACCATTACTTCATTTTAAACCGGATTTTCAATTTTCAAACGTCATTATTTCGAAAACAATTACATTTAGGAATAAAGTGTATTAGAGAAAAATGTTAAGAATAATGAGCAGATTTTGAAAATAGAATAATATGCGGGGTGTTGTATTTAAAATATTAATTCAAGATGGCGCGTAGCCGCTATTTTATAACTTTTAGCTATCATTTTTTCATAAAAGATAGCTTTTCATCTCCTATTTAAGCCCTCCAAATTTCGTTGCGATATACGAGTTGGCTCAAAAATTAGTAGGGGGGAACTGACTTTAGACGGTCACTGTATAATTTATAATATAAGTTTATTCCTTTAAGGAAGAGGCACTAAATACATTAAAAAATGATGGACAATGATTTAAAAAAAATGCATACACTTTTAATTTTTTTTAAATTTGTTTTAGATAATTTACAGTTAATTATTTTTATTGAGTTTCGAAAAAGACTCATTCTAGCCACAACAAATACTCTAATCGAATTAAAAAAATATATAGATGGCTGCAATTGAGCATTTTTTACTTCCCTCGTAAAAGAAAAGTATTGTAATCGTAATAAAACACATTTTTTCAGATCTTTACGTTTCAGGGTTCCTCGTAGATGCCAAAAGGGCATATTTTCTCAATTCCGTCGGTCTGTTGTCAGTCTTGTCTGTTTGTTCGCCGCATAGTTAAAAAACTACTCAACCAGTTGACTTCAATTTTTTGGTCAAACATTTAAATGGTCACACATTTAGTGAAATGTTAAAAAGAATTTTTACTAAAAGCTATTTATCAAATTTTGAACAAAGATCAAGTATTGAAATGAAATGAAATATGTTTATTAGCAACATTGTGCTATAAAATACAATACCAAATACAGTAAAAAGTATGTAAGCAATCTAACAATAACATTAATAATTATCTCTTACAAAACCTATACTTAATCTTCTAAATTCTCTTATATTTGTGGTTGCCCTTATAAACAATGGAAGCGCATTATACTCCACCAATCCCCTGTAAAACAGTTAATTTTGCGTAAAACTCTTTTTGCCATATGAACATGAAATGTTTTTATGTATTTCTTTAGTGCTTTTTTTATATTTTTATGTTTGTTCAATGACTCTTAAGATCACTAAGAAAAACTATTATAAAATCGTAAGTTCGACTCGGCTAGCTGATGTTTTAGAGCGACTTAATAAGATTATAATTTGAATGTAAAATACTCCGGCTAATTGAACTTAGCAAACGTTGGAAAAGTTTTTTTTTTATAATTTGGCTATGGGCGCCAGAGCTATAGGAGCTCGAAGAAGAAAGATATACAGATATAAAATAAAGGAAGAGAGCAACTTAAAATAATTAGATTTAGATATTTAATAAAAAAATAAAGATAAAATATATGCTAATGTGACCTAAATTAAATAAATGAAAAACAAAATCACGTAACTACCAATTTATTTTTCCTTGGACTGTGTGTTTTTTTGAATATTGTTTTCAATTTTTACAATATAAGTACCTGACATACGTCAGTTTATAAATTTCCACATATATCGATTAATAACAATTTAGAAGTGGAAGTGAAATTAAATTTCTCTTACAATTGAAATGAGTATATTTTATATTTTGGAAAAGATTTGGTTATTTATTTTTTCTCAATATATGGATAAATTCAATTAATTATTAAATTAAGGTTATAAAGTACATTTTCTCATAAAATTAAGTTAAAATATTCAAACGATTCAATTTAACAAAGATAATAAATTACGATTTAAGTCAGCAAGGATAAGAAAATCATAGAGATCTAAAGAAATTAAATGGTTAAATAAATTTAGTTGGTAATTAGATTTTTTTTATATTTTTTAAGCAGCTGATCGTTTATCAGTATGATTGAATTTTATTTATGTGAAGTTCTTTGTGAACAAACAAACAATGAAACTCAATTATGTGTTCGGTTGTTGATTATCAATCAGTAAAGCAGCTGATCTTAAATCAGTTTGATTTAATTTAATTAGTTGATAAATAATAATAAATAAATAAATAAATAAATGCTTTATTGTCAAAAAAAAATTTTACAATTTTGTGGACAAAGCTGTTGTAAAAAAATAGTTTACAAACATCAAAATTAGCAAACAAAACAAGACAAAAAAACATCATAAATATTATAGAAAAATAATATTTAAATCAGGAATTTAGAATATTAATATTATAGAATCCTAAAAGAAGTACATTAGAAATGTACTTTGTCAGTCGTACTATGTTATAAACATTTTCATAAATATAATGTAAAAAAATAAAAAAGCAAAGTAAAAAATAAAGTACGAAATAATTAAAAAAATACATATACAAAGTTCGGTAAAAATGGTTGGTAATGGCAACTATCACACTAGGGGTTCATAAGGATAAAATTATGTGTTGTAAAACTCGTTCACGGTGTAGAAGGCTCTTTCCAGTAAGAATGATTTCAAAGCCTTGCGAAATGAAGTCAGAGATATTATGGATTTGATGTTAAATGGCAGGTGATTATGCATTTTTTTTGCATTGTAGATTACTGATCTTTTAATTAACTCTGAGTGTGGGGTTGGAAGATAGAGATCGTGCTCAGTATTTCTGAGAGGGTAGTTGTGAGAAGGTCTTTCTAATAGAGCAGGTGCGTGCTTACGAATTAAGCAAACCGATTCCAAAATGAATAAGCAAGGAAGGGTTAGTATTTTATATCTTTTAAAGAAATCTCGGCAGTGAGTTCTACTGTTAAGTCTCAGTAGGTAACGAACAGCTCTTTTTTGTAGTATAAAAATTCGATCAAATTGAGTCGCACAACATGTATCCCAGAATGGAATAGCATATCTGAGGTGCGACTCAACAAGAGCAAAATAAACAGTTCTAGAGGTAGAAAAGCTAAGCTCCTCGGAAACAGATCTTAACGCAAAGCAAGCAGAACCTAACTTCCTTGATAAAGCGTCGATATGTGGATCCCATTTTAAAGAATCATCTACAAGAAGCCCTAGAAATTTTACAGAGTTTACGACATCAATAGTGGTGCCATTAAGGTCAAAGGGTTGCAGCGTGTTTTTATAAGACAAGACTTTCGTTTTAGAGATGTTCAAACATAGGAAATTAGAATCGCTCCAGGATTTAATGGTGATTAGGTCATTAGATACAATCCTATGTAGGTCCGTGACATCTGGGTGGCTCCACGTAAAGCTGGTATCGTCCGCAAAGAGACATATTTTTCCACTAATGTTTAAATTAGCCATGTCGTTTATGAACAGAAGAAACAAGATAGGGCCTAGTACCGAGCCTCGAGGCACTCCATATTCCATTGGCCTACAAGAAGACATCCTGTTTTCAACTTTCACAACTTGATTTCTGTTGCTAAGATATGACTTAAACCAATTGAGAGGGGCCCCTCTAAATCCATAGTACTGCAGTTTGTTAGTTAATATATTATGATTCACACAATCGAAAGCTTTGGAAAAATCACAGAAAATTGTTGCCGTAGCGTGATGGTTGTTTAGGCTGGAGTAAACTCTATTAAGAAGGGAAAACATGGCATCGCTTGTGCATTTGTTACTTAGAAATCCAAATTGATGTTTTGTAAGTATTTCATATCTAGACAGAAATGATAAAAGCCTTTTTTTAACCAGTCTTTCGATGATCTTAGATAGCGTAGGGAGAAGTGCAATTGGGCGATAGTAGTAGAAGCTTCTTCTGAAACACCTCCTTTGTGAAGAGGTATGATTATTGCAGTTTTAAGGCAGCTTGGAAAAGTACCATTTTGGAAAGACATATTTATCAAAGTAGTCAGATGCTCTAGTGTGCATTCCGGCAGACTTGAATACATTTTTAAAGTAAGCCCATCAGTTCCCGAAGAAGATTTATTTTTGATATCATTAATTGTACTACGAAGTTCTGATAAAACTACTGGTGAAAAGAAGAAACTGTGCAGGTTTACCCTATGATTAGAGAGATATGAAATTGGGTCATTAGATTGAGATACGGATTTAGTCAAATCTTTGGCTACATTTACAAAATAATTGTTTAGGTCCTCAGGAGAGGTAAGGATAGTGTTGGATAAAGGAGTTTTGTTTCTTAAATCATTTACGATAGACCAGGTTTCTTTAGCTACATTTTTGGCGTTAGAAAGTCTATTATTGTAATAAATATCTTTGGCGGCTTTAATAGTTTTATGATAAATTTTTCTGTATGATTTTACATAATTATGAAAAAAGACACTGTCCGAAAATTTCTTTAAATGAGATAGTGACCGCATGTTCTTAGAAGATATACGTAAACCTTTAGTGGACCAGGGTTTACTTCTTTTATTTTTGATAGGCCTAAAAGGAAAAGATTCAGAAGCTATATTAGTTAGAGTTTTTATAAAACGAGAAAATTCAGTGTCGACATCATAAGTGTGAGAGTCCCAGTCAGTTATTTGACATAGGTGTTTGAAATTAATGAAATTTCTAACCGAAAAAATACGGCCTACTTGTCTAGAGGAATTTTTGGCTTTGGATGTAATTGAAAATTTTGTGAAAATTGCTTCATGATCGGAGAAACCTGGACTTAAGACATTACATTCGACGGAGCTAGGATCGAAAGAAGACACAACGTAATCTATAGTACTGGCACTTGTCTTAGTAATTCTGGTTGGTGAGTTGACGTGCATGGCAATTCCTAATGACTCAAAGATGGACTGAAGACATTCCTGAGCAGCACACACACTGGAAAAGTCAATATTGAAATTGCCACATAAGATTAATTTGCTTTTTACAGGAAGGGACTCGAGCAAACTTAGAAGGTTATGGCAGAATAATTGCACATCAGCATCAGGTGTTCTATAAATACAAATAATATAAAGGTCATAAGTATTGTGATAAACGATAGAAAATTCAAATACTTTTTCAGATAATAAATGATTATACTTTGATATTTCGGAAAAATCGTTGTTTGAAGACATTATCATGGTGCCTCCATGAGTTAAATTAGTTCTATTAAATCTGGCAATTGTGGTATAGTTTTTAATAAAAACAGGTTGATTGATATTTAGCCAGTGCTCAGTGATGGCAATGACTTCTGGAAAATTTAGCTCTTCTAACAAAAGATATAATTCGTCTGTTTTATGTCTTAAGGACTGAATATTAAGAAAAAAAAGATTAAAATTGCTATTGGTCAATTTTTTAGAGGGTGCTAGATCCTCTTTTCGCGTCATATTGACTAAAAATTTTTACTTTTTGATGGTGAACCACTAGAATAATATTTACCAGTACCTTCACGAATTTTTTGGAGCCGTAAAATTTTTTCCGATATTATGAAGTTCTTTTTGAACAAACAAACTATGAAACTCAATTTTATGATCGGCTGATATTTGACCTTATGCAAAATTTCTAAAATGACAACATGACTCTAGATAATTCTAGACACTTTTAAGCAAATTTCTTAAGTAGAAAAAATTTAATCATAAATAGTCAAGTTATTATAAATTCAAATTAAGATGGAATAAAAGAAATTTTAATTCAAAAAGTCCAATTTGATATTAGAGGAAAATTACAATAGAAAAGAAAAATTAAAATTTCACAATCTTAAATTAGTGAAATATCAATGGTATTACTCACTAGTATGATACCTTGATTTAATATACACTCACATAATTTATAAGAAAGAAAAATTTTATACCTAATTAGGATAAATGTAAATGTCCAAAAATCTTTAAGAAATTAATATTTTAGTACAGATAATAATTTTTACAAGTAAATATACCAATGCCACATAGACAATATTTATACACAGTGTAAGTATTAATTTATACCTACATTAAATTTGATATATTTAAATCAAGAAGATATGTTTAAATTTTACGTAAATCGAGACGAAAATTTTTATGTATATATATATATATATATATATATATATATATATATATATATATATTTACAATAATTTATATCATTTATATATTTTTTGAAGATAATTAATAATTAATAAAAAGAAGGAATTGAAGACTGAAGAGAGGTTTCGGTATGTAGTTTTCAAATAAGCATTAAGTAATTCCTATTGAATTAATGCATGGCCACTACATCAATCCAAAGAAGTGAAAATAAGAAAATTATAAATCACTTATCTTTTCAACATATGTCCGGGAGTATATCCTTGCTATGGCGTCATTCCTTGTAGACTACCCAAGTCCAAAACAGGAACAATGACACCCTGGAACTGGCCACACAGCACTTGTCCGGAAAAATGACCACACGGTACTAAAAAAGGACTTCTTCCTCCAGGAATTGTGAAGATTTACCACAAAACAGTTACCATTAAATTTTCCTCGCCCAGGAATCGCTTTTAATTTGAATTATGCAAAAAATTCTTCATTTTATTGATTATTTACTTTTAATATCCATTTTCCAATTAATAATTAAAACAATTGAAAGTGGTAGGGAAAAAATTGTAGAGAAGAGGAAAAATGTTAAAAGGAAAAAAAAACCTGAAACAAAATGGCGAAATGAGTCAACATGTTCACAATGCACAAAAATGTAATTTTTCTTGCCAGAAAACACTCAAAATTAACTTACCAGATGTTATGGCTTAAGAAAGCAGTAATCCATTACTGAATTGAGATTTTATTGGATTTAATCCAGCATCTAGGCTGACTAAGTTAAAATATTAACTAAATTCCAACTAACTTATCTCATGTTTGCTTTCAACAATAGAAATATTGCAAAAGAGGCTCGAAACGACTGACCCACTCGGTTTTATGGAATCGGCCTACATAAAAACAGTACATCCGTATGTCTCACCAAAACATGGCGCCAATTCAGAATCTATTTTTGGCAGTTAAGATTTTTAATAATGAAAAACCATTTTATAATAATATTCACGAAATTGAAAAGCATATGTATAAATTTTATTTTAAATGTGGCGGACGAAATCTGAATCTAGAAATTTCCTTCGAACGTGTTTTACAAAGCGAGAATTTGCGATCTGTTGGTTCGGGATCGATATAATAACTTCGGTGCCATGCGTGAGGTACTTAATATTCCAAGCAATTGTTAATCCAGTAAAATTGTGATTTGATTCTATTAATTAGAAAATTGTTAATATTATTTAGTTTAAATTGAATTTTACGAACGAACGGAAAAGTTTGTTACAATCATTTACAAATTGTATTTTCCTAGACATATATTCTGGCAACATTTTATGAACCATTTTAAAAATAAACAACATATTTAACATTACCAGTCTCTGATTTACTGACAAAAATTTCAAAGAATCCAACATTACAGAAATTCTTGTATAACGGTCTACCCTTAAAATTATTCTCATTGCTTTATTCTGGAGAACCTGCAATCTACTCCTTTCAGTTTGATTAATATATAACATAACAGTCGGACAGTATTCAAAATGTGGACTTATAATGGTGTTATACACTGTAAGGCGCGACTTCAATGACAATGATTGGCAGGTTTTTCTAAAAAAGCCTAATTTTTTGTTAATTTTTTTAATAACATTATTAGCATGGCTTTTAAAACTTAATCTTCTATCTATAATTATGCCTAAATATTTACATTCATTTACATATTCCAATTGCTGATCAAACAATTTTAATTTGGTTACATATTAACATTTTCTCTACTATCAAAAATTATCACATTTGTTTTTTTAACATTAACAAAAATTCTATTTTCTAGCAACCATCTTTCAACATGATTCAACTCATTTTGCATTTTGTCTATAGCAAGGTTAATATTTACAGAAATCACAGATATACATGTATCATCTGCAAACTAGTTCGACATAAACAACCATTAATATCGTTAATATATATCAGAAATAATATTGGACCTAATATTATTCCCTGGGGCACTCCATATTTAACTTGTCTTTTTTCAGAACTCACGTTATCTATTATTGTTTATTGATACCTTAAACACAAATAGTTTTCAAACCATTTAAATGCATTTCCACTAATTCCATATTAAGCCAATTTTCTCAATAGAATATTCCGATCTACAGTTTCAAAAAAACTGCTACCACACTTTCACTTTTGTCCCCCAATTCTTTCCATTTGGATATGACAAGTTGCAATGATGTCTCACACGAGTGCGTATTCCTAATTCCACTCTGATTTTCTATTAAAATTGTATTTCTTTTTAGGTGTTCCAACAGGTGATCTTTTATATGCATTTCCAGAATCTTCTCTAGTAAGGGCAACTGTTGATTGGTCTAAAATCTTCTACTTTAGTAGCATTCCCAACCTTGGGAATCGGAGTCCCTACAGAAACCTTCCAACAATCGGGAACAACTGCCTCTGTGGAGGCGCTCAGAATATGTGTGAATTTATTTAGAAGAATTGCACCTCCTTTCTTGAATAACCCTATATCAATTTCATCCGTTGAAGATTCCTTTTTTAAACTTTTTATTAGTCTTGTAATATCCTTGCAGTAGTGTGAACTCATCCAATAGATTAATTCCTTGTTTAGCACAAATGTTGTCACACCTAGGTATGTTTACCATGGGATTTGCTGCTATAATTTCGTCTATGCTTTCAACATAATATGCATTAGAAGTATTTGCTATATCTTTCTTTTAGCAAATTTTTTGGTTTTTATATTGCACAAACTTAATTTGTTAGTTTTTTTTCTTATTTCCAACTAACTCTTTTATGATCTTCCACATTTCTTTACTATTACCAATATTTTGATCAATCACATGTTCATAGTATTGTTTTTTCTTTGTTCTTAGAAGATTGGTCACTCTGTTTCTCTGCTGTGTATATAATGTTCAATTATATTGATCCTCGCTATATCTTGCCCTCTGGTACAGCTTGTCTGTTTCTCGCAGTTCATGTTTTAATTTAGCTTAGTTTTTTGAATATAATTCACATATTGTTTTTGGATTTTTATCTTTATCACCTTATGGTCTGTGCAAATTGATTATCGTGTATGCCGGTTGTCTGCATGTATATATTATAGTGAACTAGCCAACCTGTCATAGAAGTAATTACGGATCTTTCCAATTTATTCCTTACACGCATTTTCTACGTCATTAATACTTTTACAATTATTATTATAATTTTTATTAATATTATTATTATTATTATTATTTTACCGAAATTGACAAACAATTTCTCAACAAGCCCATCCCAACTGTATGCATCAAAAGGAGTGGGCTATTTTCTATTAGTTCTATGCGTTGTCCTGTAAGGACTGCCTTCTGGATGTCGATGAAGGTGTTAGTATACAGTACCATAATTTTCAGGTTCTGTTCTGGTGTTTTTGGAACTAGTCCAATTGGTGATAGGATGATCGGTATCACATGAACCTTATTCAGTCGCCACATTTGCTGTATGTCGATGGCCAGCTCCCCATATTTGGCCTTTTGCTCTTGATATTTATCCAACACGTCGTTATTGTTGGGTACAGCGACATCTACCAAATAAGCTGTTTTTGTTTCTTTATACAACCGTACCACATCAGGCCGATTAATCGTCACCCGTCTGTCGATGGTAATTGCCCGGTCGTAGTACAGTTTGAAGGCATTATTTTCAAGCACTGTACTTTGTTGTTTATAATAGGGCACACAGGTGTTCAAGAGCATGTATTTATTGGCACGCTTCTGGTGTATGATGTAACACACCTGGTTATTTCGCTAGAAGTAGTGTGTGTTTGCTAGGTAAGTGCAGCCAGATGTTATATGCTGTATAGTTTCTGATCTTTAGCTACATTTTCGACACTTATCGGTTTCAATGGACCGGTCTTTGATGATGAATTTCGTGTAATTTCATGTGTTAATAACTTGGTCTTCTTTAACTATGTGTGGCTGATTCAAATCATTATGATGTCGGCCTTGCACTGCCATTTGAGCTCACTGTTCTTGTTTGTCGGGGTCTGAAAGCGACTTTAGGATCATATTGTCACTTGCGAGATTGAGTGGAGAATACACAGAGTTGTCATTAAGATCACTATGAGGTTGAGGCTTGATGTTTGTGCCTTGTAGGTAAAGAAATCTCTCATTTTTTGCAGCTGTCAAGTCAACAAGGGATCTTTCACCTTCTCTTCGTGGTAAGGTCATTCGGAGAATTGATGACCTTGTACTTGGTCATCATTAGGCGAGTAGTTCGTTTTAGTTCCTCTAGCTCTGTGTTAGTCCATTTCAAGATTCCGAAACTGTAGGTCAGTACGGGCACAGCAGGTGTTAATAGCTGTAATGAGGTTTCTGGCGTTCAGTTCTGTCTTCAGAAGAGTTCGCACTCTTTGAGCGTACTGATCTTCCATCTTGGCATTTCCTTACTTATCCTTGAGCGGTCTAGCTTGTTGGAATCTTGTGGATTAGCTGATCTCTCATTGGGTCATCGCTAGAACTATTTCTCCATGGGGTAGAGCTACATCACCATTAATGACTTTGCCTTTTTCGATATTTAAGGATTTACATTTTTCCATTTCAAAATTATTATTATTTTTATGACTTCTTGTCTTACAGTATTCCTGTGGTTGTATTTTATACTGACGGGATTATACCAAGTCAGTACAAGAAATGAAAAAAAGAAAATGGAAAAAAAACAACTATCCTGTATTAAGAAATGATCTAACTATGCATCGTTGGGGACAGCCATGTCAATTAAATAAGTGATTTTCTCTTTCTTGAATTAAAAGGTGATATCGGGTCTATTTGCGGAAATTGTTTTATCTGTGTGGATGTCAATGTCCCAGTAGAGCTTGTAGTCTTCGTTTTCAAGTATAGATGTTGGTGTATAATGGTAGTAAGGGTCTGTGTTCTCCGTTAGTTTGTATGTTGTGGCTAATGCTTGATGAACGACCTGAAGTTGTGTCTCGCGGTGTATACAGTTCCGGCCATTATTCTACATGTACTCGTTATGTGATCGATCATTTCTTTCTGCTGGTGACATCTCTTACACCTCTCGTCTTCAATGGTTGTGTCCTTGGTGACGGTAGTTTCTGGTTGCTATGACTTTGTCCTGGATGGCAAGCAGGAAACCTTCTGTTTCAGGGAACAGCTGCCCTTCTTGTAACCACGTATATGAAAGCTTTTTATGTATATGGTCTTGCTTTACATAGTATCTGTGTCTTCCGTGAAGTGTTTTTTCAGACCAGGTGTTCATCTTTTCTAGTCGTGAATTGGATGTGACTGTGTGCGTCTGCAGCGTGGCTCGTTTGAGACAGGTCGAGCGGTGTATAATTCTTGTCTGCCTTCACTATTGCCTTGTGGAGGTTAGTTTGTTTGTTGTGGAAGAATTTTATGAATTCGTAAATTTGTTTTTTATTTACCGATTGTATATCTATAATTCCCCTTCCTTCTTCTTTTCTCTCGATGGTGAGTCTTTCCTTGCATGCGTTGGGTGAATTCAGAGCGTATGAGAATGTGAATATTTTCTATGTCTGTGTGTGACCATTTAATGGTACCAAACGAATACGTAAAAATAGGTATGGGGAAGATGTTAATATCTTTCGTTAGATTTCTGGAGTTCAGTTTTGTTTTTAGTAGTTGTGTGAGTCTGGTTTTAAATTCCGTCTTGAGCTCTGATTTGATATAAGTGGAGTTAATTTTGGTGCTTTGATGAAAGCCTAGGTATCTGTATGTTTCTTCTTTGAGCATGTTATCTATGGTTTCATTGTTGATTGTTTCCGTCGTAGGGTGGCCTTTCCACTATCCCTTGTTGATAAGAAGTAGCTTGCATTTACTTATACCAAATTCCATGTTGATGTCCAGGGTAAACGTTTCTGTGATTTTAAGGAGTCCCTTTAGCTGTTCCTTTGTGCTTGCATATAATTTTATGTCATCCATGTACAAGAGATGGTTGATTTTGTGTAGGTTACTTTTTTGGTGTTTAATTTGGAATCCGAAGTTTGTGTAATTCAGTGTGTTTAGAGTGGATTGAGACAGAGGCAGAACCACAAAGCGCTGAGTGAATCTCCCTGGAATATACCTCGTTTGATGTAGATCTCTTCTGTTTCGATGTGCTCTTTTTGTGTTCTCAGGTTGAATTTAGTTTTCCACTTGATTTGATTGCCTGATGTTTTTATTGACTTTATATAATTTTAGTACTCTGGTTAACCAACTGTGTGGTATCGAATCAAAGGTTTTTTTATAATCTATGTAGCCAGTTTGAAGGTTTCTATAATTTTTCCTGGTTTGTTCCATAATGACGCTGTCTATAATTAGCTGCTCCTTGCATTGGCTGTTTTTTCTTCACCCTTTTTGCTATTCCGTTAAAAGTTTTTGTGTGCTCGATGTTGTTCTATTCTTCCTGGTAATTGTGGCTGTGATGATCTTATATAAGGTTGAAAGCATGTAATAGGTCGGTAATTTGACGGGTCTTAGTGTCTGAGTTTTTGGGTTTAAGGTATGTTATTCTTGGGTGAGGAAACTGGGGAGTGTGCTAGGTTTTAAAATAATTTCATTAATTTGGCGAGTGAGAGCTTCATGTGTGGAGGTAAACTGTTTGTACCAGAAGTTATGAATGTTATCTATTCCAGGACATCTCCAGTTATGCGTGTATTTGATTGTTTCTGCAACTTCTTGTGTTGTCATTGCAAAGTCCTCTTGTTGCTCCAACCACTTGTGTCTCTCTTCTTCCACTTTAATCCATGAAGCGTTATTATTGTCTAGTTTCGACCAAATGCTTTTTCAGTATTCTGTGATTTCTTGTTTGGTCGTTATTACTCGTGCCTCCTCATTGTTCATGGTTTTTTTGGTAGAACCGTTTTTCGCTTCTTCGAAACAGGTTGCTAGCATCCTTTCTTTCATTTGACTCTTTGTATCTTCGGCATGCACGGATAATTTTTGCTTCAGAGTGTCAAGGATTTCTGTAAGCATGTGATCAGAAGATGCAGATTTGATTTTCTCTATACTTTGTGTGATACGTTTTGACTTGTTGTCGTTCATGAATTGGGTAAGATGTGTCAGTTCTTTTCTAATTTGGTTAATTTTGTATTCGATAATTATCTGCCATTTGAATTTTAGTTTTATTATTATTCTTATATTTTAAAGTTACCATTACTGGTTGGGAGACCAAGACTGATCCTTTACCTTAAATTACGTTATTTTAAAATTACAGTACAACAAAAAGTTGATAATTTTCTTACCCGATGCCTAAGGTCACAAAATGTTGGAAGGATCCACCACCAACAATGATAAAATGTTCTTTAACATTCCGAAACATTTCTGACGTAATTGGTTGACACCAATATGCGATCCGTTGTCGCAATTCTTTCAGTGAATTTGGCTGTGTATATTTCCCTTTTTGAAAAAACGAGGTTAAATAGTTTTGACCTTAATGGTCATTTAATATGACTCCTTGACCACCTGTTCAGAGAAAGACTATAATTTTTCTTTGATTTTGTGTGAAGAACTTCTTTTGTTAAAGTAACTGTGTTAATGGTAACATAATTTCATGAGAATTGAAGTGATTCACTTGTCTACTGTGTAGTAGAGGTATGGAAACTTCTTTTCCTCTGAAAGCGAAAATTGATGTGTTGAAGCTGTTTTTATGTTAAACAGCCTAAAGCAAGAAAACTTGGTTAGCGTCACTTGGTACTGTTTTTTGATAAATATTTCTTTTCGTTTTTTATACTTAATATCCTTGGTACGTACTTCCAAGATGTTCCCTTTCAGGTAGTAC
Source organism: Kuschelorhynchus macadamiae (assembly GCA_030620095.1). Taxonomy (NCBI): domain Eukaryota; kingdom Metazoa; phylum Arthropoda; class Insecta; order Coleoptera; family Curculionidae; genus Kuschelorhynchus; species Kuschelorhynchus macadamiae. The sequence goes on from JAUTXW010000932.1 coordinate 77,319, forward strand.
ATTCCTCTATATTCCTATTTTTGATGAATGTTTGACTTAACATGCAGTTCTACCAAATCTTTAACATAATTTGTACAATTTCTTGATGCCTAATTGATAGCATTACTTGGTTTAAATAGTTAAAATTATTATGTACAAAAATTAATTAGCGACGCTTTCAGTGATGTGGTTATTTGTATTCTGGAATTGTGATGTGAAAAGTGTATTCTTTTATGTCCGTATGTGATGATCATTAATTATATAAGTGACAGATGTAAATATTCAAGCATCACATTGATAAAAAACGGTATGGAAGTCTTGATTTTAATTTTTAATTGGCTGGATTATTTTCCTTTTTTGTGTATTTCCAGAATTGTAATATACCTTGCAAATTGTGATTTTATTAAAACTGTATCACAACTTGTAATAAAAACAATATTTTTGTTGTGTCATATTTAGAAACAAAATCTGTGTCGAAAATATTTATTTTATATCCATTTGGGCAGCGAATGATCGGAATTAAAAACTAATAATAATTCAGATAATTCTGTGGGTGCAAGAATAATGCACATGGTTGCCCTGCTTTTTTTTTTCCCGTTTCATTACTTTTCATTTTTTGTTTTATATAATCCCATCGGTAACAGCAATATTTTAAATTATAATAATTATTAATTACCTTTTATTATATATTTTAGTATAACATTATTTTACGTATTTATAAAAAGATAAACAAACCACACAATTCATTTTCGAAAATAAAAATTATATTACAAAAAATCACCAAAAGTTTTGGAAAATTTAAATATTTTATTAGGCCACCATTTTGTTTAGACACAGAAAGGATATGTTTAGCAGTTTCATTTTCATTACCTTGTTAGGGCGGAACAATAATGAAACTCCTACCAACTTGGCGGTTTGTATACCAATAATGATTTTTATATTTTTGAGGTTACCATTTGGTATCCACCATAGTGGATAATGAATTTTTATTCATTCAAAATTTTAAAAGATCGAACAAACTGGCGGAAATGTGCCTATTAAAGCCTCTTTTCGGATCCAGGTGAAAACTGTAGGTGATTTTTTTAACCATCAATATTTAAATTTTCTGAGCCCGCATTGGAAAAAATTACCGAAATTGCTATTTTTATGGGCAATGGGGTTTATTTTAAAGGGCGAGTGTTTTTACAAAAAGGAAATGTCTGATGTCTGCCTGCCATGCGTATAATGTTCCAAAACGTAAGATTGTTCAGATATATGGGCTTCATTTGTTTCTAATATCATAGGTATCGAAAACGGCTATATTTTTACATAGATCGTGTTATATCAAATGTGCCCAGTTTTTTCTGTGAATTTTAAAAATTTGCTAAAATATAGGTTAATGACCTATTCAAAATAAGAAAACATTTTATATTTGATGTTCAATTGTTTTTTCGAAAATAAATTTGAAATCCAAATTATTGATTTTTTGTCTTATAACAGCGGATATACAGGGTTGTTCAAAAGAAACGCACAAAATTCATATCTTCTTTTTTTTTTAAATGGCAACCCAAGTCATGTGTCTTCTAAAACTGAATCCGATACTAGCAACAAATTAGGGGTCTGCTCATTTAGTTACAGTAAAATGGTTTACTTTTTATTAGCGAATTAGATGATAATGTAACGGAAATGCTTTAAGAGACCTTCTACTTGACATGCATGTGCAAATTTTTTCGTATTTGATTGACTTTATCGAAAATACTTCAGAGACTTTGTAAATCAAAGCTGTTTGCGTCTCTTGCGAATTTATAGATACAAATCATTGGTGTAACGGCTTTTTTCTGGGACCTTTCCCCATTTTTTTTTATATTAAATTTCTACCAAAATGCTGTGAATAAATTTTAAAAATATTAAGTTTATAATATATCACCCCATTACTGCTATTCAGATTAATATATTTATTAAAAAGCGTAAGATTTTTAGATAATGTTATTTATTACTTATGCCTGTGGATTTTGTTAATAAATAACATTGGTAACCCGTGAGTACGATGATTTCATTAATTTTCATGATTGAAAAAACCGATTCATAATATAACACTTCAGCATCGTTTATCTGTTTGTATTGCCCAATACAGTATCTAATATTGTGGTTAAAATAATTCATCGCGAATGCCATGAAAAAACAAAACATCATAATTGTCACGTCAGGAGACGCCATATATACTGTCACATTTTTATCAAAAATATATTGTTTTTCCTAAATTTCTTTCTTAAAAGTTAGTTAATTTCCGTTAAAATGAGTTTAGGCGATCAAAGTGAGATTGGATAGTACAGGGTGTCCAATTTTGGTTGTAAATGCAAGGTATCTCCGTTATTTGCAAATATTTAGGGTTGAGGTTTTCGCGACACCGTGCCACTTTTTTGTCAAACTCAAGCTGCCGTAATCAGATTTTCCATAGCCCGCCTCGTTTCGGAGATACAGGGCCAAATTGAAAAAGTTGCATTTTGGGACACCCCTCGTATCTCGGTTATCTTTTAACGTATCGAAAAGGTAAAAACTGGCTCTAGTAGAGTTTTTTACGTAGAATCCAGTGGCGTAGACAGATTTTTACTCGGGGCCGTCGTTTTTGATACATGACCCAAAGTCACGTTTTTTTAAATGGGACACCCTGTATATTTCTACGGAGTCCTATTCGTCTTATTATGAGCTTTTCAAAAATATATGGTTATCTATACTTATTTTAAAAAATAAGGCTGCAATTTAGGTTTGTAATAATATCTATCTATATTTTTCATAGTAAGCCATGGACTGATTGTCAAAAATGGCTTTGTCACTGCTTTGTCATAAAGTAAATGAAGTTTTGATGTTAATACTAATAGTCATGTTAAATTAGCCGCTCTGTTATTACTTTTTAACAAATGGCTGCAAATCAATTATTTGAAAACTTTGAGCAATATATGTTGACCTGTTTCATAGAGAGTCATGAAAATATAAACGCTGCTTCTGAGCTTTATTTCATTAGGTAATGTTTTATTTTCATAATTATTATTGCAATCTTTTTTTAAAACTTAAACTTTTATTATATAGATATCCGGAAATGAGGCATCCAAATAAATTAATATTCTATAGGCTGAACTCGAATTTAATAGATTTTGGCTCTTTCAAAAAGCCCAGATCAAAGAAATATAACAAAGAGAATCATGAGGCTGATGAAATTAACGTCTTAGCAAGTGTAAATGTAACGCCTGTAACGTCCTGTAGAGAAATAAAGAATAAAGTAAGTGTAATCAAGTCTCGGGTTCAAACGATTTCAAAGAAACATAAGTATAAACCTTAAAAAGTCAGAGTTGTGCAAAATCTACATCCTGGAGATGCAGAACGACGTATTGATTTTTGCCAGTGGTATTTACAAAAAATTAATACTAACCAAAATTTTGGAAGGGCGGTTATATGGTCCGACGAATCGTATATAAGTAGTGCTGGAATATTTAATAGGCACAATACGAGACACTGGTCACCTGAAAATCAACATTTGATATTTCCACGCGAGCAACAAGGAAGATCTGTCTTTTATGTCGCTTGTTTCGTACTAGGAACCAAAATAAAATTTCATATTTTTGAAGAAGGTCTCACTGCTAATCGCTACCTTGAAATATTGCAAAATATATTGCCAGAAATCATAGAAGATGTCCCTTTAGCACATGTGAATCAAATATATTTCCAACAAGACGGAGCTCCAGCACATAACTCCCAAATTGTGAGGCGGTATTTAGAAGAGAACTTCCCCGAACGCTGGATTGGAACGCACGGACCTGTCCGATGGCCTCCTAGGTCGCCTGACCTGTCCATATTGGACTTCTTTTTATGGGGTCACCTAAAAAATTTAATTTTTCGTATCCGATATAACACCGTTCAAGACCTGCGTAACACCACTGAGCAGGCATTTTTGCAAATACAAGCACGCAATGTAGTCATTTCAAATGCACTGGGTAAAAATGAAAGAGTGTGTGAGAGATGTCTAAGAGAAAATGGAAATCAGTTTGAGCAGTTCTTTTGAACATGGCTAATTACGAAAAATAGATATACTTAATATATTCTTAAAAACTTAAACTGTAGGCTTATGTTTAAAATAAATATAGATAACTATATATTTTTGAAAAGCTCGTAATAAGACGAATAGGAGTCCGTAAAAATAAACAGCGTGTCCCATTTAAAAAAACGTGACTTTGGGTCATGTATCGAAAACGACGGCCCCGAGTAAAAATCTGCCTGCGCCACTGGATTCTACGTAAAAAACTCTATAAGAGCCAGTTTTTACCTTTTCGATACGTCAAAAGATAACCGAGATACGAGGGGTCTCCCAAAATGCAATTTTTTCAATTTGGCCCTGAAGCTCCGAAACAAGGCGGGCTATAGAAAATCTGATTACAGCAGCTTGAGTTTGACAAAAAAGTGGCACAGTGTCGCGAAAACCTCCACCCTAAATATTTGCGAATAACGGAGATACCTTGCATTTACAACCAAAATTGGACACCCTGTACACCGCCAAATATTATTGACAAAGTCAAAAGAATGTTTTCATTTTCGGAGAATGTCCTTGCCTATTTTGGAGAGTTGTCAGAAGAGTATAAATTTCCTCTGTATGGGCACATTACTCGATGTTAAAGAGTATGCTTGCTATTAAAGAAAATATTTGTATTAAAACCTATCATAAATTAGGTGCATTTTTAAAACGAAAATCGGAAGGTTACAGAGCAAAAAAGTCCAAAATGAACGGAAATTAACAGATTTATAAGAGAAGCACCAGATAATATTCACCTGGCAACAAAAGTAACAGAAAATGTTTAAATATACAGGGTCATTATTTATATTTCTACACACATTTTCAAGGTTATTTATATAGAAAAAAATAATGAACACAAAAGTTGTATGAATTTCAGGGAACCTCCTAGAAAAATAACTTTGAAAATACAAGGTGAATTGACGATGGTGATTTTCAAGTAATTCGACGAACAATAGAGGATTTTTATATAAACTTGAAGAAGGTTCCGACCTGCAAACCCCTACTTCGTGCTGTAAAGAACAAAATATTTGCTAGGCCTTTTTCTAGCGTATATATTAGTTCAGATTGTCTTGTTCCTGACTACAGCCTAATTAACACTGTTGAGGTCAATTTTCGATTCATCCATCCAGACTAGATTAACTAGGGCCCCTGATAACATAACAAGCATACTTATTGCTGGGCTTGCAAGGGTTTAGTGCAGAATAAATGGTTTGGTTTTGGTAAGGACAAATCCATCAGTTAACCTTGTTAGATAGGAGATGGTCGATCAAGTAGATTAAATCTACAAAGACTTCTACAAGGCTCTTGACTACATTTCCTTCTTGATCCACACATCGGAGAACCGCAGGGCTCTCACTGCGCCCACTTCTTTTAAATCTATTTGTTAAGATTGCAACTATAATGAATGCATGTTTGCTGATGATTAAAGTTATACTGGTGTATTGAGCGGATTGAAACGTAAAGATGCAGTGACCCTTCAGAATGATCTGAATGCCCTGTGGCGCTGGACAATGGTGAATCATTTATTTTTTAATATAAAAAAGTTCTGTTATAACAGTTTTTCAAGGGTATAGAATTGATATTCATTAATTATGTTGACTCGGAGCATATTCAAATAGGCAAGGACCTCGGAGTTTCACTTGATGAGAGACTGGCGAGCATATCTAAGATTAGTCTTAAGGTTAGGATCACGCAAGGTTTTATGTTAAGAAATTGTTGTGAATTTTCTGTTAAAGTGGAATTATCTTAGTGAGCTCTTCAATTTGACACCTTTCAAAATGGGTTACAAAAATATATGTTTTTACTTCCCTCGTAAAAAAAATCACCCTATAAGATTTTTCCAGATCTTTACGTTTTAGGGTTCCTAATAGTCAAAAAATATGTTTACTCAATTCCGTCGGCCTATCTATCTGTCTGTTGGTCTGTCTGTTCGTGGCATAGCTAAAAAACTACATACCCGTTTGACTTCAAATTAAGGGACATATGGGTATGATCTGGTAACATTTTGGGAAAAATCGAGTATGACAAAACAAAATGGCGGCCTAATGATATATTAAAAAAAAATATATTAATTTAGAACTATTTATCCAGTTTACCTCAAATTTTGCAAAAAAAATCAAATGTTAAGTAGGGAATTCTCTGATTTATTTATTGAATAAAGCATCTACAGCGTTTAAGCCAGTTACAGATACCTCTGTTATAATATACTAAACTAAACAGTACCCTAACTATTCTAAAAAGTTCGATCCTGAGCTTGAGATACAAACATTTTTTTATTTATAAGATCAATAAATTTACTAACACCAGTGTTGTCTATATCTATATCGTTAGCATAAATATTAAAATAGTTGCACATTCTATATACTGGTGAATTTTTATAAACATTTATTCCAGGAAAGCCTACATAAAATGTCTTTGTCTATCTTGTGCTAGATCTGTTAATCAAAAATGGCAGCTGCGAGAGAATATCCGGAAAGTTAAGATCAAGAGGCATATTTTTATTCGTCTATTTTCAAGGGATAGCCTTCCAAAAATATTTCACAGATTAAAGTGGTTATAATCTTGTTTCGGATAGTGACCTAATTTTTTAAAAAACTTATGAGATAGGAGTAGGGTGTATGCCCACCTTAAGCACTATGAAAAAATTAAAAATAATGTTCTTTTTCAGCTTTACAACAAATTATTGGCTTATAATTGCTCTTCAGTTCTATAATAAACCATCTTCAAAATAGTTGTTTGTTTATGGTTTATTGCTATTTAAATAATAATTTAACTGGGCATATTGACATCCCATAAATATGACAAATTTTATAATACAATTTTTATTTTATTAAATTTAACTAAATTTATTTTTAAATTTTATACTTTTTTTTAACCATTATGTAACGAGTAAGACTAAATAACTAAATAAATAATTCTACATAAAATATTTACGAGTGGTCTGGACAAATAAAAATTGTTTTATCTTGTGTGGTAAGTCCGACACATTCCTTGTGCACATAAACCCAACACACTGAACCTAATCTCATATCTTTTACCGCATCTTATCTACAGATCTTACAATACCAAGAATCTTTTGTTTTTGTTGGGTTAACTTTCATATTCTTTATTGCCATTTTTTTTTGACAACAGGAACGTTCTTTTCTTTTTCCTCAAAAACAGCTTTCTGAACAACCAAAGCCTTGCTGTTTATAGCTTTTTTTCTTTTGGCTTTCCCTACATTTTGGCTAAAAAAACCTTTTAGCCAATACCGTCCAGCTAAGCGTCTTTCTTGCGAAAAAAAAATGGGCTAGATTGTTTTTTTCGCAATAATTGTAATATTTTTATTTTTTTCAATGTAGCGCCTGAGGTTTTAAAACTTCACTGAAATGTAACTGCAGTTAATATGCCCATGTGCATATTATATACATTTAAACTTGGGCATATTAATTGCATGGTATCTGATAAAGATTACAGCAAAAAATTGCCACAATACTAAATTATTTCATTACTAAAAATACATCAAAACGATCATCACTAAACAAGGTTTTGAATGATGTATAAACAAAATAATAAGAGGTAGATTTTAGCACGATATCACAGGTTAAAAACTTACCGTTTTTTATAATTCTCTCTGCCCTTACGTGTAACATGCACCACTCACGGATTCTTAAGCCTAATTGAGAATAGATTTGTACAGATTGGTTATAAGTGACCAAAAGAAACGCCGCAAATGCCTTCTGTTGATAAAACTTCGAATTTAAAAAAATAGCACAGCCTGGGCATATCATCAACAGAGGCGTATTCCCTACACCTGCATTGTTTTAAAAATGTTTTCTGTACTCTCTCAATACTTTTACTCCACACATCATACTGTGATGACCAAATCAAACTTGTATATTCTAATCCAGGCAACATTAGACAACCGAACAACCATTAACTTATTAGAATGTTTAACAACTCGGCATATATCATTAATTGCTATTAGGAATAGTAGAGGTCCTAGGTTAGATCCTTGGGGAACCCCAGAAGTACTAATATATATATATATATATATATATATATATATATATATATATATATATATATATATATATTAGATTTGGCGCCTTTTATCTCAATGTATTGCTTTCTGTTATTTAAATATGACTAGATCAAATCCACTTAATTTGGTGATACATTCATTTTTTTCAAGGAATCAATTACAATACTATGTGATACCCTATCAAACGCCTTTTCAATATCAGTATAAATTACATCAACTTGTGTTTTATTACTTAAAGAGTGAGATAAATTGTAAAAAGGTAAGCAAATTAGTAAGTGTTATTCTATTCGGCAAAAAAGCCATGTTGAAATTGAGAGAAGCTATGTTTAACGAAGTCATATACAGGGTTATTCACGCAACACGTTCATTAAAAGTTTTTGATGATGCCATTTAGATAAAAATTTCAAATTTTGGGATTAAGGTAAGGTCAAAGGGTACTTATTTTTTGAAATATTTTCAACTTCCTGTCACTTCCGGTTTAACCGGAAGTTGGTATTAACTTGCTTATTTTAAATGGAACACCCTATATTTTATGATATTTTTGAATTCTACGGAGAATTTTAATGCTATTTTATGTAGCATGTCCTATACCTAGGTTCAAGCGTTCTTAAGATACTTGACCTTGAACCAAAAATGAGCCTTCGGGGTACCAAATTTTAAAATCTCATATTTTTGTAAGTTTTGAAGATATAATCTTCATATTTTGCAGACGATCGGCAAATAATCTTAGGTTTCTATTTTTTATTGAATTTGTCTATTTTATACAGGGTGTCCTAAATTCAGCTGCAAACATTCACATTTTCAAAGCCGCTAAAGTTCGTTTTTTTAAATGGGACACCCTATAACTTTATGCACTATCAAATGTAGAATTTAATTTTCTATCGAACTGTATTAAGGTTCCCTACACCTATTCGCAACCATTTTCGAAATAATCAGGTTTTTATTAAACTATCATATGTATTTGCTAAATGCTTACACCTTCCCGTAGTAAGCCATGGAAAAACAATTGTTGTGCTTTTCTATTCAACATGACAGCTGATTTGAAACTTTTAAATTAAAATAAAATAACACTCAAAAGCTGATATTCTCAATTTATTTTATATTCGCGGAGAATGTTACAAAATATTGGAGAGAACATGCCATGTTTTTAATGAAAAACATCCTCATTTATCGCCAATGAACAAGAGAAAATTGAAGAGGATTGAAACGAAATTTTTTCGTTTCGGAACAGTTAAAGTTATAAAAAATGTAATAAATTATTTACATTATTTTTAACCATATCTACTAAGTGCGAGACTGTTCTAAACTTGTTTTAGTGAAATTAAAAATTATAGCAATCTAACAATCAACAATAAATACATAAAATAATAAAATCGAATTATAACAAATGTTCTATATGCTGTCCGTTCATTTAAAGATACATTTCAATTCTTCTTTGTACAGTTGCTGTGGCCCGTTGAACTTGTCCATTTTCTAATTCGGCAAATGCTGTTCGTATCCTGTCCAGTAAATCTTGTTGGTTATTTACTGGGGAAGCATAGACTTTACCTTTGATAAATCCCCATAAGTAAAAGTCTAGGGGTGTTAAATCAAGCGATCGCGGGGGTCATCTCCAAGGGCCATTGGGACCAATCCAGCGATCTTCAAAAATTCGAGATAATTGGAGATAAACTGCAGCGGAATTATGTGCTGGTGCCCCATCTAATTGATACCAATAATTTTGCAGCTCACCAATAGGAATTTCTTTTATAAATTCAGAAACCGCCCCTCGTAGAATTTCCAAATACTTATCACTGTTTAAATTGTCTTCATAAATACAGTACCGCACCTGATCATTTAATACTATACCGAAAACATTGAAGCTAAACCTCTCTTGAGAACGCGTTTCGCGTAAAACGTGCGGATTTTCTGCTGCCCAGAAATGTTCGTTTCTTCTATTTGTTATTCCTTCTCTAGAAAATTTCGCTTCATTGGTCCAAAATATTTTTGAAAGGAATTGAGGGTCCTCTTGAATTTTCAAAAACATGAATTCGCAAAATTCTACTCGTCGGACGTCATCACCAGGTCTCAAGGCTTGCATGTTTTGAAAGGAATAAGGGTGCATATGATGTTCGCTCAAGGTTCTTTGGACAAATGAAGAAGAAATTCCCAAATCGTTTTCTGTAGACTAGACGGTGCTGAACTTTGCGGATTTGCGTGGAAATAAGCTAATGTGTTTATTACGTTATCCTCGGCATTTGTCACTGATTTCGGAACATTTTTTGTAACTTTAACCTTGCCAAAACGCAAAAAGTTCGTTTCAATCCTCTTGAATTTGGCATGTTCATTGTCGGCAAATCAGGGTGGCGTTCATTAAACACACGACACGTTCTCTCCAAAATTTTATAACATTCTCCATGAATATAAAATAGATTGAGAATATCAGCGTTTGAGTATTCTTCGATTTCGATTTAGAAGATTTAGTTTATCACTGACAGCTTTCGATAAATAACGCATACTAATCATCTGTCATATTGGATATTGGATCTCAATTGTTTTTCCATGGCTCACCATTGGAACATGTAATCATTTAAGCAAATACATACCATATTTTTATAAAACCCAATTATTTCGAAAATGGTTACGAATAGGTATAGGGAACCTTAATACAGTTCCATAGAAAATGAAATTCTAAATTTGATAGTGCATAAAGTTATATGGTGTCCCATTTAAAAAAACGGACTTTAGCGGCTTTGAAAATGTGAATATTTGCCGCTGAATTTAGGACACCCTGTATAAAAACAGACAAATTCAATAAAAAAAATAGAAACCTAAGATTATTTACCGATGGTCTGCTAAATATGAAGATTATATCTTCAAAACTTACAAAAATATGAGATTTTAAAATTTGGTTCCCCGAAGGCTCATTTTCGGTTCAAGGTCAAATATCTTAAGAACGCTTGAACCTAGGTATAGGACATGCTACATAAAATAGCATTAAAATTCTCCGTAGAATCCAAAAATATCATAAAATACAGGGTGTTCCGTTTAAAATAAACAAGTTGATACCAACTTCCGGTTAAACCGGAAGTGACAGGGAGTTGAAAATATTTCAAAAAAGAAGTACCACTTGACCTTACCTTAATCCCGAAATTTGAAATTTTTATCTAAATTGCATCATCAAAAAAAACTTTTAATGAACGGGTTGCGTGAATAACCCTGTATTCGATTAAAGAGAACTATATAGCCTGGCAACCCATTTGGTTCAATAGCTCTTTTGCCCTTCAACTTTTTTAGAGCTGCTAGTTCTTCAAGATCAGTAAAAAGAAACTCACAAAAATAATCTCTGGTCACTGCAGTCTGATCCGCCATTGGTTTCTCCGATGTAAAAATAGAACTGAAATATAAAGCAAAGACATTAACAATATTGTTTGTGCCCGAGTAGCACACATTGTTGTAATTAATCTTTACCGGAATATCGACATCAGCCCTCTGGTTCTTTATATAAGACCAGAAAAATTTAGGATCATCACATAAACTTAGCTATTTTGTTTTTAATTTGTTGCCTTAGCACCATATATTTACCATAGCAATAAAAGGATTTTGAATTTTTGTATTTTTTGTATTATGATTCTTTAGTTTTAATTAGTTTAATAATCTTCCCATTGTACCATACAGGAAATGTTCTCCCAACTTGAGTTGACATGGGGACGCACTGAACAAATATATTATGTATTCTATTATAAAATTCACTTATCACAGAAATAATACCACAGCATTCATAAACAGTATTCCACTATTGATTTTGGATTAGCCAATTCATAAGGTTGAAGTTTGCTTTTTTAAAATTAAACTTTGTATTCTTTACTTGCTCACATGTATGCCATTCATACTTGGAATTAAAACTTATAGACAAAGCAGGGTGGTGCTGATCCAGTGTTAACAATGGCTCATCATCAGTTTCTACTTTGCAGCGATGCAAATGAGGACTAACAATTACTAAGTCTAAAATAACATTATAAACATTACGCACATAGTTTACTTTGTGTACGCTAAAAAACTTTTAAAATCACATATAACCTCATTAGTAACATCCATAACGAGGTCACATAAATTACAATCACCTAATATACAATCACAATTTAAAAAATATCTTTCAATGTAGTTATAAAATCTTCTGTACACGTCTAAACTAGAACCAGAAACAATATATACAAAAACAATATATACAACTATTACATAAATATACAGGGTGAGTCGGGAGGATCGCCCCAAACTCCAGGAGTGTGTTCTATGAAAGATACTGATTTAAAAAAACTCATATGTTCTTATTCGATTTTCATTTGTTTTCAACTTACAACAAAAATAAGATTTCAAGCATAATTCCATACATACAACATAATAATTATAGGGTGCTTAGAAATCAAAATAAGTTAATGTTCAAAAATGACCTGTCAGTTTCATTTTTGAATTCGTACCTGTCAGTGTCATTTTTGAATTCGAGCTGCTGAACATATTCCAAAATGCCGAATTTTTACTCACACTTAGAGTATGCGAATATGATATTTGTTTATGGTTTTTGCAATGGGAATGCTACAGCTGCTGCTGAAGAATACCGTCAACGATTCCCATTTCAACGTCATCCTGATAAGAAAGTATTTATGAGAGTTTTCAACAAACTATGCGAAAGCGGAACACTTCCCAGTGCCAACACAACTTCTGAAAGAGCTACTCAACAAACTTTAGAAGAAGTAGAAAATATTCTAGACCTAGTAGAAGAAGATGCAACCATCAGTTCACGCAGAATGGCTGCTCAGTTGGACATTCCACAAAAAAGAGTGATAAATACGCTCCACGAGCAAGGTTTGTATCCTTACCACTTACAAAAAATCCAACACCTACAGCCAGAAGATTTTGCCAAACGTATGGAGTTTTGTCGGTGGATAGACAATAATCGTCATCTTATATCGCGCATACTTTTCACGGACGAAGCATCATTTACTCGTGACGGTATTAATAATAGTCGCAATTGCCATGTCTGGTCAGAGGAAAATCCGCATGCAACAGTCGAGAGCAACTTTCAACATAGGTTCTCGGTAAACGTATGGTGTGGTATGATAGATAGTTATGTCATTGGCCCTTTTATTTTGGAAAATCGCCTCACAGGGGACTACTATTGTAAATTTCTCGAAAATGAATTACAAGGACTACTGGAGGATGTTCCCCTAAACATCAGAAGGCAAATGTACTTCCAGCATGATGGAGCTCCAGCACATTTCGCACATCAAGTCAGGCAACACTTAGACGGAAGGTTTCCAAGGCGTTGGATTGGTCGCGGTGGTCCTATTATTTGGCCTCCAAGATCTCCTGACCTCACTCCACTCGATTTCTGTTTATGGGGCTGGTTAAAAAATGAAGTGTACAAAGTGAGAGTGGACACTCGAGAAGCACTTATTCAGCGTATCAGAAATATTGCAGATGAAATTAAAGAAAGGCATGAGGCAATTAGAAGAGCAACAGGTGCCCTACGCAGACGAAGCCGAAAATGTTTAGAGCTCAATGGGGGCATTTTTGAACATTTAATATGATGAAATCTAATGATTGAAACGTTAATTTGTTAGATCTTGTTTATATTCTAATTTATGCTGTAAGTTGAAAACAAATGAGAATCGAATAAGAACATATGAGTTTTTTTAAATCAGTATCTTTCATAGAACACACTCCTGGAGTTTGGAGCGATCCTCCCGACTCACCCTGTATTTTCTTTGGTTAACGAAAAGGTCATTGTCAAATACACCATCACATTCTTTCACAATAAAAATTTTTTTACTCCACCACCTTGTTTTTTACCAGTTAATTGCTGATTTTTGTCATTTCTAAAAATTATTTAGTGTTAAACTCTTGATTGTATACTGAGTTATTTAACCAAGTTTCCGTTAAAACAATTACATCTGCGTCATTATTTAACATGTTAATTTTTAAAATGTCTAACTTAGTTTTAATGCCGCTACAATTTTGATAAAACAAACAAATTTCACCTAAATGAGTTCTGGGGAATTAGTTACTCTCAGGAAAATTGAATTATCGTCCTTAGCTATACTGTCATTTAAGATACAAGTTCCGGATAAATCGAATTTACCGATTTTTTTATGTTGGACAACTTGGCGTACTACCTCGGCTCATTTAAATTTTTTTAGGCAAATCTAGCACAATTCTTCGACAAAACCCACAGGCGAATCTATTGATGCCCCACTCATGAAAATCAGTTCATAGCCTGGATCGTAACAAATCATGGAACTTACATAATTACACACTTACATAAATAACTATTAAACATATACAGGGTGTCCCGAATTGCAGTGTCCAAACTTTAACAGAGCATTTTGCATTCAAAATAAGCCCTAATTTTCTATATAAACATATATCGGCAAATGCTTCGTTTTCGAAATACAAGGTGTTAAAGTTTTAAGAAAAAAATTGTTATTTAGTCATAACTTTTTAGTACTTGAGATATTGTTATTAAATTTGGCAAACAGCATTTGAGTAACAAAAGGCATTTTTTGATTTGAAATATTTTTTAGTTCTTTATCAGTGGCGTCCGTACAGGATTTTTTATTGAATATTCTTGAAGAAAAAATGGTACGCTACTGCTTTTTCTGAAAACAAAAATCATTCCTAAAATCCCCACTCAGTTTGGAGCAAATTTGATCCCTTCCCTTTTTTTTGTGCGATGCAAGGATTTCGAGTTAAAAACTAAAAACATTTTTATGTATGGCGTAGTTAAAATTTCCATTATTGTTAATTATTTCAGTGGCAAAACCTTTAACATCTTGGTATGCCATTGCATTTTTGTGACAATTGAACAATTGCTAGTTTCGTCTTTAAAGTGTGACATTTGAGTTTTTAGAGTAAATAAATGTGAGGTACATTACAGTTTATACAAAAAGTTAATTATCAGTCTAACTAGTGATTTCAAAATGGTGTTATTCAGTAACTTTGAGTATGCTGATATTCATTTCGTTTATGGTTTCTGTAATGGAAATGCAAATGCAGCAGTACCGGAATACCAACGAAGATTTCCAAATAGAAGATTACCTTGCGAACAAGTTTTCATTAAAACGCATTTAATGTTTAGGAATTTTGGACTCAAACAGAATCCAAGAAACGAAGGTAGGAGAAATGAACAATATCGAAACGTAATTTTAAATAAGTTTGACAACGATAGAACATGAAGCCTACGAAGAGCAGCTCATAATTAACAAGGCAACGCAGTTTTTGTTTCTAAAAATAAGGTTCATCGCGTTTTGAGGAAAGATCACAGGAAGCCATTTCAGATGCAGCCAGTTCAAAACTTACAACCTGGTGATGCCGAAAAACGTGTCAGTTTTTGCAATTGGTTTTTGCGCCAAATAGAGGAAGACGAGAACTTCTCAAAAAAAATTTTATGGACTGATGAAGCTACATTTACCCGAAGCGGCTCAGTAAATTTCCATAATTTACGAATCTGGAGCCATGACAATCCACGTGTTGTGCGAACTACAGCATTTCAGCAAGAATTTTCTGTTAATGTTTGGTGTGGTGTAATAAATGAAATTTTTTGCGGGCCCCATATTCTACCACCACGCCTAGATGGACAGTTATTTAATGATTTTCTGCAAAATGAGTTATTTCAATATCTAGAAAATATTCCTCTAAATCTTAGAAACGAATTCTGGATTCAGAACGGTGGATTGGACGATTGAGACCTACAGCCTGGCCACCACGTTCCCCTGACCTCACACCTGTCGACTTCTTTGTGTGGGGTTATTTGAAAAATTTAGTTTATTCTAGACTAGTTCATACAAGAGAAGAACTGATTCTAAGGATAGCGCAAGCCTGTGAAACTTTGCGAGCCAATACGAATTTTATACGCCATGCCACTGACACAGTTAAGAGCAGATGCCGAAAATGTGTCGAAGTTAGAGGAGCTCATTTTGAGCAATTATTGTGAATTTTAAGGCCCATATTAATCCTTAATGATATTTAAAGTGCTCTATAAATTTTTTTCACGATCTAAGTTAATAAAAGTTATGAATTCTAGTTTTTGTAAAATTAATTACGAACTTACTTAATAAAGAGTAGTTTCTGTAAAATAAAGTATCATCTTCAAAATTGAATTAATTCTAGTTACCGTTTTACAAAATGAATCGACGATTTTAGAATTATAAACTCATCTGTCATACTTTAAAGACGAACCTAGCAATTGTTCAGTTATCACAAAAATGCAATCATGGCATACCAAGAGTCGACAATGAAGGAATGGTAAGTACCAAGGACATTAGATTTTAATAGGTTGCCTGCTAACTTCTGCGATGTCACCCTGATAACGCAAACATAATGCAAATCTCCATTACAACGGGTCGATGACGTCATCTCTCCTTAGTTGTCAGACAAGCTTTTATTTTAGAAACCCTACATACGTTGTTCAGAAATTATAAACTCACCCGGAATGCATGAAATAAATATCGGAAACCAAATAATTTTAAAAACTTGCTGTTACAATCCCACCTTAAAGATTTTGCTACTGAAATTAACAATAATGGAAATTTTAACTATGCCATACATAAAAATGGTTTTTAGTTTTTTACTCGAAATCCTTACACCGCACGAAAAAAAGACAAGGGATCAAATTTGCTCCAAACTGAGTGGGGATTTTAGGAATGATTTTTGTTTTCAGAAAAAGCAGTAGAGTACCATTTTTTCTTCAAGAATATTCAATAAAAAATCCCGTACGGACGCCAATGATGAAAAATTAAAAAATATTTCAAATCAAAAAATGCTATGATGAAAAAAGTTATGACTAAAAAACAATTTTTTCTTAAAATTTTAACACCCTGTATTTCGAAAACGAAGCATTTGCCGATATATGTTTATATAGAAAATTAGGGCTTATTTTGAATGCAGAATGCGCTGTTAAAGTTTGAACACTGCAATTCGGGACACCCTGTATATGATCCTCCTTTTTATGAGCAGATGGATAAAAATAGTTTTGCGAATTAGTAACATACTTCTTTTTAATTGTCTGTATATTTGCGTCAAACAAAGTTTCTTTTTTTCTACGCCCATGAAATAAAACTTTTTAGTATTCAAGGTGGCAGCGTAGGGAAAGCGAAGCAATAATTAAAAAAGTTTCTTGTAAGGCAAATAAGAAACCCTCAAAGGGTGGATAAATTGAAAACGAGGTCCCTGGGGGAAGAAAGCTTATAATATCGAAGACGAAGGAAAAGGCTGATTTGTCAGATTTATAATTGGGAAAATATTAAAATAACGATGTTTCCAAATAATAATAACGGCAACAAAAATGATTAATACTTTTAAATAATCTAATTGAATAGAATAATTATTAACTGAACATGTGTTTTTTTTTACTTCCCCATAGAATAGCCATTATTAATATCCTTAGTGTGTATAGGAAAGTATTGGAGCTTTACCAAAACTAAGTATTTGAGCAATGAAATTTTGAATTACAGCCAGATGCCTCCTTCTAATAAAAGGCGAAAAAATAGTAAAGGTACAAACAATCACATGCCTAGGGCAAAATGTCGAGCTATAAAAAAATCGATAAATTTCCTTCACCCGGAACTTTCCTGATTATGAATATTTCCTTTTATTAGAAATAGTGGTTGTGAACTAATTTAATTCAGTACAGGATGGCCATTTTATGGTGATACAGTACCTTATCTAGAAAACGGCAATAGTTACGACAAAAAGTTAAATACAAAAGTTGTTTGGATTCAATTAAGTTTTTATTTTATTTCACTTTTGCTTATACAGGGTGTTTCGTTTTGACGTGACACATGTCAACTTTCTTAATTTAAATGGGATACCCTATATATTATTACATATTTCGATTCTACTCTTAATTTGCGAAAGATTTTATAATAACATCTATATTTATCGTTTTTGAGTAAATTGAGTTTTTAGAATTTTTTTTAAAAAACATATTTAAAAAAAAAAAATTTTACCTATAAAACTTTAATGGAACTGACTAATATCCTAAAAATATATTACTAAGGGTTCAATTTAACGAGTTTCTATGCTGGTCTTACCAATTAATAAACAGGGTGTTAAAAATGGAGAGCAAAACAAACAGAACTTTAAATGTAAAAATCTCCTGTTTTTCAATTGAAACACCCTGCATATTTTTATTTCATCTGATTCAGCGTTCAATTACCTATCATTACTCGTATATATGTCCTATACTTAAAATGAACAGTTTCGATTTTATTAGCCGTTTTCTGATTTGACTATTTTTTTTTTAGTATAAGTAAACAGATGAAGTGGGCTAAAATAAAAATGTCGTAAACTAAGCCTTATTCTCATTTCCTTAACACAGATAGCGACTATAAATAATAGGAATAAGAAAATACAAATAAAAGTGAAATATTATGTAATTTATGTTCTTATTATTTAATGTTTATGAAAATAAGGGAGAGACAAAAAAAATATCTTGTGCCACACGGTATAACTAATAACTAACTAAGTATTAAACAGGATTAAAACAAATTATAAAAAATTTTTAATATGGCCACCGTCCATTGTGAAATGAAGTGTAAATAGCCTCCATTTTTCGAATAGCGTTCCTTACCGAATTAGATGCATTAAAATTATTGATCTCTTCCCTGATTTTTATTTTTAACTCATTTCTATTATTAGATCTATTTTTATAAACTTTATTTTTTAGTGCACCCCACAAAAAGAGGTCTAAAAGGCTTAAATCAGGGCTTCGTGGTGGCCAGGATATTAAACCATGTCTTCCTATCCACAATGGTAAATGTTGATTAAAGAAATTTACTACCGGTGCAACCGTGTGGTAAGGAGCGCTATCCTGTTCAAAAATGATATTTTCTCGAATATTTGCTGGCAAGTCGTTTATAAGGTGCGTGATTTCATTCCTAAGCATCTCCAAGTATCTTTCGCCATTTAACGACCTGTTAAAAAATATTGGTCCGATAATACGGTCGCAAATAATTCCGCACCGCACATTTACGGTTTGATGGCCTTCTTTTTAATTGCTTTTATTAGATGTTTATTATTTTGAGACCAGTAACGAGTGTTTTCACGATTAAAAATACCCGCCGTATGAAATGAGGCCTCATCAGTCCAAAGCACTTTTGAAAAAAACACATTTTCGAACTGCCGGTCCATAATATCACAACAAAAATTCAATCTTTCATTAAAGTCTAATTGTGATAATAATTGAGTTGGAAGAAATTTATAAGGATGATAACCATTCACCTGCAGTGTTTTTTGAATACTTCCTCTACTGACACCTGCCATGTCTCTGTCAGCATCTCTTTGGGATCTTTCATCATATTCCTCGAAATAAAGTAAAATCTCCAGTTGTTTTTCCTCAGTGAGGACAAAATTGGGACGATTTTTCTTAGAGTTTTTAAGGACACCGTTTTCCAAATCACGCACAATTCGAAAAAAATATATTCCTGGAGAGAACTGGATTATTAGGATATTCCCTCGAATATTCTTTTAGGGCTAACCCTGGACTTTTATTATTTTTTATGAAACAGTTGTATAATTTCAAACGTTTATCTAAACTATATAAAGCCTTTTTTTAACAAATTTCGCAGCAAAAATTTGACAAAAACGACAAACAGAGCAGATGTCAACTTAAGTCAACAATTGCATTAGGTTATTTCCTAAGCCTATCTTGATTGTTTTAGTTTCTGATCTCATTTACGGCTAATAAAATCGAAACTGTTCATTTTAGGTATAGGACACTATATATGAGTAATGATAGGTAATTGAAAGCTGAATCAGATGAGATAAAAATATACATGGTGTTCCATTTGAAAAACAGGAGATTTTTACATTTAAATTTCTGTTTGTTTTCCTCTCCATTTTTAACACCCTGTATATTAATTGGTAAGACCAGCATGGAAACTCGTTGAATTCAACCCTTAGTAATGTATGTTTAGGATATTAGTCAGTTCCGTTAAAGTTTTATAGGTAAAAATTTTTTTTTAAAAAAATATGTTTTTTTAAAAAAAATTCTAAAAACTCAATTCACTCAAAAACGATAAAGAATTCAAATATAGATGTTATTATAAAAACTTTCGCAAATTAACAGTAAAATCGAAACATGTAATAATAGAAGTTGACATGTATCACGTCAAAACGAAACACCCTGTATAAACAAAAGTGAAATAAAATAAAAATTTAATTGAATCCAAACAACTTTTGTATTTAACTTTTTGTCGTAACTATTACCGTTTTCTAGATAAGGTACTGTATCACCATAAAATGGCCACCCTGTACAGGGTGATCAGTTAAGGGTAGCGAGCGGCCATATCTCATAAGATATTGGTCGTATAGATTTGAGAAAAAAAATCGTAATAAAAGTCGCCAAGAGAAATTGCTGAAAATTATTTTCGAGTTTGTCAAACGTCCGCTAGAGGGCGTAACAACCAACACCAAGTAGAAAAATGGGGTTTTTATAGAATTTTACCTAATGAAAATATATCGATGATATCATTTTCATATTTAGTGACCATTTCTCTACACTTTTTGTCTAAAATGTTTTGTTCTATATATCAAAATAAAGCGGTGGGGGAAGTTCAATTGTTTTTTCAAACAAACCAGGATGTCTCCCGTTTCTTTTGACCGATTTTAGCAAACTTAGGCTCATATGAAAGAGCATAATTTGCACTACAAAACGCTTATTTGGTTTTGAATTTTTGACTTTTGCTGGCGTCGCTAGATGGCGTTAACTGAATTAGTAGCATATTTTTTAGTTTTTTTCAAAAAAAACAAATGTAATGGTATATTCATTTTTACATATTTTAAAAGGGGATAAATTTCTCTATAATTTAATGAAAATAATTTATCATCTACTTTTTTTTGAACCGTTGATATTTACCAAAATATTATTTTATTTTATTAAAAAATGACACGCCACTGCTTTTTGTCAAAATAAAAATAATTTTCGTAATCACTTATTAGTTGCTAACAAAAAGAACCTCTTGACTTTTTTTCGTTAGACGAACGGTTTTGGATTGAAAAAATAAGATGTTTAACAATGATAACTATAAGGTTCAAAATTATTTTTAAATATTACATCTCACAATAATAAAATTATTACCTATTATTTTTATCATTAATAATTATTATTATTTCATAAATTAAATTAAAAATCAAACTTAACTAACATTGCATTTAAGCGAAGCAGGCCATGATCTACGTTAAGAAAGAAAACACCAAATTGTCAATCACGTTGGTATTCATTTTGATAGTTCCTGCTATTGACATCTAATTTAATGTTACGTAAAAAGTATTTTTACAACAAATCATGCCTTTTACGAATGAAGAAGCCTTTGATATGTTGAGAATTTATTTTCAATGTTTTGAAAATGCGGCGAATGCTTCTAGGCAGTATGCACTGCGTTATCCCCTCCGAAGACACCATTCGAGAATGGTTTTTCATCGTTTAGCCTTACGTTTAAGGCAACATGGCCAAGTGCAACCAACTCCAACTTTGAGAAGAAATCGTAGGGTAAGGAGAGAAGATAACATTATAAATGTGTTGGCTTATATTCATGCAGACCCCCATTAAAGCATAAGAGAGATCTCCAGAGATTTAGGAATATCCTATTCATCAAGCCCCAAATGACACTGACTTTGAACGTAGGCTCGATTACTGCTACTGGCTTAGAGACTTCATTAGGGAAAACCATCGTATTTTGTCACAAATATTATGGACAGACGAAGCATCGTTTTGCAGTAATGGCAGGGTAAATCTTAATAACGTGCGTTACTGGTCGGACACTAATCCACACTGGTTACGTGAAGATTATCAGCAGGGTCGATGGAGCGTCAACGTCTGGTGCGGTGTTATTAATGGTGCTATTATCGGTCCGCACATCTTTAATGGCAATCTAACCGGTGACATGTATCTGAACTTTTTATTTAACGATTTACCAGGACTCTTAGAAAATGTGCCTTTACAAGTAAGAAGAAACATGTGGTTTCAACAAGACGGATGCCCGGCACATTATTCACGAAATGTGCAAGATTTTTTGAACATGCATTTTCCTAACCGTTGGATTGGTAGAGGCAGTCTATTTTTCTGGCCACCACGGTCCCACGATTTAACCTGCCTTGATTTTTATCTGTGGGGCCGAATAAAGGATTTGGTGTATAAAACTCGACCAACTACTCGAGAAGACATGATATTCCGAATTCAAAACGCCATAAATATTATACCAAGAGCGGAAATTGAGACAGCTGTCAACTCCACCCAAAGGAGATTGGACCAGTGCATTCAAAATAATGGACAACATTTTGAACATTTACGACAAAACTATTAATTTATTTTTAACGTTTATTTTTAAAGTTCCGTGTTCTTGTTTTTAATGTTATTGCTCCTGCTGTTGTTGGACAGTTTTATTAAGATTTTTCATTGTTAAACATCTTATTTTTTCAATCCAAAACCGTTCGTCTAACGAAAAAAAGTCAAGAGGTTCTTTTTGTTAGCATCTAATAAGTGATTACGAAAATGATTTTTATTTTGACAAAAAGCAGTGGCGTGCCATTTTTTAATAAAATAAAATATTATTTTGGTCAATATCAACGGTTCAAAAAAAGGTAGATGATAAATTATTTTTAAATTATAGAGAAATTTATCCCCTTTTAAAATATGTAAAAATGAATATACCATTACATTAGTTTTTGTTTTTGAAAAAAACTAAAAAATATGCTACTAAGTCAGTTAACGCCATCTAGCGACGCCACCAAAAGTCAAAAATTCAAAACCAAATAAGCGTTTTGTAGTGCAAATTATGCTCTTTCATATGAGCCTAAGTTTGCTAAAATCGGTCAAAAGAAACGGGAGACATCTTGGTTTGTTTGAAAAAACAATTGAACTTCCCCCACCGCTTTATTTTGATATATAGAACAAAACATTTTAGACAAAAAGTGTAGGGAAATGGTCACTAAATATGAAAATGATATCATCGATATATTTTCATTAGGCAAAATTCTATAAAAACCCCATTTTTCTACTTGGTGTTGGTTGTTACGCCCTCTAGCGGACGTTTGACAAACTCGAAAATAATTTTCAGCAATTTCTCTTGGCGACTTTTATTATGATTTTTTTTTCTCAAATCTATACGACCAATATCTTATGAGATATGGCCGCTCGCTACCCTTAACTGATCACCCTGTACATGCTTATTTATTAACACATATATACTGTATTTTCAAACATTTTTATTAGACGCCATTCGTTCCATCCTATCGGAATCCTACCAATATTTTATCAGTTTCTACCTAAATCAGATTTGATTTTTGGGCATAATTTAAAATTAATTAATTAAAAAGATTTTACATTGACACACTGCTATTTTGTTTAATTATGTTGAATTTGTACAGTTTATCTTTATATTACATTTAATTCTTCTGCAAAATTTATAGTCAGTTCAATAAGATTTTTTTACGTATGTTTTGAAAAAACCATTTTTTGGACGCCATTTTGCTTCTCCATCTTGAATTCGTACCACTGGACTTTAAATGGTATAGAAAAATTAAATGTGATATAGAGATAAACTGGTACGAATTCAACATAAACTAACAAAATGGAGGTGTGTGTCAATGTAAAAACTGTTAAAATATTGTTAGGAATCCAATGTGATGGAACAAAATGGCGCCCAATAAAAATATTTAAAAGCAAAGCATTTATGTGTAATTAAATAACTATGTACTTCATAACGTTCATAACGAAGGAAATTCCGGGTAAAGGAAAGATATAGATAAAAGCTGGCAGTAATTAAAAATATTGGATAGTGTCTTTATAAAGGCCCATTAATAAGTTATGTGTAGACACACTTTTGTTTTTAATTTTTTCGAAATATAGTGACATTTCCACATTTAAAAGAGGTTTGAATTAAACTGTTCACCATTTTTTCACTTAAAACAAGGATCTTTGTCTTAGATTTGTTACTGTTACTATACCAAAAACATCTTTTATTAAACTGACTTTGCTTTTCGTAGTTCTTCTAATTTGTTCGTCTAATCTGAGAAATAAATAATTAGTTGGATAGCTTTCATGACTTTCAAGTCAATTAAGAAATTATAGTTCTTGAGATTAGACCGTGTCAAACCGGAATTACTTTCCGACGTTTCACCTTCGATTGCACAAGGCATCTTGAGAAAGCTTTACTCCACGAGATCTGAAAACTGAATGAGCTCGAAGAGATTCAGGCGGGCTTTTATACCCGACTTGTGCTCGCCGAACCGTGACCCAGTGTTAAGATCGATTTCCACGTGTGATGTAGACCGTAACTGTATCTGTATTGACGTTTTTTTATGTTTAAAAATTTTAATAGATGCTCTAATTTTACCTTTATTTATTTTACATTTATAATCTATATTAATATATAAAAGACTTAGTTGATTGACACACTCATCACGCTCCAGCTCAAACCGCTTAAGGTAAAAGGCTTAGTTTTGACATACAGGTTGATTTTAGGGTGTAGAGGTTCGATAGAAGGGATTTTTCGAAACTCAAATTCCAAGGGGGTAAAACCACCCCTTGAATATTACACAGGGGCGTGCAGTCCATGGAAGCAAGGGAAGCTTCCCCAAAAAAAAATACAAAACATCTTCTAAAATGTCTTTTTTGAAATAGGAAATCATTAATTTAGTTTATATTAAAAATGCTAAAATATTATCTTAATTATCAAGCCCATAATAAATGCGGCTTTGACCCCGACCGAGCCACAAAATCGAATAGAACCTATGCCGGCCGCTAGCTTCTCTGCAGCCAAGTCCTCTATACTTAATTTCCTGTGAATCGAACTTTCCACCGGCTGTTTGCAATTTTTGCATTTCAATCGCGTGCTTTAAGTGGGGGCGGAAGCTACCGTTGGAGTAGGTTGTTTTGTTTGAACGGCTATCCGTGTGTTGTGTGATACGTACGTCGCGTCATGCATGGTGCTATATGGAAGACGATAATACGGACGTGGATATGCAAATACCGTCAACTTCGGCTGTCGGTAATAATGCTGAAAATGTTGGAGAATTTAGTAAGAAGAGTGTGTGTGAATGTATGGTGTGTATCTTAATAATAAAGGGATTTTCAACATTAAACTTTTAGACATTTTTATCCGGAAAAACAATACGAACAATTTAAATGGCTAACAGGGTTTGAAAATATAAGTAAATTATTTTGTTGACCATATTTACTTTTTGAAAATGAAAAAGGTCTCTGGAATAAAACTGGTTTTTCCGATTTAAACAATTTCTATAAAGCTGTAAAAAGACACATTATGTCCAAAGCGCATTTACAGGTCGTCATAAAAGAAAAAGTCTTCGGCGAAACCAGAATTGAACACGCCTTTAATAAACAGTTGGAAATTAGTCGCCGCCAACACAATGAACCAGTCGATAAAAATAGGCAAATATTAAGAAGACTTATCGATGTTGTTTGTTTTCTCGGACAGCACGAATTGGGATTTAGAGGTCATGACGAAACAAGGGTTTCTTCAAATAGAGGAAATTTTCAAGATTTACTTAATTTAATGGCTAAATATGATGATTGCTTAAAAAATCATTAAGAGCATTCTAGCGTTTTTCGCGGAACGTCAAATCGAATCCAGAATGATTTAATTTCCGCTGTTGCAACCATTATTCTAAAAAGAATTAAGCAGGAGATTGGCGATGCGCGGTTCATTGCTATTGTTCTGGACGAAACAACTGATATCACTAATTTTAGCCAATTATCTATAGTAATACGCTACGTTAAAACAGACGGAAGTATTCAAGATCGATTTTTAGGTTTTAAGAACGTGTCCGAAAATCGTACAGCAGATGCATTATATACCGTAGTTTATAACGTTACTAAAGAAATTAATGGAGAGAAAAAATTAGTTGCTCAAAGCTATGATGGAGCTGCAGTGATAGCAGGACAATTAGGGGGTCTGCAAGCTAAAGTTCGAGAAACTTTTCCAAGGGCTGTGTTTCTCCATTGTTTTGCTCTTAAATTAAATTTAGATTTATCCCAGTCCATCAATCACATTAAAGAGTGTAAAGTATTTTTCGTTACTTTAAGCGGCATGGCTGCTTTTTTTTCCAAGTCAACAAAACGTACACAAGGTTTGGACTCCATTGTCCACAAACGATTGCCCAAAGTAGCTCCTACTAGGTGGAACTATAATGGAAGACTTGTGTTAACACTGATTGAACTATTTGAGAATATAATAGAAAATAATGAAACGTGGGAGTGAGAAGTAATAAATAGTTCGAGGGGGTTTTTGGACTGTTTGAAACGAGATTTTAATTTTACTTATTTATTGAACATATTTTCAGAAATATTTCCATTCTCGGACAACGTTTTTAATATATTACAAACTAAAACAAATGATATTGCTTTGTGCCTAAAAAAAGTGGATGATCTTAAATCCATGTTAAGCCAAAAAAAAGATGACTTTGACCTATTTTGGGAGAAAACGATGACGTTAAATGTAGAGCCACAAGCCAAGCGTCTTCAAACATACAAGGTGGAAGATGTTCAAACATCATACAGACGCCTCTTTCATGAACTAATCGATCAAATTCAGCAAAATATAAACTATAGATTTAACGATTTAAATGATTTTAAATTCCTAGAGCTCTGCAATTTTGATGCATTTAAAGGAAAAACTTTTCCAGAACATGCGTTTAAATCTCTTCTTCTTCATTATGGCCAGTTCTTCGACCGAGTGTTACTACGATCTGAACTAAAAGTGATTTACGAAACTGCTGATATTAGCGCAAAAAATAACGCCAAGGAACTAATGCAATTTTTAAAAGACAAGGAGCTGGAAGATGGCTACACCGAAGTGTCGAAATTGTGTGAATTAGTATTGACAATACCTGCCACAAGTTCATCAGTAGAACGCAATTTTTCAATACTTAAACGTATAAACAATTTTGAGAGAAATTCAACGCGGCAGGAGAGATTTTCGCATACATCGCTGTTGTCCATTGAAAATAAACTTCTCCAAAATATGTCGGAGCATCGACGTTTTCACGATGACGTCATTGACGAATTTGCAAAAAATGATCGAAGAATCGAATTACATTAGAAATAGGTAAGTTTCTAAAAATTGCTTCCCATTTTTAAAATTTCACCGCACGCCCCTGGTATAGGACTGTTTCTTTTGGAATAGTGTTAACATATTGGAAAACGTGATACAACCATATGCAGAAGAAAATGTATCAGTACTTTGGAAATTCCAACACGATAATGATCCAAAGCACTCTGCGACGAGGGTGACTGTCTGGCTTCAGGATAATCGTGTAGATGCTTTACAATGGCCATCTTGTAGTCCAGATCTTAACCCAATAGAAAATCTTTGAAAGATAGTTAAAAAGAAATTAGGTTCAAGAACTCTCCAAAATTTCGACGAAGTATTCGAGGGTGTGAGAGACGCTTGGACCAGTATTGCGCTAGAGACTTGTAGACGTCTAATACAGACTATGCCTAGGAGGTGTTTAAAAGTAATTGAAGCCAATAGATATCCAACTAGGTAAATACTAGGTACTCGATTGAGACAAAAACTTATAAGTTGTTAGAAAACGTTGATTCAGAAATTCGTTACCAATTAGTTTGCCGCTTAAAAATGTAGTGTTCCTAGACTTTTGTAATGAATAAATTAATTTTTAAACTTGATAAGGTTATTTAATGCGGTAATAATAGATTTCACCGTTCCTAAGAAACGAAATGATTCATAAAGTGAGAAGTTCCAGATGAAAGAAAGTTATCGATTTTTTTTATTATGATTATTATTTTGGTATCTTTTAACAATAGAAAGTTATAGCAGATTAAAACGTAGGCAAGTTAAGATGCCCAAGCTGAACAACCTCCCGATAAATTAAAAAAATAATTTTTCAAAAAATTATAAACGGTTCGATTACTTTTACGGCACGAGTACAAAGTTAATTCTGTATTAAGTCGGTTTACCTCCATGTCTCGATTGGAGCGCATATATGCGCATCGATTTTTCCAGCGCATTAGTTTTAGTTTAATCGTAATCCATCCGTGCACCATCATAAGCCCCATTTCCCACATTCGGCCACATTTCGTCAGCGCCGAAATTTATAGCCTCCCCCCTCCCCTCCGTCGCGCCCAGCGGTGCATTTCGGGACGGTAAACTAAACTCGGATTCAATCGCTTGGACCACCGCTAATGGGATATATCGATGTATCGAACTTCGTGTTTCCAGGATGTTATTTAGAGTTGTATTTAATAAATATCGTGGAGCATAATGATAATTGATTTATTTTGTGTACCCTAAATATTTCAAGTATTTTCTTGCTTTTGGGAGTCAATAATTTTCCAAACCTTTTTTGTATCAGTGGCCACTATTCAGGTGAAGTAATTAAAGTGCTATTTCACCAGGAAAAAGAAACAGCTAAATATTAAGAAATCATGGTTCTTGGAACTAGACCGTGTCAAATTGGAATTACTATCCGACGTTTAGCCTTCGATTGCACGAGGGATCTTCAGGGATCTTTACTCCACGAGATCTGAACACTGAATGACCCTGTATTAAAATCGGTTTCCACGTGTGAAGTAGTAGACCGTAACCCGTGTCCCGTGAAATTTGTTGTTTAAATATTTCAATAGATTCTCTAACTTTTCGTTTATAAAAACCTGGAACCGATGCTAGAACCTTGGTTTTCTTTACATTTATGAAATGGCCAGTGTTATGCTGGTGTTCAGCTACAGCAGATTGAACAATTTGTTTCTTTTTAATACATCGTTCATGTTTCTTAAGTCTAGTTGATATTAAGCGTCCTGTTTCTCCCACATACACTTCTCCACAGGAGCAAGGAATTTTATACACTCCTTCTGTTTGGAAAGATACAAGATCTTTCGGGAATCGCAAGTATTGTCCAATCCTCTTATGTGTATTGAAGATTGTACGTATGTTGGACCGCCGAAGTAATCGTCCTAATTTGTCTGTAGTGCCATGTATATAGGGAAGAACAACACTACCTAATGGTGGCTCTTTATCAATCTCCTTTGGCAGAGTTAGTTTACTATATCTTTTAATTGAACGCGTAATATCAATAGCCATTCCCTCTGAGAACTTCGGTCAGTTTCGATGTTTCCGATGTTAAAGAATCTTGATCAGAAATCGACATAGCTCTGAATACTATCGAATTAAAAACCGATTTCTTTTGTGCTGGATGGTGATGAGAATTTTCATTTAAGTATCTATTTGTATGCGTCGGTTTTCTATACACAGAATGTCCTAATGTACCATTTTCCTTCCTTTGAACACATACATCTAGAAAGGGAATTGTTCCATTAGATTCAATTTCCATCGTGAACTTGATATTATGATGTTACTGATTAAGGTGGTCCAGAAATATGAGGAGATTATCCTGTCCATGAGGCCAAACAACAAAAGTATCATCCAGGGCCGTTCCTAGCCCCTCGGCCGCCTTTGTGCAGAAATAAAACGGCCGCCCTTTTATAACAAAAAAAAAACAATATTTATTGAACAAAAAAATATATTTAAGTTCCTACGTATACATTAACAAGTAACATTGTATCATAACAATCATAACATAAGGTAATAATCTATTAAACGAAACAATAAACAACATAAAACAAAATACAAATGTTTAAACTATTAATTATTTAAATATCAAATAATATAAAAGCCAAACAAACAAAAATTGGTATCTTTTATATTGTATCTAAGTATAAAACTAAGCAAGTCCCAATAAAAAAACAACCTCTTCATTTCAAAAATATTTTTCTGGCTTTTGTACTTGCGAACTCGTCTATTATTTTATTATGGTCTAAATTTTCACAAATTTCATTTTCAATGGCAATTATACCTAAATTTGTAAGCCTTTCCTGTGACATAGAAGATCTTAAATAGTTTTTTATTATTTTTAATTTTGAGAATGACCGTTCACCAGATGCAACCGTTACTGGTATTGTTAAAAAAATTCTCAAGCTTATACATAAATTAGGAAAAGATGAGACCAAATTATTACTATAAATAAATTTTAGAATCTCAATAGGTTTGATTTGATCTGTTAGAGATTTAAATGTAACAATTTCTTCAAATAGTTCTACGCCACTTATATCCCTCGATTCGTCTTCGGTTAATGCGATTTCAAGTTCAACGCATTTTTGTTTTAAATCATCCGATGTCACATCATGAAACCGTGTTAAAAAGTTAAAAATATTACTGCAATACGAAAGAGAATTAAACCTTTCTTCTACTGATATTCTAGCTCGGTCAATAACAGTATAATAAAAATTTATTTTAAATTTCTCTCGTTCGTTAGTTAATACATTGTCTGTACTTTCATAACTAAATTGGGATTTTTTCCGCCTTATACGAACTTCTGGAAAATCTGGTTCTACATCAATTTCATTTGCTAAATTGGATGAAATTTCTATGTAAGTGTTAAAACTTTGGTCCGATCGCATTTCGTTAATAAAGTTAAGTACATGTTTTAATGATGTGACACACTGAGTCAGATCAATATTAATTTTTTGCAATAATTTACTGACTACGTCAATTTTAACTAATAACTCGTACCATATGACTAAGCTACAGATAAAAGTAAATGATTTTATTTTTTCTAATAATGAATTGGCACTTAGTTTTGTTTTTGAGTCTCTTGTAACATCTTCTGAAAGCTCAACCAAAGCCTTACAAATATTTCCTAGTTGATTCCGAAGTGGTCTAAGCGCTTTAACTCTGCTTTCCCATCGGGTGTCACTTACCGATGTAAGATTTAAATTACTAACATTTTTTTTTAAAACATCCCAACGAAAAGGAGAAGAAGAAAAGAATACATACAGTTCCTGCACGATGTTAAAAAAATTTATTGTTTCGTGGGAGATTTTAGCGGAATCGTTTATTACTAGATTTAGTGTGTGAGCGGTGCAAGGAACAAATATAGCCCTGGAATTAACATTTTTTACCCTTTGTTGAAGTCCGATATGTTTTCCGGACATATTGGCCCCATTATCATAGCCCTGACCTCTTATATCCCTAATATCTAATTCAAACTTAGGCAAAATATCATTAACCAATAGATTAAAAATCCCTTCCCCAGTTGTATATAAAATAGGAAAAAAACCCAAAAAACACTCTTTTATGACAACATTTTCTTCGTTACAGTCTACATATCTGACTACAAATGTAATTTGCTCTGTATGACTTGCATCTGGAGTAGAATCTAAAATTATGGAAAAATATTTGATTTTTTTAAGAGTGTCGTAAAATGATGGCAAATATTTTTTGCTAGCAAAGTAATTATTTCGTTTTGAAAATGAATTCCCAAATAGTGAGTTATTTTACTTTTTGATTCTTGGGTCTTTGTAATTTTTTTTAGATGATCGGATAACACTGGGTCAAATATTGCCACCATTTCAACAGCTTTTAAAAAATTGCCATTATTTTGTTCGTATAAGACGGAACTTTTTCCACGAAATGCCAATGATTGTCCAGCTAAAAATTGAATAATTGCAATAACTCTTTTTAAGATAGAGCGCCAGCGTTCCCTTTCAAGTTCAAAATAATTTTGCCGTTCTTTGTCAATAGTTAATTTTTTATTTAATGACATTTTTAACTCAACCCATTTTTGATTAGCTTGCAAGTGATGTACAGAAGATTCATGCTTGGATAAAATATGTGAAAGATGTCGCCAATCAGAATACCCCATTTTGCTATTTAACTTAAACACTTCCTTACAAAATATTTTACAACAAAGACAAAAAATGCTATTTGCTCTACAAGAGTATACCAACCAAGCTCTTTTAATTTTTTCACCATTTGGCAAAATTCGAAAATATTGAGTTGAAGAAAATTTCCTTCCCGATTCATCAGAAGGAAATTTTTTTTCTATATGCTGAAAATCGTTTTGTACTATTTGCTCAATAACTTGATTTTGTAAAATATCCGGCCAGGTGAATGGGTCGCTGACATCAAACTCATCATTAGTTTCAGGGATAACTTCGTTTAAGTTAGGATTATCATCGGTTAAGAGCATCTTTTCTTCATTATCTATTTCTGTATTTGATTCAGGGTGTTTTTTTTCTTCAGGGTCGCTTACTTTATGTGCATCCTTTACATTTTCATCCTCAATTGTATCTGTACCCTGTGACGATGTTGATGGAACTAAATATTTTTGCAAAGATCCACTTAATTTTTTTTTGTTTTCTTCCTTTTCTAATTTTCTTTTTTTATATTGAGCTCCAGATAAACGTTTTGTTTTTCTATCGGACATCTGGAAATAAAATTGAAAGGTAATTAAAGTTAGAAAATTTAGTTTATGTAATAGTTTTGAATCTGCGAAGATATAATTTTATAGTATCCCCAATTAAGTTCGCACCAAGTGGAATTTTTTATAAATAATAAGTAAAATTGTAATCTAGCATCAGATTTTGTTTTTAAAATGACCCAAAAAATAAATATAATTATTATATTTTTATTAGATAAGTAAATTAGTAAAACTACTTTATACATTTTTTAAAACTTGAAATATAGAAAATTAATCTAGACATAAAATTAACAATAAACCACTTTTTGATCTCAAGCTAAAAAAAATTTTTTTTCACATGTTTAATATTAAATCCAAAACGTAAGATGCGGATTTGGATGGTAATATTAAGTAAAGTAATATCTATCCGAAGAACTTACCTTTTTAAATTACGAAAATTTGTTTCTTTTGAAATTTCACTTTTGCAAAATGCAGAAAAAAATAACTAAACAACAAACACTTATATCACTGTTAAACTCTCGCTAGTTAATCGAATACTAAAAAGAAAAACAAAACATTTAAAAACTGCCCCATTCTACAGTATATAGAGCTATATAAAACTATATACTGTACACATACCAATTATGAAGTATAAACAAACATTTTTGCATTGAAAGGCGGCCGCCCTTATCTATCATTTTTATTGCTTTTCCAAGGAACGCTGCTATAAATAGTTCTATTGTAATTTCGGCAACTCATGCACAGCAAAAAAAGAAATGACCGGTAATAAATTTCTTATGAATGTTTTATCTTAAAAGCCTAACAAAATGTAATTTAATCTTTCTTTATTTTGAAAACAAAAATATAGGTATATTTTTGTAATCAAATGGCTAATTTTGTGTTTTTGGCAGGCGGCCTGCGGCCGCCCCAATAATTTGGCCGCCTTTGTGCCAGCACACCGTGCACACCCCTAAAAACGGCCCTGGTATCATCTACATATCTAACCCAGTGATTCGGTTTTAGTGGAGCGGATGTTAGAGCAATATCCTCAAAGGCTTCTATAGAGATATTCGCTACCACAGGTGATAGAGGAGATCCCATAGCTGCCCCTGAAGCTGGGCAATGAGCGGAACTTATTGAAATGTTAAATTAAAATACGATTTTTTCAGTTAAATAACAAAAAGCATGAATTATTATAGTTTTAATTTTTTTGCCTGCTTAAAAAATGTTATAAATCAATAATTTCTAATTATTTTATAAAAGCATACCTGTAGAATGTGTTTCCATGTTTCACAAAATGGTTCTACTAATTAATGATAGAGTTAGACATAAAGCAAATTATCAGAAATTTATTACACAACGACAACAAGAATAAGTTTCATCGAACTTGACAACCTACTGCTGATCTTTGGCATCTTATAAAAATAAGTGATAAGTGTCAAAATCACAGCCAACTATTTGTTGATACAGTGAAATATTATCGGGTGAATTTAGTTTAATTTGTTTGTGTTTCTTTAATTGCAATAAATGCCATGAATTAAGTGATTTCGATCAGTGTGCGCCGTTGCCATGCGAGCGCGTACACAATACCATCAAGCGCATGTGAGAATAATGTCAGTTTTTTATACATTTTTGGAAAGCTTATCTATCTCATGTAGATTTTACAAATGAAATGTTTTTATTCTCTAAATATCGAGGAAACTTTTAGCAGTTACCCACATTCAAAAAAATCAAATGCAGCTTCTCTCGGGTTTCGAATTTATTTGGGAAAATATGACTCTAAAATGACCTAAAATTATAAGTTCACATTCTACCCTCATCCTACTTACAAAAAAAAAAATCATAAAATGCTGGGTAGAATTGAAAACTAGGAAAATATACAGAGAGCGCCATTTAAAAAAATAAAGAATTTACCGGCATTTGTTTGCGACATTCTGTGTACATTAATTTGATGTCAAAAAAATCGCAATCAAAAAATAATTATACACTTTCCAAAAGTATGCTGGGTCGCTAAATAATGAATTTGTCCCATATGTACGGGTAGTTCCTCATATTTTGAAAAGCTCTGACAGTTTTATTATAATATATAGGAAATAAGTTCAAATACAAAATTTATAAGGTTTCTCTTAAATAATAATTTACTAAGAAAAGAAACAACTAAGCGTCGCGAAGCTGTCAAAAATTGACTACTTTGGTATTTTTTAGGGGAAAAACCCTATATATTATACTATGTTTGGATTCTACAGGGAATTCTAAACATATATTTGATATAACATACTCCAGGTCTATCATCTCCGTTTCTGAAATATTGACATTTGAAAAATGGGAGTTTTCCCTCGCTGACATGCTACAGAACCCAAACGATACAACATAGATCAAAACGGTTTGCATATTCCTAGCTTAGTTTTTTTATAAGCTATCGAATGACACTAGGGACATACAAATTGTTTGACTAAAGGTTGCATCGTTTGGGTTCTATAGCATATGAAAGAGGAAAAACTGTCAATATTTTAGAAACAGAGATATACAGATCTAAGGGATGTTATATCAAATAAAATTTGATATGGCATAATATATAAGATATTCCATTAAAAAAAAACCTAAGTTGTCAATTTTTTACAGCTTGGAGACATTCATTTGTTTCCGTCGTTTATATTCTGAAACTTGACATGTTTATGAATTCTATCTAGTTTTATACACATAAATACGAGATAAAACTTAAATATCTCGGTTTAGGAAATTTTAAAACCTATTAAATTTAATAGAATTACTCGTAGAATTATTAAGGAAAGGGAGGTTTAATGTGGTGTTAACATAGAAGTTAATAGTTAAGTTAATCATAAAAGTAGTTTTATGATAAGTATCTTGGAAGACAATGTTTTAAGTAAATATTAATGTTTCATTTCCAGGATGTTGATAAAACCATAGGATTTTATCAACGCCAACATAAAATCAAACTTAAATCTTGGATGGCAGAAATCAAATCAAATATCAACTAAATAAACTTTAAGCCATTATATATTTTTGGCGGATTGGTTATACTCCTCAAGATCAGCTCGCGAAGAGTGTAAATGTTTTTTTTTTGTTCACAACGAAAAACCCTGCAACTTAAGAAACTTAAAATGAAAGAAACCGAAATTATTCAACAGCACACGTGTAAGCACTTGCCCATCTCAACTGCAACGGTCATTGTAAAAGATTTCCTATCCCTTCGCCCTCCAAGGGCAGCTGACATGAACTAAGCGTGGTTCGCAGTACATACACTGGTTTCTGCTAGATCGCGTAGAGTCCAAAGAGCTTCATAAAGGGCCCCTAAAAACCGAACTCGATTCGCCCAATTGCCCTTCGTCGCCCCGCCCGTTCTAGCCCGCCCTTTTACCCCCGCGCGCCATATTGACAAGTTGCGCTGCCACATTGGTCGATTTTTTTTCAATGCGTGAGCGCTACGCTACACGTTTTTATGTATCGATGGATTTTTCCGATGCGATCTACGAGCCGGTGATTGCTTGGCCGTAGGGCTGTGCAGTGACTTGAAGTCAACTGATTATTATTTAACGAACTGATTTTCACTAGTAAATATTGTATTTGTAAAAGTAATAAAACCGGTAAACAACGGTCCCCTGTTTTTAGTTAGCTTGATTTATTAACTCGCTTTTATTACCTTCATTCCTCTGTTAGCATGTCTGTTTGTTCGTTTGTCTGGTTCATATGTTGTATGGATTTTTCCACCCACTTCGATTGTCTTTAAATTTAAACAGCGTATACTTACAACTGGTGTGACAATACAGGGTGTCCCATTTTCGTAGGTTTTACGGGGTTTCCAGCTTATGAGTAGAGATAGAGAGATGCGGTTTTCGCGACACCGTGCTACTTTTCGATGAAACTAAAGAGGCCGCAAACAGATTTGCCCTAACCATTTTAGTTTCCGTGCTGCAGGGTGATTTTGAAAATTTGTCATTTTCGGACACCCCCTGTAACTTAGCTATCGTAAAATATATTTAAAATGTTTCAACTGGTATTTATAGATTTTTTCACGTAGAATTCAGTGGCGTACTCAGATTTTTGCTGAGAGTCATAGTTTTTGACATATTGGCATAACCTACTATTTTTTAAATGGGACACCCTATATATTATTTTTTCATCTTATTCTTCGTGTCGAGAGCTTTTCAAAAACATACCATAAGTCATATTTATTTTCATAAATAACATGAAAAAATGCATTTTTCTTTAAACGGATTTATAGCATAGCAGATCAATCGAAATAAGAGAAGGTGGCTGTGGAGCCATGGAAAAAGTTAACAAATATTTATTAACGAAAGAACAAAGTAACAGCATCAGAAAAAATTAGGAAGTAGGTAAAAGGTAATAATTATAATTTCATTAAAACTACAAATATTGTCCAAATTGTAGACCATTATGTGTCCTACAAGTGTGACAAACTTTAAAAATTCTTTTTAATGCATTTTCTATTGTAAATGACTGCCTTTGTAACTCTGCAAAAGCGTTTTCGGTGGCCATTCTTAGTTGTTCTAAGTTTTCGTATCGCCTTACATAAACCTTGTTTTCTAAATAACCCCACAAAAAGAAATCTAAAACTGAGAGGTCAGGGGATCGTGGTGGCCATCGAACAGGTCCGTGTGTTCCTATCCATCTTCCAGGAAAATGGTCGTTAAGCCAGTTTTGACTTATTCTGGCATTGTGGGCTGGAGCTCCGTCTTGCTGGAAATAAATCCTATTTAGTTGAGCCAAGGGAACATCATCCAAAATTCCTAATGCGTATTCTAGGATTCGCACGTAACCAATCGAATTCAGATTTCCTTCATATATTTGGTAAACTATTTTTCGGTTGAAAATAAAACAGGAGACATTGAATCCAAATCTGCCCTGACGCTCCCTAGGAAAAATAACATGGTTGTTTTCTTGATTCCAAAATCGCGTGTTGTGTCTATTTAAAATCCCTGAACTAGTAAAATGTGCCTCGTCTGACCAAATAATCTTTTTTTCAAAATCGATATCTTCTGCCTTCATATTTATAAACCAATTGCAGAACTCCAATCTGCGCTCTGCATCACCAGGATGCAGATGATGCACAAGTTTGTATTTATAGGGTTTGAATTTGTGCTTTTTCAAAATTTTCTGCACTTTGGTTTTCGGTACACCCGCCTCTTCGTCTATTTTCCTGCAAGATGTTTCAGGAGCTGTCTGAACGAGGGCTAAAACGTTGACCTCAGATTCTTCGTTGTCTTTATTGTAAGTTCGCGATCGAGGCTTGTTAAAAGATCCATATTGGCAAAGATTATTTTTAATTTTTTGAAAAATTCTTTTTTCTGGTTGTCTTCTCTCGGGATATCTAAGATAAAATAAAGCGAGCCAATAAAGTCAAAATGCAGGAAGATAAAAAAGAACTAACCTGTTCAGATAAAGCTCTGCCGCCTGATCTGCATCTTCATTAGACAATATAAAACACGCGTTCATATCATATTTCTCAAAATATTCAAATTTTTGATTCTGAGCCATATTAAAAACAATAATTATAATAGACGTCAAGAAAAATTTAAACGCAATAATGCCAAAAATGACAACAGTAATGGCTGCCTGATCATATTTTTGTTGGCGTTGCCATGGCTACCACAGCCACCTTCTCTTATTTCGATTGATCTGCTATGCCATAAATCCGTTTAAAGAAAAATGCATTTTTTCATGTTATTTATGAAAATAAATATGACTTATGGTATGTTTTTGAAAAGCTCTCGACACGAAGAATAAGATGAAAAAATAATATATAGGGTGTCCCATTTAAAAAATAGTAGGTTATGCCAATATGTCAAAAACTATGACTCTCAGCAAAAATCTGAGTATGCCACTGAATTCTACGTGAAAAAATCTATAAATACCAGTTGAAACATTTTAAATATATTTTACGATAGCTGAGTTACAGGGGGTGTCCGAAAATGACAAATTTTCAAAATCACCCTGTAGCACGGAAACTAAAATGGTTAGGGCAAATCTGTTTGCGGCCTCTTTAGTTTCATCGAAAAGTAGCACGGTGTCGCGAAAACCGCATCTCTCTATCTCTACTCATAAGCTGGAAACCCCGTAAAACCTACGAAAATGGGACACCCTGTACAGTCTGGCAAGTTCCCATAAAAAAAAAATCGATAAATTTTCTTACCCGGCACTTCCCTCGTTATGAAGCTTTCCTTTTCTTAGGAATGGGGAAGTGTGACCCAATTTAGTTTTACAAATAGTCATTTAGAAACACATATACATATAGGGTGTTAGGGTTTTGCCTACTAATATTTTAACACATGATAGTAAACTATTTTGATTAAAAATGCTTAAATAACAATTCCTTACCATTTTTAAGAAAAACGGCCTTAAAGTTGTATTTTGTTCTATTAATTTTTAAGTACATCGATTTTCTACAAAATGCATACAAATTTTTTCTTAGTAACATATCTAAACGACCTAAATTTAAAAAATAAAAAACAAATAAATTGTTTAATTTTGCCACAGAATGCTTATTTGAAAACGGCAACACTGCCCATCTTAGAAAAACGAGCAGGTTTCAACGAACATAGCAATTCGCAAACATACCAGTTCCAGTTTTCTTGTTTTTTGGTTCTTCCACTTTAACTTTTTGCCATATTAATTCCAGGATCCAGGCAGCCAGGATTTAAAAACTTTAAATTATCATAACACTCATACCTGGGCTCAGGAAAATCCACACACGATTCAACAAGGCCGATTTCATTACCGGTTTTCAATAAATATTTGGGCTGAAATAATGCACAATCGATTAATCGGACCCTTTGAGCTTTTGAGGCGGTTAAAAAAAGAAGCATATACCTCCAATTTTTAACTAATGACTTGCCCACTATTTTAGAAGATATTCCTTTAGCTGAGCGAGCCAGTGCCTAGTTTTTTCATGATGGAGTTCCCGCCTAGATTCATAGGAATATGTTACAACATCTGGATAATACGTTTGATAATAGGTTGATATGTCGTAATGCCCCAGAACCTAGAAAATGACCTCCGAGTTCACCAGACCTAAACCCTCTTGATTTTTATTTTTGGGGCCACAGGAAAATATTAGTTTATAATATAGGATTGAAATTGAAAATGAAGATGACCTTAGAAACCGTATTTCTGCTGCATCGGAACAAATTAGACAAAGACCTAACGTTCTTAAATCTGTTCAAGAAAATTGGCATTTTCAGCATTTACTTTAAGTTTTTAAAATACTTTTTTTAGTAGGTGAGTTATCTACCTAGTGCTATAAATTAATATGCTTGGTAAGTTCATCTTCTTTATTAACTGTTGGAAACTAATAAACTTAATTAGGGATGCGTAGTTAAAAACTATACAAATAAAT
The DNA here is from genome assembly GCA_030620095.1 of Kuschelorhynchus macadamiae. Lineage (NCBI taxonomy): Eukaryota > Metazoa > Arthropoda > Insecta > Coleoptera > Curculionidae > Kuschelorhynchus > Kuschelorhynchus macadamiae. Next base: position 116,988 of record JAUTXW010000932.1, read on the forward strand.
AATCTAAAAAGTTTTAATAACAGGTTTTTGCTATTGTTTATGCTCGCCGATATTATGCTAAAAAACCACAATTTATTAAAAAATGCGTTCATACATTCCAAAAAAATAATTAAAATAAAATAATTGAATCGTTATTTCGGTTTTTTTATACTTCTTAGTTAACAAAACACAGCAAGCAAATAGTAATGTTGCCATGTTGTCTTGGAATTAGTTGAAACTTTCTTCAAAATCGAATATAACAAAAACCTTTTCGAATTTGCCGATGGTTTACGAGAATATTGTGTTTAAAATCGTTCATATTATCCTATGTTAGAATATTTGTAGTCAAACCCCTAACACCCTGTTTATTGCCCAGTGGCGTATATAGACATTGCTTCTGGGGGTGGTTTTGAGACGATGAAAATTTTAAACAACAACAAAAAAAAGGTCCTCAATTATTGTTTTTTACCTAATTGACCGAAAATAATATGAACAACCAAAAAAAATGTAATGACTTTATTTTAACTATAAGTTAAAAGCTGGTTCTGAGGGCGTTTTACCCACCAATCCCGAAAAAGAAGACCTTTTTGATACTATTTCTATTATTTTACTTTAAATAAAAATTGCTCTAGGGGAGGTTATAACCCCCAAACTCCCCCCTTTATATACACCACTTTATGGCCTTTCCTATATCGGATTCGTACCAATATTTATAATTTTCTGCCAACGCCACACTTCATTTTTGGACATACTTTAAAATAAATTGAATAAGTAGTTTTAACACTGACTTCTTAGACCGCCATTTTGAATTCGAACCACAATTTTAATAGATCACATTTAATGCTTGCACAAAATTTGAAATTATTCTAATAAGTAATTTTTCAGGCTGATTTTTTTATTATTTTATTAGGTCGCCATCTTGGATTTATACCACAATGTTAGCCGTTCGTTTCTATGTAACACTTGTTTTCTGTACCAGATCTGAGGTAATTTGGGGTATTAGTTTTTTTAACATTTCATCACCCCATTGGATATTTACCAAAATGTTTCCAGGCCATGCCATAAGGCCTCAACTTTAGAACTGAGTTTGAAGTCAATCGGGTAAGTAGTTTTAGATATACTTCAAATTACAGACACTGTCTGTCTGCCAATTTCATAGAAGGAACTTGTGTATGGGCATCTAGAAACGGTAAAACTTGAAGCTATGTAAAACCTTGGAAGGGGAATTGTTTCAACGATTACAAACATTTAATTTGGTAGCCATTTTGAATTGGTACCACAATTTTTTTAGTTCATTTCTATATCATCTATATTCACAACATTTGAAATCAGTCTAATAAATAGTTTTTTCCAGCTGATTTTTTTAAATAATTTATTGAGACGCCACTTTGTTTCGACATCTTGGTTTCATATCAAAATTTTTCCAGATAATTTACAAGGGTTACTAGGTTTTTGTGCATAATTTCAGGTCAATTATATAAGTAGTTTTTAGTAGTATCTTTTTTTATATTTCATTATGCCGCCATTTTTCCTCCTTATTTGATTTTTTACGAACCCTTACTATTTTCTTTACGTGCCTTTACCTTTTATTTTTACGTGTCTACTATTTTTTTACGAACCCCTACTACGTCTATTTTTACGAACCAATTTCATTCAACTATTAGATATAAGACTGCGGTTTTGGTTAGCCCAGGTTAGGATTTTTTTTTCTGTTTTGTCTTAAAATACGAGTTTTAATAAACAAACCCGGTGTGACATGAACTGCAGTGAGAATCAAATTATGAATCGTAAAGGAACCTTAGCAACAGTGTCAGTCAAAACATTTGTCTCCCGAGATACTCTTTCTCTAAATAAATACACAGAGTTCGTGAAAGTTTTCGTTAGACATCGCTTAGCTCAGTGGTAAGGTTGATTTCGATTAGCAATGCAAAATACTAAAAGGTCTTGCATTGCGATCTCGGCTTGGGAAGAGTGACTTTTTTTTAGTTTTTACTTCCCTCGAAAAAGGGAAGTATTGTACTACTAGTGGCAAGTCTGGAATGTTTTCAAACGTTTACCGTCTTTCAGCGCAGACTAGAATCTTTGAATTATAGTCAGATCTACAGAAGCCATTATGAAATCTTGAATCGGACTGCGACCATAGATAAAGAATTAGTGGGTTTGTTTATATAGATAGGCAACTTAATATACAAAAGAGGTCTCGTATTTAGCTCCCTCTAGAGTTTGTATTCTTCAAAATTTTTTTTCAAATAATACAAGTTGTTCTATGATGATTTAGTAATGTATAGCTAGGGGTTCGCGAGACCACGAGACTAGTCTCGGTCTCGGTCTCAAAACGAGACCGAGACCAAGACTTGAAAAATTATTTCGAGACCGAGACTTGGTGTCCGAGACCGAGACTTACCTATCGAGACTCTCGGTCTCGATCTCAAAGTGAAGTAGCAAAATAACTAATGTTTGTAGATTATTTATTTTGACAAAATATTTCTCACGTCGAAAACCGTAAATTGCTACCCTGTTCTCAAAGAGAGACACTTTATCACAATTATACTAAATATATAGAATTTTGATATTGTGATCTTTATAAATTTATAATCGGTTTTTATGCTTAATTATCGAAAGTAACTAAAATCCAAAAATTTTTAGTTTTTTAGTTCAATAATTAATAATTAATAGATTGTAACAACTAAAAACATCGCAATATCATATTCTTATATAGTATCGATACGGTAAAGACTCCAACAGACGAAGTAATCGTGGTGATTTTTGTTTAAAAATTTTCCGGCTCAAAATAAACAAAAAATTGTTAAAAAAAATCAGTGAATTTTTTTTAACATTTTCTTCTTTAATCGCTTCGATGGCTTGCTAATTACAGAAGGTACGTGTTTTATAGAACAATATTTTTGTATTGATTTTGTTTGTATTTGAAAATAAAGGACGATATAAAATTTTTAACTATATATGTATAATAAAAATAATACATATACATACGGTCAAGATTTTCAACAAACAAAACACAAAGTAGAATTTGGCTTAGGATTTTAAATAGATGATCAATAAAGCTAATTCAACTATAACGCTTAAAAAATAACGAACTGTTCTAATAACAAAGTAAAAATTTAAATTTCTGAACATATATTAAAAGCATATTTTTAGATTTTATTTCAACTTACATAATAAACCTAAAAATATTACAGAAAATTTAAACTAATATTTTATAATTTCATGTTTCAAGTTACTTTTATACCATGAATGAATACATAATAAGCATTTGTTTGAAGTTTCATTTAACATGCTTCTTAGTTTTGTATTAATTAACCCTGCTTGTGAAAATAAACGCTCTACTGCTACGGAGGTCGGCTGTCTACACAAAAGATCTTTTGCCATTTTGGCTAAATTTGGAAATTGTTTATCGTTTGCTTTCCACCAATCTAAAATATCTGTACCCTTTGGAGCGCGCTTTAATTGTAAATATTCTATTATTTCTTTTCTCCAATTTTCGGAATCACTTTTTTTTTAAATAGTGATGTATAATCGATGTCTTAGTTATCATCGCTTGAGGAACTTGATATTACTGGTGATTCAGCAGGCACAATATAATATTTATCCCTGTACATTTTCTCAAAAAAGGCTATAGATTGATCTTTCAGGCGAAAAATTGAACAAGTAGATATTTGTTTAATAAATAAATTTGCTTCTAAAATCTACTCCACTTTTAAAATTTATAGTTAATTTACCAAATAACAAAAATAGTTGATTCACAAGTAGTATTATGAACCATAGCCGCCATTGTGCAAGCACAACGTGTATTCCCCTAGGAATAGATCCTGGTTAAGAAAGTTACGCATCAAAGTAATAAAAGTTTGATTCAAAATAGCAAAGTTTACAGATACCTAAGGGTGCTTTACTTGGCCATCGATCGTTTTCTACCTATTGAATTATAACGTCTGTCCCTAGAATGCCCAGCACGTTGCTTGCATGAGTTCGGCAGCGTTATACAGTTTTCCTTATTTTGTGTTTAATATATCTTATTCCATTTGTATATCTTTCAAAATGTCAATTATTGTTCTATGGATGGTTGTTTAAGTAACTCTAGTGATGTGTGTCCTTTCTGTTGATGTCCAAAAAACAAGGGATATGTGACATTTATTTTGATACACCTACTATTGTCCGTATATCTTCATTTACTGATTCCATCTCTTGTCAACATCATTTCGAATTACAGATTTTTGGAATAATTTTTTATATAAATATACCTACATTTTTTCTACTTTACTGAAACGTTCAAACATTGGGTTTTTTTACATTAAATTTTTAAGATTGGAAAAACTCTGGATTTCGAACGAAGGCTTCCATGTACTTTTGTCTAAATAACATCTCGGCGAACAATTATTATTTTTAAAATTTTGTTTTCGAGACTACCGAGACTTTCGAGACCGATACCGAGACCGAGGCCGTAAACATTTTCCCGCTAAAGTGACCGGTCGGCGCATGATTTTGGTAATAAGCCGTCGAGGAATGCCCTACGTCAATGCTTTACTTTGTAGACCGGTATTCCCGTATAGATAAATAGATTACAGTGCGTTCTAGTGCGTGTGTTTTAATAGTTGTAATAAGCTCTCCACATGTAATATTGTACGATTGCTTCACAGCTAAAGTTATTTATTGAGGTCAAAAGAAAACTCTTATTTTAATTTTGACTCTAGAGAGCTGATCAAGTTGCACAAACGTACAAAAAAATCTGAGCTCACTGACTCAGAAGCAGAATAAGTTTACTTTAATTATAATTATTATAGTTTTATTTCATTGTTTTTTTACATTTGGTTATCAGAGTTCAACTTTTATTTCATTATTTTTTACTTTTCGTTAGGAGAGTAAAATTTAATTTTTATGCTAATACTCTATAGTGTACACAAAACTGTTTACTTGTTTTTGTTTTCTAGTTTTACCTACTCGCACATGCAGAAGACAAAGATGGGGCGAAGGCGCCAGAAAAATCCCATTAAAAATTTGTACCAGGGCGTAAGGTAAAAGCTTTAAGGTAGAGTGGGTAGTAGTCAAACTGTGTGCACTATTTTCACTTCTGAAGCGTTTATTTTATTAGGTAGTGCATGTATCCTTTTCATAATTTTACTCAGTACTAATTCCAGAGTTAATAAAATATCTTATTTATATTTAAACATGTTTTGAATGATGTAGGTAATAGATATATTTTCTATTATTGGAATTTCTCCTCCAAGATTGCGGTGCCCACTTTGCCCATATGGCCGAACCGCCACTGCCTACTCGTCAGATAGACGAAAATCATTGTGCAAATTAAACTCTAAGGGCTAGATTTTGACATAAATCTGGCCTATCAGATTAATTTCGTAAAACAATATTCTTATTTGGGGTCAATCAAAAATAATTTTAAGAGTATAGGTTATGACTTATGTTTCAAAATTCCTGTTTTCTTGTTTTTCAGTGTTTTTTGTTTATTTTATGAAAAAAAAACGCGTTAAATAAAAACCTACTGTTCAGACACCAATCTACTGTTTTTTTTGTGCTGTCCTACATCTAGCAACATTGATGCTGATGATTCGCATTGCAAAGGTCTGCATACAAAACCAAATTTTATTCGTAACCGTATTTTAAATATCGAACTATATTTTTGCTTATTCCTGATTAGGGTTTTTTTGGGATGATGTAAAAAGTGTATCTAGAATAAAAATATATTGAAGGTTAGACCGCCAGAGAGCAAAGCAGCTGGCAGTCGCCTGGTGTGAGCTGCTGTCATAGCATAGCAGTATGATTAGAATACTTAGACAAGAAAACTTTGTCTAAGCTAGAATATCTGGTTTCCATTGCTTGGAATCTAGGTCCGGCGCGCGACCATTTTTATAGATTTTTGTCCTTTAATTTTGAAAGTAATTTTAGATACCTGACTGCATTTTTGGTTAGACTTTTTTTAGGTTGATATTAACTCTAACTAGAATAAAACCATCAAACAACTGCTGTCCAAACGTGTTGTGAATCTAGGAACCCCTACGACTCTGCCGGCTCATGCTAAAAAATTGAAAGGACTAGGCAATTCTTTATAACCGCTTTCTTCTATTCATTTCTATTTCTAGAATCTAGATTCTTGGCGCGTATGCCGGTAAATTCTGTAAATATGCCAGTGCTAATCGTCTAGGGCTTAGTCAGAGCACGAGCAGAGTCCTGCATTTTATTCCAGTTTGGAGCTGTTATCGACGGACGCGGGGATGTCGAGCTCTAAGCTCCTGAAACACCTTGATTCTTACAAATATGTTTTTAAATTATTCCATCTTTTTAAAATTTTTGAAATGCATCTTGGATTCCACTAGGTGCCCCTTGAGAGACTGGTATCATGAGATGACCTTTTCTCTCAAACTATCTCATCACCTTTCATACTCCAGCCTCATAGCGGCCATTACGCTAATATTCTATATAGAACTGGGCAGACGAACAAGAAAGAATTCGGGAACAACTAAGCCTAACACGCTTCTTTTCTAGCGGGGTTAGTTTCCACATTAAGCAGTTGAGTCTCTCTTCGAAACAAAGCTGCAAAACCGTACACGTGGAACCATTTATATTCAAAACACAGAAGTCTGCGTTCCACGAGGCGTTTCGAAGGACTGAAGCTAACTACTGAAAGCTGTCTTTAGCCGACCTTTCTGCGTAAGTACTGATTTTACTGACCCTAATTTAGGAGCGACTAAATCTCAAACCAATCCCTGAATGTGATTGTATAAATATATTTTTTATTTTATTATAGATATAATTTTTTGTATCAAACACTAAAAACGCATTCCGATAGTTAAGACACGATTTAATATAAAAATATAAGTTTCGAAAAGCAAAAAAACATCGACAGCGCGTGTCACCAATTTAAACAAATCGCCGCAAGTGATCCACAGTCAAGGTCACAGATTGGTTTAAGAATAACCCCTGCCGATTTGAAGAAAACAGCATACATCACATAACTTCGTCTAAAAGCGCCATCTGTTAAGACAAACGGAATGTTGGTACTAAAACCTGGTTCACAAATCTGAACTAGATTAAAAATTAATCAAATAAAATTACCCAATCCAAAAATTATTGTAGACAGATGAGTCGACCATGTCGCAAAAAAGTTCTCTTAAAAAAACATAAGTACACTATTCCCTTGCTGAACTTTTTTGTATTAATCATTGTAAAATTTGTAAAATGCACCTTGAAATTATTAGTATCAAGTATTTTATTTTTTTCGAGGTTAAAAAATCTTCAAATAAAGCACATCCTACATATTGAATAACTTTATTATTTATTAAATTTCATATTCACTATATAAATCATGTACTCAACAAAATAAATATCACTTGCAACTTAAAACCTAATAGTCAAGTCCACGACCAATAATGTGTCTACGTCGGTGCGCGTCTGTTAACCTGACACATGATAAAATATGACATTCTGATCAGTGGAGGCTCGTGGTGAATTATATAGGAGGGTCAATAACAAATTTAAAAATAGGCATACTTAAAATAAAAATAAATATCTTACCTTTAAATTGAGCTTTAAATTATCCTGAAATTTAGGTCTACTCTTCGTTCTTTAGAATTGGAAAAATGCTGAATGACACGTTCGTTAAAATAACATGAATATTATTATATTTTTTCCGTTTAACAACCACTAAAACACTCGCCATTGGTGAACTTCGGAATAAGTTGGTTAAAAAAATAAACTAGAAAAAGATTCTCAGGATTCCTGGAGGCAACGAACATATTTTTTATACTGAATTTTAAATTCTTTTTCATTAAGGGACGTTAATTCACAAGGTAAGGAATTAAACAATTTGATAGCATTGTACGTAAAAGACCTTTGATACATGGCACTCTGGTGATGTGGCATGATGATTCTATTGCTATTCCTAATATTACGTGTATGTATATTTACAAGAAACAAAACCTTATTCCTTATAGCAAATGGTAATGATGGATTTCTCAAAATTTTTACTAAAAAATTGCCTAAATGTAACATTCTGCGGTTATTCGTTTTTAACCAACGAAGTTCTTTGAAGGTATAGGATATATGGTCGAATTTTCTTAGGCCAAAAATAAGACGCGAACATGTATTCTGTACTTTTTGAATACGATTTATATGAACTAGATCTAGACATGGCCCATATATAAAATCACAATAATTAAAGCTAGAAAGGACTAATGACTCACACAACATTCTACGTAAGGTAAAACTGAGAAAATGTCGGCTATTATACAATATTTTTAATGATAGATATGATTACTGAATTAAGTTTTTTACGTATTCTTTAAAACGCAATTTCGAGTCAAGTATAATTCCCAAATTTTTTGCGGATTGCACCATAGGAATTTTTACACCATCAATATTTAAGCTAAAATTTTCTTTTAAGAAATATACAGCCACCCTGCTACCAAAGCGCATAAGTCTTGATTAATTTTAAAGGATTTAGGTTAAGATTATGTTCCAAGGACTGCTGTTTAATAATATTCAAATCTTCATTTATCAGATTTGATGAATTAATGTAATCATTGTGATTGAAATGTAAATAAATTTGAGTATCATCAGCCCGAATTTTGCAATATTTTAATGATTTTAAAATGTCAGAAACGTAAATTATAAAAAATAGGAGTCCCAGAATAGATCCTTGAGGCACACCCGATAAAATTTTTATTTCATTTGAAAAAGAATTATTGTGAGAAATTTTTTGAAATTTATTTAAAAAATATGATTTTAAAAGTTAAAGTGAGTGTTCCTGAATACCACAGTATTTTAATTTTGCTATTAATAGATCATGGTTAACGGTATCAAAAGCTTTTGAAAAATCAAGGAGAACCAATGCACTACTAAGTTGCTTATCAATAGCCGTGATAATATCATCAGTAACACTCACCAATGCTATAGATGTGCTAAAATTCTTCCTAAATCCGCATTGATTTTCCGATATAATAGGTAATATACTAATTGAATCGGTCATTTTGAAAAGGGGTCACATGCACTTTTTTGACATTTTCATTTTTTGGCGAATTAACATTCAGTATACCTAGATGCATCAATTCCCGCTGAAAACGGGTCATCTTTCAAAATTCTTACCGCCTATACACGCCACACAAAAATCAGTTCATTTCGAAAACGGGTCATCTTCTGGAGATAACCTCTTCTCAAAATGAATCGTGGTTTGTCCCCCACCGCCAACGTTTTATTATTTCGCGGATGATGCAATCTATCCAGTAGGCGTAATTGTTCCGACGTGTTTGTTTAGAGGCGGTTTACGTATCGCATGTCAAAATGTCGTCTAGTAGTGAAAGCAGTGAGACATCTCCTCCTACCAAACGGAAGAAAGGTGTTAAAAATACGAACAGTTATAAGCAAATTTCGATTAAAAACGCAAAAGTTACTGGAAAAGAACACCGTAATTATGCGGGCAAACTTATAGGTCCACGAAAAACTGGAGAGCCATGCCGGTAAGTTGAAATGTCCCAAATTTAGTATATTGTGCCAGTCATGCCCCTAATAATGGGACCGAAAGAAGAGCTTGAACATCATTGATTAGTATCGAATTCAAGCGATTGACCGGTTGGTTGAGTTGACATTAACAATGCATTATACAGGGTTTTCCCGTATATTTTAACACCTACCTAGAGAGTTTATTTGAATAGATATCGAAATTTCGTAAATACAAAAGTTGCAGGGTTTTTTATGAATCGTCAGAATTTGATAACGTAAATGCGAAAATATTTTCGGAAATGTCAAATTTTGACAGGTTGATAGTTTTTTTAAATGGAACACCCTGTATATTATCACGAATTCTTAAAGATCTTTTTCTGATTTCAAATATATATACTTTTAATACATTCCGTGCATTAGTTTTTGACATATAAGCGTTTAAATATTTAAAAAATGCTAAGTTAATTTCCGCTGAAAAAAGTCAGCCGTGATCAAGGAAACGATGTATTAAAAGTATATATATTTGAAATCAGAAAAAGAAGATCTTTAAGAATTCGTGATAATATACAGGGTGTTCCATTTAAAAAAACTATCAACCTGTCAAAATTTGACATTTCCGAAAATATTTTCGCATTTACGTTATCAAATTCTGATGATTCATAAAAAAACCCTGCAATTTTTGTATTTACGAAATTTCGATATCTATTCAAATAAACTCTCTAGGTAGGTGTTAAAATATACGGAAAAACCCTGTACGTCAATCGAATGACATTTAACGTTTAAAACATGGTTATCACTTGAATTCGACTTAAGTTGACGGTAACTGTGAATTATACTTTTTTTTTCAGCTGCCCTCGTAAATGTTTCTTGTTAGTATCTAACGATATAATGGATCAAATGATAGAAAAAATCAACAACTTGAAATCCAAAGATGAGCAGGATATTTTTCTTCAAGGCCTAATAGATGTAAGTACGCCAAGGAATTGCAATAAACGAATGTCTGAAGACGAACTTATCACTAAAAGTAAATCCAAAATGCACAAATTCAAAACAAACACATTTTCTTACCATATTGAGTGTAACAACCGCCTGAATGTTTGTCGTGCAGCTTTCCAGTCTTTCTACGGAATTTCGAAAAAAAGAGTCTCTCTTCTTTGAAAAGTCAATGCAAAACACCTCAAGACAAACGAGAAAAATCTGCTGGTTCTCGAAATAAACTGATGCCAGGTGAAGTTTGCCAGAAGATCCATAACTTTATTGACAATATTCCAGTTAATGAAGTGCATTATTCAAATACTACCAAGAAATACTTATCTGCTCAGCTCAATGTTAAGATAATGCATGCCATGTTTCTGGCCAAGCACCCGGAGTGTCAAAATGTCAAATATAAGTTTTTTCTGAAATACTTCCATGAGAACTTCAACTTATCATTCGGTCGCCCGCAGATCGATGTCTGTTCCAAGTGTGAGGAGTTAGGTGTAAAATTGAGGGACCCTCATCTGAATGAAACCGCCAAGCGAGTTGTAGCTGCAGACCTTATGGTACACAAGAGGAGAGCAAAAAAATATTTCACGAAAATCGACGAAATTAGAAAATTGTGCAAAGAAAATGAAAAGGTGGCTGCTCTATGTTTTGATTATATGCAAAACCTACCACTTCCATTTTTACCCGTGCAAGACGTCTTTTACTTTCGGCAGTTATGGGTAAACGAATTTTGCGTTCACAACTTCAGTACTGAAAAGGCAACTTTTTACTCCTACCATGAAGGCGAAGGACACAAAGGCCCAGACGAAGTTTGTTCCTTCTTAAATGACTACATTAACAAAAAAAATTTCCGAAAATGTAGAAGAACTGCATCTATTCTTTGACGGATGTCCGGGTCAAAATCGGAACAACACCATGATACGATATCTCTTGGCTCTTGTAATGACAAACAAGTTTCAGAAAATCACAATCTACTTTCCACGACGAGGGCACTCATTCAATGACTGTGATAGGGATTTTGGCACAGTAAAAAGGAAAATTCCTCGCCTCGACCGGATCTTCTCTGTAGGAGAATATGAAAACCTAATCGTTTCTTCATCTACAAGCAATAAGTTTGACGTAAGACATGTTACTCACGTAGATATAGGTGGATTCAAACAGTGGTGGCCGGATTTTTTTAAGAAAAAAGTGTTGTCTACACGAAGTCTTGGCAGACAAGTTCCTAAAGAGGAAAAAGTTAGTTTCACTATCAACTCCTTTTATGAATTCAGCTTCAACTCGGAAAATGTGGGTGTCGTCTTCGCCAAACCATACATTAGCAGCATTATTGAGGAACGTTTTCTTCTTCTGAAAACTCTACAACGAGGCATTTCGGCAATAGTGGTGCCCGATCCTCAGAATTTTCCTGCCTATCAAGGAAAAGTTCCGATAAATGTAAAGAAAATTGAGGATATAAAGAAGCTTCAGCAATATATTCCAGATGAATACAAGGCATTTTATGACACTATCTGCGAATGGCCCACTACCACCGCTGAGGAAACGGAGGAAATTTGAAAAATGTTTTGTGTTTGTACTAAAATGTATTCTCCACCACTTTTTTGCCTAATAAAAACAATATTATTTATATGCTATTTTGATTTTATATACTTTGTCATTTTGAAAACGGGTCATCTCTTTTTTCAAAAATGGCAGTTTATAACCACTTTTAGAAAAAAAAACATGTTTTTATTGAATCGTTCTCTTAAAAGTTCATGTTTTGAGGCAAACAATACCTTACCACAGATTGTTTTCAACTAGTATCACAGATAGAAAGTTTTTTATCTCTCCTGTAAAATTTAAAAAAGTAGATGTGACCCCTTTTCAAAATGACCGATTCAATTATTCTAAGATCACAGAAATTTAACGGATCTTTTATTTTTGGCAATGGTTTTCCAATTGAGACTTTCCATTGGTCTGGAAAGTAACTTACTTCTATACAGCAATTAATTAAATGTGTCACATATCTGTCTATAAAAGGGCAACAATATTTTAACATTGATGCATTTAGACCATCCACCCCAAAAGCATCAGTACGTATTGACTGAATAATATCATGAATCTCGCCAACCTCGGACATTCTAAAAGAAAAGGATACGTAGCTATTAAAACTATGTTCCTTATAAAAATTTCTTTTAATGAATAGTCAGAAATATTTTGCAAATATTGGCCAAAATAATTGTTAATATCATTAGGATCGGAGAGAATTCCAGGAATATCTATATTTTTGTTTGGACCAGATTTCCAAGTTCTTTAAATATTTCTTTCTGCACAAATGTCGTTAAGATATTTGCGTTTTTCTCTTCTTACCATTGAAACAGTTAAATTTCTTAAACGTTTATAATGTTCCCAATTTTGCGCCGTTCTTGTCGTCTTAAACTCCTGTAAAGCATAATCCCGCTGTTTCTTATGTAATTTTAAGTTTGGTGTTAACCAAGGAGCTTTGGGTTTAGAAATTCAGGCATGTTTAAATGGAGCATGTGCGTCGAAAATATTAAGAATAAGGGTATTAAACAGTTGAATTTTTCTATCTAAATTAGGTTCATATATATCGTTCCATTAAAGCAGCTGAAGGTCACGAGAAAACGAAACATGATCACTGAAACTAAAGCGATGGTGCATTTCAGAAATTACGATGTCACAGACCTCCAAAGCCACTGGAGGTTTAGATTTTCACTTTTACGTAGCCGTTTACTAGCATTAAATGAAATTGAAGGCATTTCTGAAGCTAGGTCGTCTAGAATTTTATCGCAAACTGCTTGGAATTTTTTGGAACGTTTAAAGGAGTCTATATACTTTTTTACTGATAAAACATCGATAACACGTTTTTGAGGTTCATTAAAAAATATTTCACAATGGGGCATTATAAGATGGAAGAAGTTCAACCAAAATAAAAAATCTTCATTGTGTAAAAAGCCTTTTAAATCAAAGGCTTGGTTAATTGTGTTGGCATCTTCTTCCATTTCAATTATTTTTTCTAGACATAAAAGAATGTCTGCCTGATAAACAAACACAGTTTCTACACAATGTACATTGAAGTACCACCTCATGGGAGCAGCTTTAGGTAAGCGAACTCATCAAGAACTGCTGTGCGCTTTGGAGATCGACTAAAGAATGTTGAGAAACCGTGTAAATTTGCAAAGAAAACTTTGACATTTTTATCTTGACCTGCTGCTTTCTGTAATATTAAATTGAATTGGTGGGCATAACAATGTATAAAATTAGCGGCAGGATAATGCTCTTTAATTTTTTTTGTACGCCTCCTAATTTTCCACTCATAGTGGACGCCCCATCGTAACTTTGCCCAATTAATTTCTCGGGGGTATTATTAATGCCTAGATTTTCTAATTCAGAAGAATTACGTCTGTAAGGGGTGAAGCTGTAGTCCATAACGGATTTACAAATTTAACAAATCGTTCATGGACAATGACAGATAAAACATAACGTATCATAATAACCATTTGGGATTTGGTAGAACTGTCAGTTGTTTCGTCTGCTTACACAGCAACATATTTAGCTGACTGAATGTCTTACTTAATTTGTTCCTGAGCCACAGCCAGCATAGAGTCAAGTAGGTCACTTTGAATGGATTTAGATGTTCCTTTAAAGACAGTTGCATTCTGCATATACTCTTCAAAAATTGGATCCAACTCCTCAACAAAGCCCTCGAAAAACTCCAGGATTTTCAGACAAAGCCCCACAAAATTTTACACAATCTATAATTTTGTTTAAAAATATAACGATTTTTGAATACATTTCCGTTAAAATCCCTAAGGGATTTTAACCAAATTTATTTACTATTATTACGGGATTTATTTTTTCAACATTCCCAACCAACTGTATAAGTTCATTACAGGGAATTCTAACAATAATAATATTATAACAAACTAACAATTAAGAATAATCTTAAATAACAAAATAATAATTAACGAACAAAATAAATAATATTAACACAGTCAAAACTATTTTTTCTATAAATCACGTTTCGATAAAAAATGTGTTTTTACTTCCTTTTTAAATTTTATTAAAGTTTTTATTCTGTGTAAATGTATTGGTAATTGATTATATATTAATATACCACCATATAATAAAGATTTTTTTGCAAAATTGCTTCGAATATCAGTTGTATTTAATAAATCTGTTTGTCGTGTGTCATGATTATGTATAGTATGTCTTTTTTCTAAATCTATATTGGATAATTTATCTTTTGTAAGTATCGAATGGATGAAAATGCATGGTTTTAACTTATAAATATGGTTAGTATCTAAATACCCAAATTTTGTATATAAATTTATTGTTGGTTCTAGGAAAGGAAGTTTATGTATACATTTAAGAATTTTATTTTGTAAACAACATAAAGGTTTCAATGTTTTTAAATTAGCAGATCCCCAAACTGAAATTAAATATTGCAATTTTAAATATATTAATGTAAAATAAATATTTTTCATAAATTTTAATGGTATATTACAAGGAATTTTGTATAGAATTCCTACTAGAGGAGACATACTTTTTTCGATGTGATTCCGCCAACTTAAATTTTCATCCATGTATAGTCCCAAAAATTGAATGCATTTACTATAATTAATATTTTGTTGGTTGAATTTAATTGGTTCCATTTGATTACTTATATGATATTTGCTTATAAACATAAAAGAGATTTTTCCAAATTTAAAGTTAGTTTATGAGATTGTAGCCAATTGGATATAATTGTTAAATCTTCTGCAATGCAGTATCTAATTCCTGAAAAATGATTTCCAAAATAAAAAATAGTTGTATCATCCGCAAATAGTTTTATAGTTCCATTAAGTTTTAATTTTGAAATTGAATTTATGTAAATTAAAAATAAAATAGGTCCTAATATTGAACCCTGAGGTACACCACATGATATTTCTTTCCAAGAACTAATTTTATTTCCAATTTGGACATATTGCTGCCTACTATTTAAGTCATTTTGAAACCAATAATAGATATTTCCTCGAATTCCAATATTGTATAATTTTTTTAATAAAATATTATGATTAATTGTGTCAAAAGCTTTGCATAAGTCTAAGGATAAAATACAACATTTTTTATTTTGATCAATTTTTAATTGAATATCAGTAATAATATCAAGAACTGCAGTCTCTGTATCCCTAGACTTTCGAAACCCATATTGACCACTGAATAGTAAATTTTTAATTTCGAAATAATTTGATAATTTATTGTGCATTACTTTTTCTAGAATTTTTGATAGAACTGGTAACACAGATATCGGTCTATAATTATTTGGATTAATATTATTTCCTCCTTTATATATTGGCGAAACTCTAGATATTTTCATTTTTTAGGAACAATACCTGTTTTAAAAGATAAATGAATTAGATGTTTTAAAATTGGGATTAGTTGAATTTTGACTGTTTTAATAATTTTTATAGAAATGTTATCATGACCACTAGATTTTAAGTGTTTTAAGTCTTTAACACAGGTTTTACACCATAATGAGTCCGACGAGTCCTTAGAAAGCAACAAACAAACATAACAGTAAAATGAATTAGAGACTTCACAACGATGAACCTCTTTATTTTTGTCTTTACTAGTTTGTCATATACTAAGTTCTGGCAAAGGGCGACCACTTACCTTAAATTCGGTTATTTTCTCAAAATTAGGTTCGTTAGCACTCTTTAGTTGTTTAATTTTTTGCACTATCGACATTTTATTTCCTCTACAATTACAACTCAAACATAGACCACCTTGAATTGGTTGTTTTTGCAAAATTAAGTTCGTAAGCACTTTTTAGTTACTTATTTTTTTGCACTAGTCACCAACATTTTTCTGTATATTCCCAATCATGGGTCATAAAAATAAAAAAATGGGCCATAAAAATAAAAAAATCTATATTACAATAAACAGTATATAAATCAATTTCCATCGATTAAAAACGTCTGAAACAATACTGAGTTAGAATATGGACCGCGCAACCTCTAAATAAATGAACTTATCAGCGCCGCATGCCGACGTGATGCCGCGATCGATCGAATTATGAGAAGCGACCGGCTGATAACCCAAATCGCGATTTCATATTCCATTTGCTCCTTTCGCTCTCTTTTATATTTGACAGCACATCATGCATTGTATCCGCTCCTGGAATTACCTCACTGTACCCGAGGGCGTCAGGCGGTCAGGCGGAGTGTGATTGGTGTCAAAACAATAACCTCATTATGAATACTTCCAAAGCATCAGTCATTTTGTTTAGGCATAATATCATCACTGAATCTCTGTTTGTCACAGTACAACATCAGAGTCTTCGACAGGTGAACTCTGCAAAATTTCTGGGTGTATTGTGGGATGGAGACCTGGCATGGGTGGATGAGGTAAATTCAAAACTGAATGTGGCCTGCTATGTAATTAGATACCTATCAAACCATGTAAATCTGAACAGTGTGCGTGTTTTTTACTTTGCCTGTGTTCAGTCACTTGTTTTTTATAGTGTGATGTTCTGGTATACGTTTTCTGTGTCCCATTTACCTAGACTTGCTAACTTGAAACATAAAAGGGACCTTTGATGTCTTGTATTAGGGTCTATGCCCCAATATTGCATCAGACTCTCAATTAGATCTTGATCACGGAGAAGTAAGTGGAGGTGAACAGTCAGATAATGTTTTTTAGAGTAGGTTAATGAACTGTCCATATTTTTGGAGCAGTTGGGTAACTCAACCATACTCCTTCTGACTGAGCACTGGCTACATAAAAACGAAGAAGTAGTTTTACCAGATTATAGTGTTTTGTCAAAGTATTTTAGGTCTCATTTTACTCATGGTATACTAGGTACTGTTATAATGGTTAGAGAGAGTATTTTGGAGCTGTATTCAGTTATAAATATTACCAAATTTAATGATATGCTAGTTGACAGACAGTTTGAATTTTACTGGCTGGTGATTTGAATATAAATTATTTGGACAAAGCACATGTTAACACCATGATAATTTCAAATTTATTAAATGCGTTCAATCTCCAAATGCACGTGAATAAACCTACTCGATTAACTAGCCATTCAGCTACTTTAATAGATTACTTTTGTTCTAATATTTCCAATGAGATCTTAATGGAATGTAATGTTATAAATGCGGGCTTATCATATCATGATGCTGTTCTTGGTAAATTTAAAATGCCTTCTAGACATTCCAAGGTAGTAAAATATCAAGGAAGAATTTACTCTAAAGATAATTTTAAAAAATTCTCGCAGAATTGTGCAGGAGACGACTGGAAAAATATTTTTCACTCTCTTGATCCATTGACATGTTTCCATAATATTTTATCAGACAAGTTTAATGTTTCTTTCTTTCAGAAAACCCTGGATAACTAAAGGGCTGAAAAAGTCATCTAAAAACATGCGCTTCCTGCACAGCCTTCGCAAATATCTGCTACACAGTAATGTTTTTATGAGGTATTGTGGTAGATATAGAAATATTTATGGAAAGGTTATTAGAGTGGCAAAACAGTTACATTATCGTGAACGTTTGTCACAGTCCAGTAATAAACAAAGAGCGAGTTGGAGTATTGTTAATGATATAAGTGGTAGAAATAAAGTATCACAGATAACAAGCGGGACTGCTAGTCAATTCAATTCATTTTATTGTTCAATAGCATCCAAATTGTCTAAGCAAATTAAGCCAGAGAAAAATGCTATGGATTATCTACGTAACTCTTCGATAAATGACTCTTTTTATTATTTTTCTCCAACTGATGTTTTTGAGGTTAAAAAGTACTTTCAGAAATAAAAACCAAAAAATCGGCTGGATGTGACAGTATTTCTGTGAAAATTTTCCAAGCACTTCCTGAAATAGTTTTGGGATCAGGTCGTTTTCCCTCATGTTTAAAGGTCCCCACAGTTCTTCCACTTTTTAAGGGCGGTGATCCTGAAACACCCTCGAATTTCAGACCAATATCGCTTCTTCCGACACTTTCAAAAATTATTGACAAACTTGTCAAAAAACGTATCACCAGTTTCTTGTGTGCCCATAACATATTAATAAATACTCAATTTGGATTTCAAGCTGAAAAATCTACTAACGATGCTATTTTTTCTATATTGCAGGAATTGTATCTTCGACTTAATGATGGAGAGGTTGCAGCGGCAGTATTCTGCGATCTGACCAAAGCTTTTGATTGTGTAGAGGCACAGTCAGTGGTTAAAGTCTTATTTGTCAGATCGTCATCAATCGGTGACATTTAATAATGAGAGATCCTCAAAATTATCAATAAGTTCTGGAGTGCCTCAAGGTTCCGTCCTTGGACCTCTACTGTTTCTCATATGTATAAACGATTTAGCAAATTTAGATATATCTGGATCCTTTACAATGTTTGCAGATGATGCTACTGGTTTGTGGCATTTCAAGTCTCCTGATCTGTTGGAAAACAATATTACTTATGATCTTGTAAAACTAAAAAACTGGTTTGATGCTAATTATCTTACCCTTAATATATCTAAGACAAATATTGTAAGTTTTAAGTGTCAGTTGGCGGATGTGGTAATGAATATAATAAGTTCTTGGGTTTGTTTGTTGACGAAAAATCTTGTCCAAGTTATTTATTTAGCATAATTTTTCTTTTACAAGTGAAACCAAGAGACTCTTGTAGACCATTATTTATTCAAAATCAATTACTGACACTTGGTGTGTGGCCGCCTTTATATCGGGTGTGACGTTAAAAAAATTGATATTATTTATAAATCAAGTGTTTTTTATTACTGTAACTGGAAGTACTTTATAATTAACCAAGTTTTTCAACATATTTGCAGCAAAAGAAATCCATTTTTAACAGGAAAAACGATAAAAGATGCCTGTTGAAAAGTAAACAAACGTCATAGTGACGTCAGTGGTAAATTTTTACTATAAAGAAGTCCATAAACTACAAATTCTAGGCTTGGGATTTAATTAAATCTGCTCGAAAATGCAACGATCTTTTTCCACCCTAGTTGCATGGATCGAACTACCGAAATTGTTAAATTGGGAGGTTATAGAATATTCTGTTCCTCAAATTGCCAAAAAACCCAACATCTTAAGATTGAAGAATCTAAAAAACATCAAGAAGCTAAACTAGGAGCACTTGAAAAAGAATTGAAAATTAGAGATGAACATATTGCACGAATCAGGCGCTCTAGCCTCAGTTTTGAGAAAGACGCTACAGATGCGGAGGAGAAATTCGCCATTCAATTGAGAAAATTGAATGAATGTAATAAGACTTTAAATAAGAAAATTGAAGAACTGAAGAGTAAGGAAAATCATTTTGCTGGTCAGATCTCCACTTGGGAACAAGAATGGATCAAGCTGGAGAGAAATATCGAGGAATTGACTAAGCTCAATAGGAATTAGAGTTGCACCGAATAGTATTTTTGCCGAATAACCGAATACCTAATATTCGGCGGTTCTAATGTGCCGAATACCGAATATTCGGCAACTATTCGGCAGAACGCGATAGTGGTGGGAGTTCTTGCGCGTCTTGCATGCTGTCGACCGCCATTTCATTTCAGTCTTTCGGCACGCTCGATACTAGTCAATACGAGTTGTTTCGTTTGAGTTATTGCAAAATATCGTTGACAAAAAGTAAGAAATCGCCCGTATGGAAGTACTTCGTGGAGTGTACAGACAATACAAGATTGGTTCAATGTAAATTGTGCGATATAAAAATTTCCCGTGGAGGAGAAGGTAAAAAGGCCACGGCTACCGGAATGACAAACCATATGAAAAATAAACATAACCAAGAATTTCTGCAGCTACAAATAGACTCATCAATTATTACAGCTAGAGCATCAACCAGTAAAGGTAAGTCTACTAACTTTTTAGGAGTCGTAAGCCATTTAAATCTTCTAATCAAGCCGTTTGACGCTAAACAGCTGAATTTTGGCATAAAGGTTAATTGTAGGATGTATAGAGATTCGATAACAATTATTGATTTTTCAAAACTCAAATTCCAAAAGGGTGAAACAGCCCCTTAAATATTACGATATTTTTTATTGAAAAACGTTTGTTTGTTAATTGTTAGGTATAGAGGTTTGATAAGAGGGGAACCTTAAATATTACAATATTTTTTATTTAAAAATTAAAAAACTTCCCGTCTGTAAAACTAACAGGCATAAAAGCTAGTGTAACATATTTTATTTTTATTTTCAGAAGAGACTGGTTCTTTGTCACATATGCAAAGAAAAACAAAGCAACAAAGTTTGTCAGAATGCATAGAAAAGTCTAAATTGTGGGACATAAATGATGTGAGGGCCAAGGAATACCACTATTTAATAGCTGAAATGATAGCAGTAGATAACGAAGCTGTGGCAATGGTTAACAGAAAAGGTTTTACAAGACTAATGAAAAAGGCTGTACCTCATTATACCATACCCAGCCGAAACTACTTTATTGAAAATATAATACCTGACATATACAAGAAGACTGTGGATAAAATTAAAAAAAATATTTCAGGAAGTTATGCAATTTCGATTACATCTGATATGTGGACCTGCACTCATACTTGCGCTAGTTTTTTGAGTTTTACGGGGCATTGGCTTACTGATCAGTTTGAGTTAAACCATGCAGTTCTTAACATGAAGCATTTCTCAGGGTCACACACCGGAGAAAATATCACCTCTGGTCTTCTGGAAATATCATCTAAGTGGGATATTTCACAGTCCAAAATACATGCTGCTGTACATGATAATGGACCCAATATGGTTAAAGGTGTGAGGGAGACTGGATTTGGATCTATTCCTTGTTTCATACACACACTCCAACTAGTTATCGTAAAATCAACAAAAGTCCAGAGTGAAGTAGCTGAAATGATTGATACAGGAAGAAGAATTGTAACCCATTTCAATCATTCGAGTTCTGCACAAGAACAACTGCAAACTATTCAACGAGAGTTAGGCCTACCGGAGCATAAATTGCTTCAAGATGTGAGCACGCGCTGGAACTCGACCTACTATATGTTGGCAAGGCTACTGGAACAGAAGCGTTCTATTTCACTGTATCTAACGGACAATTCAAATATCCCCAATTTATCTTCTTCGCAGTGGGGGTATTTACAACAAATTATAAGACTTTTACAACCGTTTGAAGAAATTACCAAAATCGTAAGTTCAGGATATTCTTGTGTGTCAGAGACCATACCACATGTTGAAACACTTATGCGCTATTTAAATAAAGAAGAAACTGCGCAGGCGAGCAGCAAATTGCAGAATATGAGGCTAGCTATTAAATCGGAGCTAGAAAACCGCTTTGCCAAGCTTAAAACCGAGAAGTTTTATTTGCTGTCTACTCTACTCGACCCAAGGTTTAAGGCAAGTTTCTTTGTGGACCAGAATGTAGCTGACAGGGCTCGACAGTTAATTTTGTTAGAGGCTTTAAAAAAAAGCTGTGACGAATCCAGTAGTGACAGCGACACTGATATGGACTCTATGGCAACTACGAATTATAAGAGAAAAAAAGCCGAAAACGAAAACCAATCTAGTACTGAGTCTGATATTCATGTAAGTTTTTGGGACTGTTATGATGAGGTGGCAATGAACGCTGCTAATAGTGCTAATAGTCAATCACCTAAACTTAAGACAAAAAGCAACATAGCGACAGAACTTGATGCTTATTTGCAAACTGGACGCATATCGAGATCTGATAACCCTTATATTTGGTGGGCATCCCATCGAAGCCAGTATCCCATATTAACATCATTTGCTGCAACATATCTCTCAGCTCCTGCGAGCAGTGTTTATAGTGAAAGACTTTTCTCAGAAGCTGGAAATGTCTACGAGGAAAAAAGAAACCGACTATTGCCTTCAAATGCAGAAAAACTTGTATTTTTGCACCACAATTTACCATTAATAAATTTTCAATACAATATTTGAAGTTAAGGTAATATAATAATAATAATAAAAATAAAGAAACATAATATCTTGTGTTATGTTATTTAACTTTGATTTCTAACTGAATGTGTTAAGATGTTTTTAATTTGAAGTCGTTCACCTACATCTAAATAAAAATTACATTTTCATTTTATTATTTACTCATACTTATAATATGAATATTAATATTATGATATGATTATGTAATTTTTTTATATTTATATTTTTCAATATTATAACGTTTATAATATACAAATTTGTTTTATTTTACAAAATGTATTTTAAACAGATTTTAAACAGCCGTCTTCTACTTAATTTTTTATCATAAAATATAAAAAAATTGGAATAAATGAAAAAATGTAACTATTCGGCATTTGGCCGAATAGTGACTCAACTATTCGGCATACAGCCGAATAGTAAAAAACATGCCGAATATGCCGAATACCGAATAGTTACCGAATATTCGGTGCAACTCTAATAGGAACCTTATATATAACTTCGGTTGAAACTCTGGAAATTGAGAACTCCAGCTACTCAAATGATGTTAAACTGCTTCAACAACAGATTGCTGACCTCAAGGACGCCAATGCTGCGACTTTGGTGGATCGGGACTCTGGTAACGTTGGAGCGACTACAGCAAGAGACTGAGGCTCTCAAATATTGATATAGGAGTGCCCCAAGGCTCCGTGCTGGGACCATTGCTATTTCTCATTTTCATAAATGATATGCCCAATCACATCAACAAGGGAAAGGCCGTCATGTTTGTTGATGACTCATCAGTAGTGGTGTCAGCGCGGACGTCTAAGGAACTCCAGAACTTAGTTCAAAATGTTATGAGTAACTTCGAAACTTGGTGTACAAAAAATAATTTAATATTCAATCTGCAAAAAACTGTGTATATCAACTTTAGATGTCGGATTAATTCGCCAGTTACTGATATTGTTTCGTTGCCATTATCAGAAAGCTGTAAGTTTTTAGGTCTGCTTGTAGATCAGTTTTTAACATGGGAATGTCATGTCGATTATGTTTCAAACAAATGTAATTTCGCATATTTTGCTATACTTCAGCTAAGAAACATTTTCGATGAGAAATCGCTCCTTAGTGTTTACTATTCACTGGTGTATTGTCATTTAAATTATATTGTTGTTCTTTGGGGTAATTCAGTCGATTCTAATAGAGTATTTTTGGCACAAAAGCGCATAATTCGCCTTATATATGGATTAAAATTCACAGATAGTTGTAAACCAGTGTTCATTGCAAAAAAAATTATGACATTCTCCTGTATTTAAATATTTAGAGCTTTGATGTATGTAAAAATGAATGAAAGGAGATTTGCAACCAACTCTGCTTTTCACGATTACCAAACCAGAAATGCTAATAAGCTGTCAATAGTTAAACATAACTTATCTAAATTCGAAAAATCGCCTGATTATGCTAGCTCAGTCTTATTTAATAAACTAATGAAATAAGATCTCTGAACTTGAAATGCTTTAAAACTAAAATAAAAAAACTCCTGATTGGAAAAGGTTACTACTCGGTGTCAGAATACTTAAATGATAGTGTATGTCCAAGTGACTTTTAAGATATGTATCTTGATTTTATTTATAATTATATCCTATCATGTCTATGTCTTTCATAAATATTTAGATATAAGTTGATTTTGATTTTTTTGATTTTCTTACAAGTATATTTATTCTCGAGACAGCCAGTCTGATTTTTAAAAAAATTTAGAGAGGAAATTCAAACCACACCAGCTTACATGACTCGCAATACCCATATAACAGCGCTTCCTATACCAACTTCCACTTTAGTTAAGAATTCGGTAATATATAATAGGAAAAAAATATTTAATCACCTTCCGAAGGCTATAAAAAAAATTGACTTTTTTAGGAAATTTAGAAAGGAAGTTAAAAGTATTTTATTGAGTCGACCTTACTATTCACTGACAGAATATTTTAATGATTCATTTTAATAGTACTGTTTTTCTATGTTGTTTTTAATAAGCTTAGTATTTGAATTTCATTCTGAGATCTTATTTTATGCATATTTTGTACAGGTTTTTATTATATGCTAAACTAATTTTTATTTAATGACTTTTTAGTGTATTTGTAAAGATTGTCCCGTGTTTTAGTGTATTTGTGAAGATTGCCAGTGAATGGATAGATTGTTATAGTCAAAGCTATATTTGTTTTATTGTAGGTTATAAGATTTGCCTAGTTGGTTTTTTACTGTAATTTTAAAAAAAATTTGACATTGTCAATGTTCATTAAAAATAATGTATGACAAAAATGAAAATAAAAATAAATAAATAAAATTTGATGCATTTCAAGAAACACCTTTTTGTCCTAATTGACAAATTTAAACATATTTATTCCTATTTATTGGACAAAAATAGACAAATTTTAACTTAACTTAGTAAATCCGACCTTTAATAGTATTTTGGACTTTAATTGGCTGTTGGGTCGCCACTGCGAGTCTGATATTTGAGATGTATGTCAGACCACACATCCCATTTCCTCCAACTACCCCTTAATTATTATAACACCGATTGGTTTTAGGGAGTACAAATCTAGGAGCATTATCTCACGGTCATAATCATCCATATATCAGTTTATAAGACATGCAATGATGCACACACATTTTGGTCATGGGCTCTAGGACTATAAAACTCTGCATTAGCCTACTAATCATCAAGAGCACCACTGAATACCAGATCGATTGCGGCCTGAAGATCACCAACCGCCGCAGTAAGAGCCCTTAGGTTCCTCCCTTCATCGTTCAATCCTAGTTCCCTCATCTGTCGCAGTTGGGAAGCGTACCTACAGAAATGCATGTTAAAAACAATTGTATTTACCAAAGTTACTGCTTAAAAATATTTTTATTTCTTAATTTATTAGTATTATATTTTCAGTTTATTGTTCTTGGCCGATTTTGTTATGTTTTTTTTTTAAATGCTAGTGTAAAGGATTTTCGAAATATAAATAGTGAACGCCCTAATTTTAAATTCAAAATATGATTTATTATCAAAGATTAGTATCTCGCTGACAAAACCAATTGTAAACTAAAATTAGAAAAAAATATACAATATAATGAATATAAAAGGCTTAAAATTCGTAAGTATCGAAGTGACTTATTGTTGATAAACTAGTTAAGGACTAATGTTCAATACTTGCGAGGATACAAACAAACAAAAGTATGCTTTATTGTCGTAGGAAAATCGTTACAATTTTATGGACAAAGCGAAATTTACCTTAAAACAAAAAAAACAATGAAAAAACGAAATATTGATCGAAAAAAATCATATTTTTCGATAGGTCAATGCAAATACATAAATATTAAATATAACATTCGTTGTATTCGTAACATTGCCGTAAAGCAGGTAACGAATCCAGGTGACCTTAACAAAAGCAAATAAATAATACATACTGCACGCAAAAAGTGAAAAACCAGCGATAAGGTCTAGTCAAGTTCAAAGCAAGACGAAAAGGTACCTACGTATTAGAGAAAACCTCCTGCACGTCCGACCTCAAAAAAAAATGTTATGTATAGGCAATTTAAATTACATTTCATTTAAAAATGGGTTCAAAGGGGTTCACACGCTGGAAAAATACAAAGACATGAGTATGATTTACCATTTCAAATTTTGCAGTTACGTAGACAAAAGGGGTTCACACGCTGCACAATACACATTATTTTACCATTTCAAATTTTGCAGTTACGTAGACAAAAGATCAATGCAGGGCGGTAAAGAGCCATTTTGTGGAAAAAAAAATTATATGCAACGGCATTTGCGTCAAAAAGTGGTCAAAAATGGTCGAAAATGGACAAATTTACTTCTATTTTATAATTCTAGATTAGATTTTTTCATAAAAATTCGCATTTAGCGCCCAACTATACATATTTCTCTATTAAAATCACATTGAAGCTAATACAGATCTCTTATAGTTTTAACATATTATTGCAGCGGCGGAAGGCTTGCAAATGCCATAATAATATGATACCATAAATCCCTTTAAACTCTATTTTGTTATCGTTATTCAAGCAAAATAAGTGAAGTTAAACAAAAAGTATACTGAACTAATATAGTAATTAAAGTATATTAGAAAAAAAAATGTATACCTTTAATATGTAACAAAAATAATTAATGTTAACCGACTATCAAATAGTTCATTCCTTATGAAATATTTTCAAATGCTATGCTAGCAGCTGTAACATGACACCCAAAAAGAAAGTAAACAAGCAAATAAAAAATATTTTAATGAAACTTATAATATAACCTTAAATGCGTAACATGTTTTACGAATTATAGTCAAAATTCTATAAATAATTAAAAAAAAATTAACTATTCTTATATAGAAAGTGCCTTAATAGTAAAATACTGCCCTGCAAGTGTTAGCAAAACAGTGCTATTTAAATAAACAT
The DNA here is from genome assembly GCA_030620095.1 of Kuschelorhynchus macadamiae. Lineage (NCBI taxonomy): Eukaryota > Metazoa > Arthropoda > Insecta > Coleoptera > Curculionidae > Kuschelorhynchus > Kuschelorhynchus macadamiae. The sequence goes on from JAUTXW010000932.1 coordinate 143,737, forward strand.
CTATTTTCTACAGAGAATTGTATTAATAAGTTTAACCTGTAAAAAATGTTCAAAAACACAAACTGGAAGAGTTTATAGCTGTGATCAATGTAAACAGCCCGTCTGCCCCGAGTGTGCTAGTTTAACTGCGAGTGAGATCAAGGTTATGGATCTTAAAGGCCAGCGAGTACTTCAATTTAACTGTGGAGTATGTGAACGGCAAAACCATGAACAAAATCTTATGTCGACATTGGTAAAAGCTGTAGAAACAATCCTTGAGCAAAAATATGTAGATCTTGGAAATAAAATTGAGAACTCAATACTAAAAGCCATTCAAAAATCACAAACTAATACAGAAAAGAATGATAAACCAAAGAGACATAAATCAACAAGCTCTATGCTTCTGAATACACAGAATAAACCAAAACCAAATACAGAAGACAAAAATGATGGTGAACCTTCACACATAATCTCCAAATCTGCTGTAGAAAACGGAATAAAGGAAGTATTGGAAGTAAATTGTACCTTTGCAGAGGTATCAAAAAATGAAGAACTGAGTCACATCATAAACAAACGGGGAAGAGCTGAAATCCACCATTTCCATAATGAAAATTATAAAAATAACACAAAAACATTAACAATAAGAAATAAACACAGACGAGTAGACAACCGACCTCGACTAATACTAGGTACTAATGCAGATAATACCTTAAAAATTGCTACTACAACAACTGGACAATCACATAAATATTTATTTCTCCCTCGGCTTTCCTCAGATACTAAAGGAGAAGATATAATAAACTATTTAAAAAAGTAAAGTTTTTTTTTTGTTTATGTTTAATAAGGAAGGACGTAGCCGATACACGCATCGGAAAAGTGGTCCTTCTGAAACGTACACTACAGAATGCTAAACATTCTAAATGGTACGGATTCGTAAACAAGGTAAAAATAAAAAAGTCAAAATCGAGAGACCCAATAAAAACAGTAACTACATCAAACATTTAAAATAGAGAAAAAAAATTGATACACAAATACACATTTACAGACACAAAAAAAAAATTACAAAGGAATACATAAATCCATATGAATACGAAGTGTAAAAAACCTCACAAAGGCAATCCATTTAGCTGCCTTTTTAGCTGCAAAGTGCTAAGTCTAAAGATGTCATATTCTGCGAAATGACGATTGTAATTACACACTAGTCGGTCAATAAATGCGCCAGACCCATAATTTGTACGGTGGTATCTTTCAAAGAACAGCTGAGGTTGTCTTGTTCTCCTAATAGGTACCAGAAATGAGACCGACCCCAACAATATTTCACAATCAATGTCTCCATTTATCAGCTTGTGCAGAAAGAAGCACAAGAAGTGCCTTACGTCTCCGAAACTCAAGGGTTTGAAGGCCGCATACAAGAGCTCTAGTGTTATACGATAGATCCTGATATGGAAAATTAAATTTATACAAGAGGTATTTCGCAAATCTATTTTGTACTTTTTCAACTCTATCGTTATGGCACTGGTATGATGGACTCCATATTGTTGAACAATACTCCAAAACACTCCGTACCAGTGAGTAATACAGACAGACAATTGCTTTGGTGTCCGTCACATGCCTTGTATTCCTTTTTATAAAGTCCAACAATCTAAAACCCTTGAGTACAATGCTGTCAATATGCAGATTAAATGTTAATTTGTCATCAAAAATAACACCTAGGTCAGTGTAAGAACTAACAACCTCTAGTGTTACATCATTTATGAAGTAGGAGGAGAGAACAGGATTAATGCGTTTATGAAAACGGAGCACTTTACACTTGGATATGTTAAGATGGAGATAATTAGTGCTGCACCAGTTGACGAGCCTTCCAATGTCAGATTGCAGTGCATTTGAGTCAGTGTAAACGGGAGCAAAAAATTTTAAATCGTCTGCATACAAAAGACACTTGGACGCTCTAAAGCAAGATACTATGTCATTTATAAAAAGTAGAAAGAGCACTGGACCAATAGGTGAACCCTGTGGGACACCCGATGTCACAATAACCTCCCTAGAAACTGAACCACAAATGTTGACCTGTTGTCGACGATTAAACAAATAAGATCTGATCCACTCCAAATAACTTCCAGAAAGACCAATTTGCTGCAATTTTAATAATAAAAGCTGATAAACACTATCAAAAGCCTTGGATATGTCCGTGTAAACAGCATCAATCTGTTGGCCAGCTTTGACAGATGTAATTAAGTAATTTTAGAACATCGCAAGATTTGTAGTAGTTGAGCGACCGCGATAAAAACCATGTTGCATACTCGTAATGTAGTGTTTCAAAGACTCAAATAAATGATCAGTGATAATTGCCTCAAACAGCTTTGGGATATGTGAAAGCAAAGAGATACCTCTGTAGTTCTTTATATCGCTTTTATCACCGGATTTAAAGATCGGCATCAGTGTAGAAAATTTCCAAATATCAGGAAATGAACCTAGATTAAAAGATCTTTGAAAAATTACACATAGCGGTTGAGACAACGACTGACAGCACCTTTTCAAAAAGATAGTGAGAATTCCGTCAGGACCAGCCCTCTTAGAAACATCAAGGCCATCTATTTTAGTGCAGATTTCTGCCTCTGTAAAATAATATGTCGCTAGTAGTTTCCCTGAAGAACTTACGGGACTGATCTGACTAAAATCTAAAATTTCATGGTGTGAATAGCAGGACTGAAAATGGGCTGCAAAGGCATTAGCGATGTGATTTGAACCCATAATTTCTTCACCGTCATAATTCATAACACTAGGCATACCAGAGTCTCTTCTTAAGTTACGAACAAATGACCAAAAGTGCTTGATATTTTCCGGAATAAGTAATTCAGTTTGCGTAACATATGTAAGATAGCACATGTCAGTTCGAAACTTTACTTCACGTCGTATGTCCGAATAGGCCAGATAGTCAGCTTGTTGTTCAGTCCTTTTATACCTCTTATATAGGCGATTCTTTTGTCCAATAAGCCTTCTCAATGGGAGGTCAAACCATTTTGGGTACTTGCAGTCAACCATGGTTTTCTTGGGAACATGAATATCGATTCCCCGAAGCAAAACCTCATAGAAGGTTTCAACGATCCTGTTGATGTCAGGAGATGATAAGAAAGACCAATCCGATTGCTTATAAAAAAGATTGAGTTCATGGAAATTCGCTTGATGAAATTGATATACCCTTACTTGATTGTAACTTTTTATTGGAGGAACATATTCAATTTTATACATCAATTCAATCGCAGGATGTTAAGGGTCAATATTTACTAGGGGTAAATTAGGAGATGAAATGCGAACATTAACAGTCATCAGCAAAAATCAAGTCTAAAGTTCTACCCATGTGATTGCATAAAGAATTAATTTGTTGCAATTCTAGAAAGTTCATTGACACAATAAGAGTTTCAGAGGCCAACGATGTTAAAGACCTTGGAACAAGGGTATCGTCTTCATAGATCCATTCCACTGAAGAAAGGTTAAAATCCCCAGAAATTAAAAATGTATGACTGTCAAAACTATTTCTCAGCGACTCGCAGGTATTGCAGAATGACTGATAACACTCCAGGCTAGAATTGGGTGGGAAATATACACATCCTAGGACTAATTTTGTGTCGCCAGCCTTCACCTGAACCCAAACATCGTCAAACTCTAGATGAATAGGAGTAATAATCAAGGATGCCTGAAAACAACAAGAAACTGCAATCAACACGCCTCCGCCGCGCTGGCATCCCAGTTCTTCATAACTCCTATCTTTACGGAAAACCATATATTTATGTTTAAACATTTCGTAGCTACTAATATCTCCATTAAGCCACGTCTCGGTAAGAGAAATTACTTCATAGTCGCAAGACAAAATGCTTAGAGAAATCTCGTCAGTCTTTGTGCGTAGTCCCCTGACATTTTGATAAAACATGCTCAGACTATTCGCTGAGGAAACCCCAATACCACCGACTGTATCATATGTCTGAGTTACATTTTGTTCGTTGATAGCGAAAAATTCGAACCTTCATATAGTTCCTGCTGCAGAGAAGTTGGAGCATTATTCATAGTCTGAGAACGAGCACTGGGATTGTCGTGATCAGAATTAGACGTACAAACGTCTTTCACAGACCCAACAAAGTTTGAAAAAATCATCTGCGCAAGCTCAGCTTTTTCACTGAAATTCATTATACCTCTCTCGGTTGTGACTCTGGACGGACTGTAATGGATATGTTGATAATTTTTAAAGAGACATTGCAAATGAAAGTCGTCCTGTTGAATAATCTTGTTAAGTACTGGACAATTCATCTGAAGAGGCGGACCACAAACAAACAAACTGGTTCCATTAGAGTTTTCCAGAAGACGAAGCAAAGCCTGCGATCTGATAGTCTTCCCCTAAGTGCATTCAATCCCCCCGCAAATAACACAACAAAATCGTCTTTAGAAAACTTCCCAACCAATTTTTCACAATCCTCAATGCGCTCTTCGAAGAGAATAGGACCCGACCACTGACAATTAATATCATATTTATTGCCTGTGAGCCGCTTAAAGATATTTATAAAACCTTTCGCATTAATATCATCCATAATCAAAATCTTAATCTTATCAATAAACTTTTGTTTTTGAAAACCGTGGGTTACACAGGGTATCGTTAACTCTATAAAACATAGAGACCATCTTAAGAAAAATTTAAATAAAAATTACTCTTTAGAACTGTCGACTGAATATAAGAAATATAGAAACTTCTTAAATAAACTAATAAAATCAACTAAAAATATATATTATAACAATAAAATAACTGAATGTAGGAAGGACTATAAAAATCTTTGGAAAACTATAAATGAAATAACTGATTCAAACAAAAACAATACATATTTTGAAAACGAAAAGGATATTGCTAATGTATTTAATAATTTCTTTATAAACATTGGTAGAGAAATTCAAAATAATATTGATCAAAATTTACTCCTGCCATCTTTAGATAATCAATCTACTAGACAAAATAATTCAATATTTTTAAATCCTATAACAGAAAACGAGCTATACTTGCATATTAAATCATTAAAAACTCACTCTTCACCTGGTGAAGATGGAATTACAGCTAAGTTAATTCAAGATAATCATAAATTTTTTATAAAGCCTTTATTGTATATATTTAATAAGTGTCTAGAATTTGGTATGGTGCCGAGTGCATGGAAAATCTCTATTGTCACGCCAATTTTAAAAACAGGAGATCAAAGTCATCCAACAAACTATAGACCTATTTCAGTTATAAGTAACTTTGCTAAGTTATTTGAGAAGTGTATTGAACAGAGACTTGTAGATTTTTTTGAAAAAAATAAAATATTGTTTATAAATCCGTTCGGATTTCGGAAGGACAGATCTACGGAAGATGCTGTATTTGAACTAATTAAAAATATTTATACCCATAATTATAATAATAAAAAGGCTCTGGCAATCTTTTTGGACCTGTCTAAAGCGTTCGACACGGTGGCACATAATATTCTTTTTGAGAGGTAGGACAAAATGGGTGTACGAGGAAGCCCCCTGCTTCTTTTGAAAAATTATTTATCAGATCGAAGACAAAAAGTCAAAGTAAACAATACCTTTAGTGAATATGCTACTATCAATACAGGCGTTCCACAGGGAACAGTGTTGGGTCCTATACTCTTTCTGGCTTATATGAACCAAATTGGTAACATATTTCCAGATTGCAGAGTGGTGTCATATGCTGATGACACAGCTCTGCTTTTTTCAGCAAAAACATGGAATGAGGTATATAGTTGGGCAGAGCTGGGATTGGGCACTGTTTATCGGTGGTTAGGTATGAGCAAATTAAGCTTAAACTTCCAAAAAACAAATTTTATGACATTTTCACCAACCAATGCCGATCAACCTAGAGAAGATTTTTTAACAATTCATCTGTCATCCTGCACTAAAACTATAAATTGTAGCTGTATAAAAATCAAAAAAATTAGTAAAATAAAATACTTAGGAATAATTGTAGATCAAAATTTAAAGTGGAATGAACATGCCCTCTATTTAACCTCAAAAATTCGAAAAATGTATTATAAGTTTTTTCAACTCAGGGATATACTAAATAAAAAAATAGTTCTTATGTTATACGATTCGCTGGTAGAGTCAATTTTAAGGTACGGCATTGTTGTTTGGGGCGGTCTTTACGATGCAAACCTGAAAGTCTTGTCAATATGTCAGAATAGCGTTCTAAAAATTTTATCACGTAAACCCCGTAGATTCTCTATAACAAAATTATACAGTGTGTATCAGCCAAATGGAATAAATTCGATAATAAATAAATGGGGGCGTGTTCGGAAAAACGCTTGGACCCGTCGATTGGTATTTTTAGTTGCTCATTTTCTCCAATAAAAACTTTTTATACAGGGTGTGTCCTGTAACAGTGGTCAATGCCAACTTTTTTATTTCAAATGCAACACCCCGGATATTATTTAATTTTTGGATTCTTTAGGAGATTCTAAACATATTTTATGTTCAATGTCCTATACCTATCTTCAACTATTTCGGCAATATTAAGTGTTTTCAAATTTATTGCAAAAATTAAGATTAAAAAAATAAAATTATTTATTTCTTCATAATGTATAAACAAAAGTAAAAAGTTAATTTAGGAACTGTTGAATATGCTCGCTGCGAACGTCTTGGCAAATTCCTAATCTTAAATAGAAATTTCTTCTAACGTTATTTAGCATCTCAGGCGTGACCGATCTAATCGCAAGCGTTATTCGTCTTCTTAAGTCAGCTAAGTCGAGGGGTTTAGTTTTGTATACAACATTTTTAATATTTCCCCATAAGAAAAAGTCTAATGGCGCAGATCAGGGGATCGCGCTGGCCATTCTATCGATCCTCGTCTCCCTATCCACCGATTTGGAAATATTCCGTTGAGGTACTGCCGGACATTAATTTGGTAATGGGGCGGTGCTCCATCTTGCTGAAATCATATCATATTCGCTGGAACTTGTGGGTTTCAATAACATTTTCAGTAACAATTCCTGCCCAAACATTAACCTTTTCAGGATATTGAGTATGTCCTTCGCTGATCCAGTGAGGATTTTCCCTAGACCAATAGCGGCAATTTTGACGATTTGCATGACTGTGAAGTGTAAAGGTGCACTCATCCGAAAACAAAACATGTTCTAATTGAATAACATTGTTATCTAACATAGTCATCATTTGTTCACAAAAATAAGTTCTCCTATCATAATCGTCTTCCATGAGCTCCTGAGTTGGTATCACTTTATAGGAATGCATTTTATTTTCTTTTAATGTTCGAATAACATTGCGGCGGCTTGTCGACTAGAAATATGTGGGTTTTCCTCAAACTCAAGCATAATATCCAATTTAGTATCATCATTTATTGAATTGGCAGCTGCTTTTTTTATCTGCCTCACATGTCGAAGCTCGCGAAACTGCTTTTCTATTTTACTAATTGTCCCTTGGAATATATACGGCAAATTTGGAAATTTTTCATGAAATAAGCGAGCAACTTCCACTTGTGTTCGTGTGTTATCTTCATAACCAATCATTTGTAGAATTGTTATTTTATGCATTTCTGTTAAATGAACCATTTTTCTGATATTAGGTATTATGCAGTTAACGAAATTCAAAAGACTATGACACTGACACTGACAACTACTGTCTTGCAAAGAGAAAGGCCAGGCATTTTACACAAAAGTAAACAAAACTTAAAAGTAAACAAAACTGGCTCTTTTTGTTCCATATCAATAAAAAGGAACGCTAAAATGGTTTTTGCTTACATTCTTAATATGAAGACCTAAATGGTAAATAAGTATTGAGTGTGTTGTAGCGAATTTTTGTAATCAAATAAATAGTTCAGTAACCAGAGCCACTTTCATGAATAATAATAAATTCGAAATAAATAAAATAAAAATAAATTTGAAAACACTTAATATTGCCGAAATAGTTGAAGATAGGTATAGGACATTGAACATAAAATATGTTTAGAATCTCCTAAAGAATCCAAAAATTAAATAATATCCGGGGTGTTGCATTTGAAATAAGAAAGTTGGCATTGACCACTGTTACAGGACACACCCTGTATAAAAAGTTTTTATTGGAGAAAATGAGCAACTAAAAATACCAATCGACGGGTCCAAGCGTTTTTCCGAACACGCCCCCATTTATTTATTATCGAATTTATTCCATTTGGCTGATACACACTGTATAAAGAAACAAATATCCTAAATATAAGAAATTTGTATATATTAGCATGTTTAACTTACTTACCAAAAATAAATAAATCATTTCCAATTATATCACATAATTATTCTACAAGGATAAATGTAAATAAACATTTTTATGTACCCAAATTTGATAACAGTTTTTCCTGCAGATTTGTCACTTATTTTATACCTAAAATCTATAACATGCTGCCATGCTCTATAAGAAAAATAGTAGGAAACGGAAGGAGTAGAAAACCCATAAAAAAATATATACAAGAAAACAATGAAATGTTTGTTAACGTATTTTTCACTTGAATAGGTTTAGTTTGTGAAAAATGTATGCTCCTTCAACAAGCCACTGGTCTCCATCGTCCCTCTGTGTTCCATCGGCTCGCTGTACCCAGATACCTTATGCGTGTGCTGTATTGTATTTTTAGTCTGAGGGTGATCTCGGCACACAAATTTTCAAATTTAGGCCTGATCACCTTCCTCAAGCTTGTTTAAATAATTATTGTAATAGTTATACGTTTGAAATAACACAGTTTTGAAAATTACACAATAAGTTTTGGGTTATACAAATTATTGTAATATGTAATTTAGGTAATATAAAATGATCGAAAAAAGTTAAGGATATTGTGTTTTCACTATGAAAAACTATTTTTAGAAAAAATGTGGTATATCTATTAATACCTATGTCGTTTGCGTTAGAAAAAAATGTTGTTTGTAAACATATGAAATTGTACCCAAACAGATAAAAAAACATTATCACCAAAAATGATGATTTGATTTTTGTACAGTTTAGTTTTGTTTGTGTGTTGCTAAGTGCCGGTCACGATATTGTGAGTTTTCAGTCATCGACAATATGAATAGACGTCATTTAACAGTAGAGCAAGCAAATCAAGCCATTGGGTTGCTTCTTGGAGGTTCACGACAGATCGATGTGGCTGCTCAGTTTAATGTCTCTCAAAGTGTAATTTCCCGACTTAATAACCGGTATAATGAGACTGGATCTGTCATCAATAGGCATAGAGAGGGTAGACCAAGATCGACAGATGCTAGGGAGGACCGAAGATTAGTTAGAGGAGCTAGGATGGATCCTACAACAAACTGCACGGTACTAAGCCAGGACCTTTTTGCTGCCACCAGAATTCGTATTACTCCACGGACGGTTTTAAATCGATTAAATGAAGCAGGTTTACATTGCTACAGGCCTATAAGCCGCCCGCCATTGACCAGAAATCACAGAGCTCAACGTTTACTTTGGTGTAATGAAAGATTCAACTGGAATGATGAGTGGCGTACTGTGATGTTCACCGATGAAAGCCGCTTTTGTCTTCGTGCTGATAGACGTTCAGTTCGTGTCTGGAGACCAAGAAATTTAAGAGTTAATGACCGATTTGTTCAAGAAGTACATCCATTTGGAGGTGGAGGTGTAATGGTCTGGGGTGGAATTTTCTACGGAGGTCGAACGGAGTTGTATGTTTGTGAAGGTACAATGACAGGTGAAATTTATGCTAACGACATCATTGATAACATGGTCAATGATTATCGTTGGAATTTGGAGCCCAATTTCAGATTTCTGGATGATAACGCTCGCCCGCACAGGGCCAGGGTAGTACAAGAACGGCTAGCATTCAATGAAATTAATCATCTGCCATTACCCCCGCTGTCTCCAGATTTAAACTGCATCGAGCATGCTTGGGACATGTTCGGAAGGGCACTAATTGCCCATCAACCTCCTGTTCAGGGTGTCAGGTCACTAAGGGAAGTTCTTCCAGATTTATGGGATAACCTGGATCAAAATGATTTGGATAATTTAATTTTAAGTATGCCTCGCCGAGTTGAAGCAGTAATAGCCAATAGAGGTGGAATTACACGTTATTAATACAGTTTTTCTGTTTGTTAATTATCTGCTTTGTTACATTGTTAGAAAAAAGTTGCCTGTAAATTCTAATAAAAACATTTTTTCAGTTAAACATATGTGTTTCATTTCTAAAAGAGATGAGACTAAATGTACGTAATACAATTTTTTCCGAAAAAAATTTTTTTCTATGATTATTTACAATATCCTTAACTTTTTTCGATCAGTTTATATATTTCATTTCATTTCATCTAAAATCGAAAAGCATTAAAAATTGTACATGCCTTAAATTAAGAACCAGAAACTCCCACCTAATCAGCTCCTATAAGCTCAAAGTACCAACGGAATGTAGAGATATCATTTCATTTCTTAATAAACTTAATAATAATAGAAATATTTTATTTACAAAACTTGCATTCCCAGTTATGGGACCACAAATGTTTACATTAAACAATAGTCGAACTGATGTAGGAAAATATAGTTGCATTAATCGTGTTATGTACTGTTTTAACCATTTTTTAACTTTTGATTTTGATATCCACTGTTCTGTTTGGTCCTTTAAAAATAAACTTAAATCTACATTTTTCCAGTATAGTATTTGACATTGTATGTGTTTCTTTCGTTTGTTTTTTTCTTTGTCAATTATTAATTACCGTAAGTGTCTTGACTGAAATGCATCTTAACACAATACTATGGCAATTTATTGATAAATTGTTAGTTTTTTATTATTAATGTAGTGTGTAATATATCAACTTATTTTTCTTATTAGATAACAAAATGTGATGCATTCTAATTATGTACTATTTGGAATTGTATCTGTAATGTATTTATAGAAAATAAATAAATAAATGTTATGTCCTAGAGATTATTTCTTTTTTCGTGATGGTTTTATAGATATCATTACTTGATATATTTACAATGTATGTACAGGGTGTTCCAGCGAGGACTGAACAGGGATCTATTTTCGACCTTCCTTGTATTTTGGAAAAATTCAAAATAGCCAATCGATGTATTTTTTCTTGTAGAATCCAAAAATGTCATCGAAAAAATATTTGAACCAGAAACAAAAGAGTTACGCTATGCATCAGGTGTTTTTTAAATGGAATGTATCGTTTTTTATACGATTTTTGGAAAGAGTGATTTTTTTTATGTCCGTTCTGATTAAAAGATTTGATTTTGCGATAGCTGTTTATATTACATTTTAATGTTTTACAAACTAAAATTTTAGCTTCACCTGTTTAAAATATACGATAGGTTGGTATAGGTGATCAAGGTAAAATGACGTTTGAATGCTTTGTTAATAAAAATTGACATTATTTTAATTATTGTCGAAGTCTTCACCTAAAAAATATATATTTGACTCTGATCGAAATGAAATACTCTTTGGACGAGAGACTACAGATTGTTATGCTATTTTACAAGTGCCAAGAAAATGCAAGAGAAGCAAGAAGAAGATTTATTGCAAATTTTCATAGAAATATATCCATCAATACAATTCTAAGGATAAAAAACCTATTTGAGGAAAATAAAACTTGACATGATAGAAAAAGAAATATACAAAGAAGAAGAAATCGAGACCAGGCCATTATAAATTATTTTCAAGTTAATCCAACCAAATCTATTTCGGATGCAGTTCGGGAAGTTCAGTACTGTGGCGGTGTAAGGCGCAGAAGAGTTACCCGAGGGACTGTTCACAGGACTCTGAAAATTCATACATTTAGGCCTTTTCGTATCCTTCCACTTCAGCACCTAACACCGGCACAAAAAGAACTTCGCTTCCAATTTGTTTCTCAAATGGTAATTCGGCAAGAAAACGAAGACCCTGATTTATTCAAAAATATTGTGTGGACCGACGAAGCTACTTTCACAACATCGGGAGTATTCAACAGACATAATAGTCACCACTGGGCCGTTGAAAATCCAAAAAAGTTCCAGACTATTAAATTTCAAGGGAGGAATTCTATTCATGTTTGGTGTGGGATAAAAAACAATAAAATTTTGGGACCAATATTTTTTAACGGGACTTTAAATAGGCACAGATATTATGAGTTTTTAGAAAACGAAATTGAAAATTTTTTGGAAGACTTACCATTGGCAGAATATCAGAATTTAATTTGGCAACATGATGGGGCGCCTCCTCATGCCGTGCATGATGTGGTTCAATTTTTAAATCGGCGCCATAACGAATGGATAGGGCGAAATGGAACATATGCTTGGCCGCCCAATAGCCCCGACCTCTCAGTTTTGGATACATTTCTTTGGGGCCATTTGAAGAACGTCGTATACAGACAACGAAACGAAAATATTCAAGAGATCATGGGAAAAATTGTCGATGAAATAAACCGCCTTAACCAGGAAAATCATATTGTAACAGCAAGTTTAGAAAGGCTACAAAGGGGTTATCGATGTTGTTTCGAGAAAAACGGCGGTCACATTGAAAACTTATGTTATTAGTAGTTTTATTTTATTATTTAATAATTATTTTTTATTGAATTTCTTTTTCTATCATGTAAAGTTTTATTTTCCTCAAATAGGTTTTTTATCCTTAGAATTGTATTGATGGATATATTTCTATGAAAATTTGCAATAAATCTTCTTCTTGCTTCTCTTGCATTTTCTTGGCACTTGTAAAATAGCATAACAATCTGTAGTCTCTCGTCCAAAGAGTATTTCATTTCGATTAGAGTCAAATATATATTTTTTAGGTGAAGAGAATAATTAAAATAATGTCAATTTTTATTGACAAAGCATTCAAACGTCATTTTACCTTGATCACCTATACCAACCTATCGTATATTTTAAACAGGTGAAGGCTAAAATTTTAGTTTGTAAAACATTAAAATGTAATATAAACAGCTATCGCAAAATCAAATCTTTTAATCAGAACGGACATAAAAAAAATCACTCTTTCCAAAAATCGTATAAAAAACGATACATTCCATTTAAAAAACACCTGATGCATAGCGTAACTCTTTTGTTTCTGGTTCAAATATTTTTTCGATGACATTTTTGGATTCTACAAATACATCGATTGGCTATTTTGAAAATAGGTCCCTGTTCAGTCCTCGCTGGAACACCCTGTACTTGCAATGACCTATTGAAAAAATATGATTTTTTTCGGTTAATATTTCGTCTTTTTTTCATTGTTTTTTTTTTCAAGGTAAATTTCTCTTTGTCCATAAAATTTTAACAATTTTCCTGTGGCAATAAAGCACCAACTTTCGTTTGTTTATCTTATACAACAATTGCAACTTGCCTTTCAGTAAAAAAAAAACATATTTCTGAAATTGCTAAGCCTCCAATCTGAAATTTTTTGGAGTTTTAGTGAAAACGTAGACGAATATTGTATAAAAATGATAGCTATGGGGTTATTTAAAAATAATAAAACAGATTTTGCTAATTAAATGTTTTAAGCGAACTTTCGAGTAACTTTGTAGGTGACATAAACGTCTATTATAACAAGGCGTCAAAGTTAGTTTCTTACCTAAAGCTACCACCAGCGGGCGACAGTGCCTGCTGCAGCATTTCCGGTGTGATTCGCGCAGAAGACGGGGCAGACGCCGCGGCCAGAGCTGCAGCGAGTTGCGCGGCCGTTATGGCTCCGGAGGACGACCCGTCTCCTTCCATGTCTTCATCGTAGTCGGACAGGGCGTCCAGAGAATAGGAGTGCCCCGACGATGGGGGTGGATGTGATGCAGGACTGGTGCTGGCGGAAGTGGTCTTGTGGAATTCGTTGACAATGTACCGCGCTGCCGAAAGGATTACTGGATTTCTCTCAGCGATCTATTCAAATTCAAAACATAAGAATTTTATGAGAAGTCCCTGTGCATGGCAATAAAATGTAGGTAATAAAAGAGAGTCGGATTAAATGTTTTATCCTATTAACATAAAATAACTCTAATTACCTACCGAGTCTGTGAAAAATATTGTAAACACGGGTCAACGAAATTATTAGTCTAGATTATAATATTACATCATATTATTATTATTATATCTTTTTTCTCCTGTTTCTTTCTACTTTCATCCCATGCATAAGCAAGAATTAATTGATGCTCTGCATAACATTTGAAACAAAAAGGCCAGCGGTGAGGGTGAACTTTCTGTAGGAGTGCTTTTGAGGTTGCCAGGAATTAATAAATAAATACATTTATTATCCAAATGACACAAAGTGTATAGAATTCGTCACTAAAGTTAACAGTGTAAAAGAAAATGTACACAATAAACATCCAAAAACTAACAACGTACTACAACTAACTAACAAAATAATACAGATCAAGAAGAATCCTTAACGGCATAATAACACTTATCTAATAAAAATAGTTTGAGACTTTTTTTAAATAGCGGCACACTATTGCTATATTTAATTTGGTTGGGCAAGTTATTAAATATTTTAGGACCTGCTTTAAGTATAAAATTTTTGGACAAATTAAGCCTACAATAAGTCAAAGAAAATGCATTATTAGAGCGAGTAAAGTAATCGTGAAAATGTTTATTCTTTACAAACATATGACCGTTTTTGAATACAAACAGACATATCTCAAAAATAACTACACAAGGTACTGGTAAAAGTTTAAATTTACTAAATAGAGGTCTACAAGAAGTAGTGGATGAAATACCAGCAATACATCTTAGAATCCTTTTTTGACTTTTAAAGACCCTGTCCGCGTGAGAAGTCATACCCCAGAAATGGACCCCGTACAAAATCCTAGAGTGTATGATAGCATGGTAGACCCTAACAATTTGATGAGCATCCATGACGAGCCTGAGATTTCTGACTACATAGCAAAGACTATTTAGTTTAGCAGATAAATTCACACAGTGAGCTTCCCAGGAAAGAGTATCGTCCAGGGTCAGCCCAAGAAACTTTACCGATTTCTCACTCGGAAGTCTGTCCTGATCTGAGCACAATTCCAAATTTAAACTAGCGCGAGTTTGACTAGTATGAAATACCATATAGCAAGTCTTTTTTGCGTTGAGAAAAAGTTCATTCAGTGTAAACCACTCATTCATTTCTTTAAGTGCCCTATTTGCTGCAACCTCCACACTTAACCCTCCGTTGGCCCTAACCAGCGCTGATGTGTCGTCCGCATACATAGTTATACGACTGTGAGTCAAGTCGTGTGGCAGATCATTTACAAAGAGAAGAAATAACACAGGGCCCAGGACGGAACCCTGTGGTACTCCCAAATTAACGTCGAGCTCAAAAGAGCGCGAAAAAATTTATTTTAAATTTTTAATCAGATTAAAAATTTCTGTCTCACTAAAAGGAAGAACACTCATGCTGGCCAAAAATGTACGATTCCTATCCCCGATTAAAGAGTGATTATGATTCTTTGACGTTCCTATATTATTCAAAATATTTTTGGGAGTCTCGATAAAAAAATTGTTAAAACAGTTTGCAACATCTAATGGGTCCTCCAATAACTTTCCGTTATCTAAAATTTTTAATTTTGAAAGGTTACTTTGGTTATTGTTTAGCTCAGAAACAACAGACCACATAGCTTTAGAAGGATTATCGGAATTAAGTATTTTTTGTTGATAATATAGTTTTTTTGTATTATTAACTAGCTGTCTATGTAAACCACTCTGGATCCTATACCTTGCGTCCAGATCAGGGTTTTCCCTTCGGCGCTTATGAAGCGATTTAAGACTTCTACTAGACTCTTTTACTTCCTGCGTGACCCATGTCTTTTTTTTATTGTTATTAGTATGAATTATTTTCATAGAGAAACACATATTGAAGTAATGTAAATATGTATAATAAAAATAATCAAATTGATAATTAAAATCACTCCCCTTGTAGACCTCCAGCCAAGTTTCACTTACAAGTGTAGAGATAAAATTAAGCACATTAGTATTACTAAAATGTCTACTAAGTTTATTTATACTAGGTGATTTTTTTCTATCTAGCCCTGTATTAAACAGAACTGTCTCGTGATCGAAAACGGTGTTACCTTCCACTACTGCCTCGTCACAATCAATGAGATTAGTAAATATTAGATCAAGTGAGGTGGCACTGCTAACACCGACACGAGTCGGGACATTAACTTTATTTCTTAAGTTGAAAGACAAAAGCGTGTTTATAAAATTTTCGTTGTCACCAACCCTTAGTGAATGAGTATTGAAATCACCTATGAGAATAATATCGTAATCAGATTTATAAAACTTATCTAACATAGAATTTAAATTATCGATAAATATATTAAAATCCCCCGAGGGCGCTCTATAACATGTTAACACAACATACTTCTAAATTTTTATCAGAACAAAATTCGCTTACATCAATAGTAGTACAGTCAACATCATCTTTAGTCCAAATCGCAACACCTCCGTGTGCAAACGTCTCGCGACAATAAAATGTTTTAAGGCAATACCCTTGAATTGTCATATACACTATATTATCAGGTTTAGCCCATGTTTCAGTAATACAATAAAAATGTATGTAACTTTCCCTATAATTTACATCAAGAAAGTTGGCCTTATCAGTATTAAAGCCCCGAACATTTAAGAGTAGAATATCATATGCAGATGAAAATGATTTTTTAACATAAATGTTTTTATTAATAAAATTACTGTCAAATATTTGATAGTCCGTCAAGCATTGTTCTTCTTGAATACTCTCGGGTGAAAAAAACTATTAACGCAGGTTCCGCTAGGCCACAGTGTAGGTGTTAAGGCAGCAGAAAGTCTACTTTCGCTAATCGTGACTTTAAGAGATGAATAATATTGGGGATATTTAGAAATTAGCTATTCCACGTTAACTTCTGGGAAAATGGGTTTCAGAAAATTAGTAAGCTCATTAACAGTTGTTTCCGGATGTAATTTATAAACGTGTAGAAACACAAGCTTCAGTGGTTGTTTTAGGGTCGAAACATTTTCAGTATTACAGCCCACTATTGTATTCATCTTAGTTGAGCGTTTACGCCTGGACACGACTTTGGTAAAAAGTTGGTCGTCGTCCACCGGTAGATTCTTTTCAACGATCAGTTTTGAAGCATCAGATATTGCATTCTTAATGTAATTCGGTTCAAGACGATTTTGCGATGTCCCTTGATCAGCCGGAGTGCTGTCTGGATTGCTCTGGATATTTTGGCTGCAACGATTAATGACTCTTGGATTAATGGAACTTTTCCTTCTTGCCTGAAATCAGCAATAGTAATTCCTATACATAAGGATTGTGTTTATGAGGAGCCCTCAAACGATCGACCCATTTCTTCAGTATCCACTCTCTCTGAATTAATTGAAAAAATTGTAAAGCAGAGAGTTTGGAACTACCTAGCGTCTCTTATCCTAATTTTCCATAATCAGTTTGATTTTCAAAAGGCAAAGGAAACACATGACGCCATATTTAGCTTTTTGGATAGTGTTTACGCCAATATAAATCAGGGAGAGGCGGCGGCAGCGGTATTCTGTGATTTGTCGAAAGTTGAGCGTTATGGATTCAGGGGCTGTGCGCTTGTCTGGTTTGCTTTTTATATTTCGGGCCATAGACAAGTAGTGTAGTTCAAGTAAAAATCAGCTGTAAATTCACGCTGTTTGCCAACGATACTTCAGTGATCTGGCACCATAAGAATGTTAATCCGCTGAAACAAAATATTACTAATTCTATTAAGGACTGTTGTGTTTTACAGAGCAATATTGATCTTTTGTGTACATTGAGTGCATTGAGAACAGGGTGCAACTGAACATATCTAAATGCAAAGTAATCTCTTTTAGTAAAAGGAAAACACCAATTACAAATTCCTATAATATTGACTCTTCTGAACTTCAAAGAGTTAAAACGGTTAATGATCTTGGAATTTTGTTTGACTCCGAATTAAGATTTATAAACCACATTGACTGGATGATCTAAAAAGCATTTAAAATGTTAAGATTCATTATGAGACAATGTCACGAATTTAGAGATACATAGGTCTTAAAAACAGGTTTTCAAATAAAGTATGCTAACTTTGTACTTTTCAAATTGGGAATTAACAAGGCCCAATTATCGCATATTGAGTGTATTAATCTTTCTTCGGTGGAATGGGTTTATGAGGATAACACACTTGTTCCAAAATCTCTGCCATCTCCAGCTTCTGAAACTCTTATTGTTTCAATGAGCTTTTTTGAATTGCAGCAAATGAACTCATTTAATGGATTTAATATTTGCCAGTGACTTTGTCAATGCCTCCATTTTAAAATCTGGTTTTCCCCTCGTAAACATTGATCCCTACCATCCAGCAATTGAGATAAATTTTAAAATTAAATATGTTTCTCCAATGAAAAATTCTAATGAAGTTAGCGTTTATCAGTTTCATCAAGCGAATTTCCACAATCTAAACCTTTTTTACAATCAATCCGACTGGTCTTTTTTATCAGTAGAATCTGATATAAACAAAATGGTTGAACTCTTTTATGAGGTCTTGTTTGAAGGTATCAATAATTGTGTCCCCAAGAAAACGGTAGTCGACTGTAAATATCCAAAATGGTTCGACCTTCCTCTGAGAAAACTTATTGGACAAAAGAATCGTCTATACAAAAAATATAAAAGGTCCAATAAAGATGTTGACTATTTTGATTACTGCGACATACGACGTGAGGTTAAGCTTCGGACTGATATGTGCTATCTTGCATATGTCACACAAACTCAATTGCTTATCCCAGAGAATATCAGGCATTTTTGGTCTTTCGTACGTAATTTGAGAAGAGATTCTGGGCTGCCCAGTGTCATGAATTATGACGGAGAGGAAATTACCGGTTCGAATAACATCGCTAATGCCTTCGCCACTCACTTTGAGTCTTGCTATTCACGTCACCGTAGTTTAGATTTTAGCAAGATTGGCCCTATAAGCTGTTCGGGAAAATTACTATCAACCTATTGTATTACAGAGGCGGAAATCTGCAATAAAATAAAAACCCTTGATCTTTCTAAAAAGGCTGGTCCAGATGGAGTTCCCACTATTTTATTGGAACGTTGCTGCGAGTCGTTGTCTCGGCCCCTTTGTAAAATTTTTCAGAAATCTTTTAATCTGGGTTCCTTTCCCGAAATTTGGAAGTTTTCCACTCTCATGCCGATCTTTAAATCTGGGGATAAGAGCGATATTAAAAACTACAGAGGTATTTCCTTGCTTTCGCATATACCAAAGCTGTTTGAGGCAATTATCACAGATCATATCTTTGAGTCTCTGAAGCACTACATCACTAGTATGCAACACGGTTTTTTAGTGGTCGCTCAACAACTACAAATCTTGCAATTTTCCAGAATTACTTAACAACATCGGTTGAGGCTGGTCAACAGATCGATGTTATATATACTGACATATCGAAGGCTTTTGACAGGGTTTGCCATCAGCTTCTGTTATTCAAATTGCAGCGAATTGGTTTTTCTGGAACCTACCTGCAATGGATAGAATCGTACTTATTCAATCGTCGTCAGCGAGTTAGCGTATGTGGTTCAATTTCTAGAGAGGTTGTTGTGACATCTGGTGTCCCACAGGGCTCTCATATTGGTCCAATTCTCTTTCTACTATTTATAAATGATATAGTATCATGCTTTAAAGTGTCTAAGTGTCCCTTATACGCAGACGATTTAAAATTCTTTTCACCAGTTTCCTCTGAATCTAATCCACTGCAATCGGACTTGGAAAAGCTTATCAAATAGTGCAACATTAACCATCTTCTTCTTAATGTCTCTAAATGTAAAGTGCTCCGTTTTCATAAACGCATTAAACCCATACTCTCCTCCTACTTCCATAGATAACGTGAGTCTTGAAGTTGTTAGTTCCTTTACAGACCTGGGCGTTATTTTTGATGAGAATTTAACTTTTGGTCTGCACATTGATAGTATTGTGCTGAAGGGTTTCAGGCTGTTGGGCTTTATAAAGCGGCAAACAAAACATGTCACAGATACTAAAGCAATTGGATGTCTTTATAACTCACTTGTTCGCAGCGTTCTGGAGTATTGTTCTACAGTTTGGAGTCCATCGTATCAGTGCCATATCGATAAAATCGAAAAAGTCCAAAATAGATTTGCCAAATACCTTTTGTATAAGTTTAATTTTCCGTACCAGGGTTTATCATATAATACCAGGGCTCTTCTGTGTGGCCTTCAAACACTTGAGTTTCGAAGAAAGAAGGCACTTCTAGTTTTTCTTCACAAACTGCTCAGTGGAGATATTGACTGTCCGATGTTGCTTGAGTCGGTCGCATTTCTGGTTCCTATTAGGAGAACAAGGCAATCTCAACTCTATTTTGAAGGATACCATCGTACAAATTATAGGCTTAGCGCATTTGTCGATCGACTGGTACGCAATTACAATCGTCACTTCCCTGATTATGACATTTTCAGTTTAAGCACTTTACAGCTTAAAAGGCGGTTAAACGAATTGCTTTTATGATTGTTTTATATCTATGTATACTTTGTATGTATTTTTATTCACTTGTATTTTAATTATTTATGTATTGTGTTGCTTTTTTGACGAACTATTGTGTGTTCTTTTTTTTTTTCTTTATTTCTATTCGACATGCCTCTTAGGGCTATTTTACTTTTTACTTTATCTATTTGACCTTGCATGCGAATTCGTACCATTTGGAATGTTTAGCATTCTGTAGTGTACGTTTCAGAAGGGCCACTTGTCCGATGCGTGCATCGGCTACGTCCTTACAATACAAAATAATACAAAATTAACATGCTGAGTTTAGATACCCTCGAACTCCTCGAAACAAGCACTGCCTATCTTTAGGCCAGAAGATTCTTACCAACCAAATGGACTCTGCTGACTTGCTGAATTTGTTGAATTTAGAGTTCTATCAAAATGTACTAGGCAGACACGAACCTTTTTACCTGAGAGAATATAGAGGAACAGATGTTGGCAGGAATGAAATTATAAATCGATTTATGACTCTGTATAATAAGCATATTCCCTACGATTTTGAATATAATTGCAGCTCATTAGCATTTAAGAGAAAACTTAACATATTTATAACTTGATTTTGCTCGAAATTTTTTTTTAACTTGAGTTTTTTTATTTCTTATTGTTCCTCATATTTTATCTACTTTAGTAACAGACTCATGCATACACATATGTTTATATGGATTGTTATGTGTCTTTTTGTGATTGTGTGAATCGTTAAGGGATGGTTTTAAAAGGCATACATTTATTATATCTGGTGATTTTAACCTTCCACTTATTGAATGGTCCTTGGATTCTGGAACCATAATCCCATCAAGAATGCAACCAGCAACAGCGGAAACTGTGATCGACACAATGTGTCTTCTTGAACTTAATCAAGTCAATTATATTTTCAATTCCCGCCTACGTATCCTTGACCTCATATTTGTTGATAATTTTGAGGCGGTATCATGTATTAAATGCGATTTTCCACTATCAAATGTCGACACTCTTCATCCTCCTCTAAATTTCTCTTCTTTAGTCAGGGGATCTTTATTGCTTCAAGGTGGGGCGACTCGACAAGTCTTTCAGTTTCATAAGGCCAACTTTCACGGACTTAACGGATTTTTTGCAGAAACTGACTGGTCCTTTGTGGAGAAATGTGATGATATTGACGAAATCGTACGACAGTTCTACAATGTTGTTACGGATGGACTGGCGAGGTTTGTACCCAAAAAGAGGGTCAAGTCCAACAAGTACCCCATTTGGTTTGATAGAACACTCCAAGGACTTATTCGTGAAAAAAACAAACTCTGCAAAAAATATAAGAGTACTCTGCTTCATTCTGGCTATCTTGTTTACTCTAATAAACGCCGTGGGGTTCAATTTCGAACCGATTGGTGATATCTCATGTTCGTTACTAGTTCCGAGCAGCTGATGCCTGCGAATATAGGGTATTTTTGATCGTTCATTAGGGGTTTGAGGGTACCTTCTGGTCTGCCGAGCCTAGTGCCCGACAGCCATGATCGTGATTTTCTCCAGTCAGTTCCCTTCTCGTCAGCTTTGTTATCCCACACGTTTTCTGAGTGCAAAGTAGCTTCCAGAATAAAAAAATTGGACCCAAACAAGAGCGCGGGTCCTGATGGGATACCAGCTTCTCTTTTATTGGGTTGTTGCGATACACTATCGGCTCCCCTGAGCGCAATTTTCCAAAGATCTTTTGACATGGGAGTATTTCCCTCAATCTGGAAGTTCTCCAACCTTGAGCCTATTCACAAAAAGGGTGATAAATCTGAAATCACTAACTATAGAGGAATTTCAATGATCTCCGCCATTCCAAAACTCTTTGAGGCTATTTTGACTGACGAAATATTTTACACCTACAAAAATTACATTTCCCCGAGTCAACATGGCTTTTATCAGGGTCGCTCTACAGAGACCAATCTTGCCATATACCAGGATTATCTGGTCTCCTCTGTCGAAGCGCGTCATCAAGTGAACTGCATCTATACAGATTTATCGAAAGCATTTGATAGTGTACATCACAAACTATTAATGAAGAAGCTTTCTGATATTGGTATCTCAGGCAATTACTTAAAATGGATCGCCTCTTATCTTAACCATCGTAATCAACGGGTTGTGGTACAAAACTCAGTTTCTCGTGATATTTTAGTCACCTCAGGAGTGCCACAAAGGTCCCACATTAGACCAATATTATTCCTTCTCTTCATAAATGACGCCTCTTCCTGTTTTCGGAATAGTAACTTCCTTTTGTTTGCTGACGACTTGAAATTCTTTAGCTCTAATATGATCCAAAATTCCGCGCTACAATCGGATTTAGACCGCTTTGTCAAATGGTGCGAGTTAAACTGTCTTTCTCTTAATGTTGGCAAGAGTACGTCCATTCGCTTTACGAGATCACCTACCCCATTCCAAATACTTACAAAATTGGTGACACAACTCTTGGAATTTCCTCTTGTGTGAACGATTTGGGCGTCATATTCTACAGCAGTCTATCTTTTAACCAAAACATAGACTCAATTGTATATAAAGCTTTAAAAGACATTCTCGCCATTTCAGCGATACTAACGTCGTCGTAACCCTATACAACTGCTTTGTTAGAAGCTTACTGGAATATTGTTCAGTAATTTGGCAGCCCCATTATGCATGCCACATAGATAGGATCGAAAGAGTACAATGTAAATTTGTAAAATACTTATTATTTAAATTTCCTTATCAAAATGTCTCCTATAAAACAAGACTACTACTGTGCGGTACGCAAAGTTTAGTCCAGAGACGCAAACATGTCCTACTCCTATTTGTGTTCAAGTTGCTTAATGGTATGATCCACTGTGAGCACCTATTGGGTTAGGCGAACTTCTTGGATCCAGCCCGACGTACTCGTCACACTTCCCTTTTCCTTGTAAGGAGGCACAGGACTAACTATGGTCAAAACTCATTTATTGATCGCCTTTGCTCAAATTATAATAAATTTTTCTCCGACTGTGATATATTTAGCATTAACCTTCAGACCCTCAAAAGATTCCTTAGATTCGGCGCTATTTAACTGTTTAAAGGTTCGTGCTTCATTCCTCTCTCGCTTTACTCTATATTTTTATTTTATATGTATTTTTGAATTTTATTGTTTAGAGCAGGATACCATTGTATTTGTATTGTATTTTTAAGTTTTGTATTTTATATCTTATTCCATTTAGAGATTTATCTCTGTAGTGTATGTATGACCAAATAAATAAATAAATAAATAAATATATATATATATATTTAGGTTATTATGTTCCATATATTTGTTCTTTACCTACTTGTTATTTTATCCGACATTAACTGTACTTACTTTTAATTTTATTACTTTGTATTTATCTTACTTAGTGTACTACTTGGGTCTTTCTTTTTTTTTGACCTGTAATGTACTATTGAAATAACTAAATAAATAAATAAAAATTAAGAAGTGGTGTAATTCTAATTGTCTTTCCTTTAACATAGAAAAAACTGGTATTGTAGGGTTTAGATGTGACATGGATGACTTGGAGTTTGAAAGCAATCCGCTTCATGCAAGAACTGTCATAAATTTCTGAGTTTATATGTCGAAAGTGAACTGCGTTTTGAGGATCACATTGTGGGAATGGGCAATAAACTTTCAAGAGTGTGCTATGCGGTAAGAACTGCGAGAGACAAGCTTGGTTCAGCGGTGGTGCGAGCAGTCTATTTTGCTTTGAATCTCACCTCAGATATGGCATACCTTTATAGCGAGTATGTGATATATATCTCCAAAATACCCTATTTATACTGCAAAAGAGAGCTGTTAGCTGGTTCAGGCCAGAAGAATTAGTGCTTAAGTCCAATAACGAGTTTATGTAGCTAATAAAAAGAATTGGGCCTAGAATTGTCCCTTGTAGGACACTGATTTGGATTTTCAAGGCTGTACTGAGCTCACCATTTACTCTGACACACTGCTCCCGATTTGTCAGGTAGCTCTCGAAGACCATCAACACCATTCCCCTAACTCCATACTGCATTAAAGTGCTGATAAGTTGGTTGTGTGGAACAGTGTCAAACGCCTTCGAGAGATCAATAAAGACAGCAAGACATTTTCGACTGTTATTTAGATTTTTAATAACTTCAGATATCAAACAGTATATAGCCTCAGTTGTACCAAGTCCTTCTCTAAAACCAAACTGATTTTTTGACAATATATCAAACGCATTATAAATTTAGTTAACCTATCCTTGAGACATTTTTCAAACATTTTAGCAAAATTGTTGATTAAAATAATTGGGAGAAAATTTTCAATTTTTTTCTTTGAACCTGACTTATGTATAGGTACAATAACTGACTGTTTAAAATGCTTGGGTACAATTCCACTTTTAAAAATAAGATTTATTATATGAGATATGGGTAACACTATGTCCAAATGAACAAGTTTAATAAGTTTTGATGTGATATCATCCATTCCTGGAGCACTATCGTTTTTAAGAGAGGCGATTTGTGTTATTATTTCCTGCTCAGATACAGGGGTCAAAAACATAGAGGCATTATTGTTTTTAATTTTAGTGGTAATGACAGAAGTATTTGTTCTTTACCATTTCAATACCAATATTAGTAAAATATTCATTGCAATGGTTGGCCATTTGAATGTTATTATTAAAAGGTGTGTTTTTATCATTATCAAGGGTAAGACACTCTTTTTGTTTTTGTTACCTACATTAGTAGCATCTTTTATAATTTTGTACATATTTTTAAGGTTGTTTTTGTTGTTAATTTGTGTCCTATAGTAATTAAATTTTTGTATTGTTAATAATTTATTTAAATGATTTCTATAATGCTTATATTCAATTTCCAATGCTGGTGAGAATTTTCTTAAGAGATTTTTCTTTAATTTGTCTCGATGTTATATTGAGTTTATTAATCCTTCTATTACCAAATCCAAAAAATTATTACGCTCAGACCTTTGTTTATTCCTGAAACTGCATCGCTTGCAGGCTTTGATTTACCCTTGCCAATACAGCAAGGGTAAATCAAAATGAAGATCTTTAACCACTTGCCACCGAATATTAAAACTTCTAGTTCACTAAAGCTTTTTAGGTCACAACTAAAAAAAATCTTATTACTTAAACCATATTACAGCCTGAGTGAGTTTTATGTTTTATGCTGATGTATTTGTTTAAGACTATTAAATATCGTTATATCTGTTTTTTCCTTGTTCGAGTTTTTTTGATTTTTATTTATACATTATATCCTATATTTAACTGCACGAAGCAGTTTAGTTAAGTACTTTATTTTGTGATAACCCTACCACTTCTATTATGGTTTTAAATATTGGTTCCTCAAGTTTTTTATTAAGTTCTTGTTTATTCTGTATTTAGACCATGCATTTCTCTTTTAATTAATTTAATGTTATGTTCTTATTAAAGATTTATTTTAATTTTAATTTAGTATATATTAATTAATAATTTTTCGATTTTGAGTGTCCATTTTCTCTGACTTATATTATTAATTTAACATTTTATTAAATTGTTTGTTACCATATATCATAAGCAATATATATATATATATATATATATATATATATATATATATATATATATATATATATATATATATATATATATATATTTATATATATATATATATATATATATATATTACTTTAATTGTCTGATTTATTATCTAGTACCTATAGTATGCTTTGTCAATGAAAATTTATATTTTTTCTGACAATAAAGTATTTTTGTTGTTGGTCTATTGTATCATCCTGATTTGGTTGTTTCGAAAGGGCGCTGTCAACTATCTTACATACAACATCATAGGCATTTAATATTTTTATATAAAATCATAATAGATTAATTAAATTATATAAAATCATAATAGATTAATTTTCTGGTTCCACCTAGAAACCCCAGAAACCAGCGCACTTTTGTACAATCTTTTCACCAATCCAACTATGGAATACTCTCCCATAGCAAGGCCTCACTCCTGGGATAATAAAACTTAGTTGCATTGTTTAATATTTCACTAAATTACTTAAAGAAGATGCTATGGCAAAACCCCTTGAGTGAATTATAAAATATAAATAAATCAATAAATATAAATTTAAAAACATTTCATATATTTTCTTATTTATTTGATCAATACATTGACCAATATATACTACATAGCATATAAATTAGATTAAGTTAAGATTATTGATTTATTTGCATCTTTATACATTTGTATTTGCAAATGGTGACCCATTAATAAATAAATAATAAATGTCTATGAACAAAATCTATAGTGATAATATTAAAATTAAATTTTAAGTTTTTTTCAAAAACCTTGTTCATTTTTAGAGATAAGTCATTCAGTCATCACTTATATCACCAGAAAGTGTGATAGATAATCATTTAAGTGCAGTTTTACACATAAGAGATCTTTCATCTTTATTGCAATTTTGAAATTTCATCTATATTTTACACATATTATTTAATAATTATTATAAAATACTTACTTGCCAACAAGTCTGCGGATCTTCCATCTGTGTAAACAGGTCAGGCTTTGAAATAAATGCAATAGCGACAGGATCCTCTTGCAATCCTGGAACGGCTGCAATAACTTTATCTAACTCTGTGGGATTCTCTAGTCTCTACAAACAATTTTAATTGATATAAATTAGTTTCTATGTCAAATCAACTATTTATTAAAAAAATAGTGGGGATCTAATGTTTCTGCTTTTAATATGTAATATGAATTTCCATTAAGTTACAGCCAACTCAATCAAATATATTTAAAGTATGTTATATTGAAGACAACATGGTGCTCTTCCAGAACACAGAAGGTTTTCTGATGTAACATTTTTTAACCATTTTGCAGTTTTTATCAATATATAATAAAAACTTAAAAAAATTTACATATCTAATAATCTACAGACTCAGGAGGTGTCAGTGCGGTCCAGAGCATTGGGGGGTGGCTTTTTACAACCACTTACCTGATAATCTTAAAGGCTTTTCCCTCAAAGACTACAAAATTGGAATCAAAGAATTGCTGATCCTTCGGGCTTTTTACTCTACACAAAAATATATAATAATAATTAAATAATAATTGAACTCTTTATTCAAAATAGTACAAAATATGTATAATACACTTTTTTTTATAAAGGATGAAAAGGCGAAGTTCACCTTATTGAGACAAGTCTTGATAAGGTGTTTTTACACTTAACCCAAGAGTAGTAGTAAAAAATGCATATTGCTCTACACATAGCACAATATTATAATAACTAAACTTAACGTTCAATAATTTAAATGATACTGACTTATAATTTTTGTTTTGTAAAACAGGACTATCTGGTCGAATCTTTTTTTTTTTTTGTTATTTTTAGGTTAATTATTAAATAAATATTTTTTTAAATTATATCGGAAGGAAGGCACGCAGCGACATGTGAGGCCAGGAGGTAAGGCATTACAAACAGAGGCGATCTGATAAGAAAACGACCTCTCAAAAAATGAGGTTCTATGCATAGGCGGAGTCAGAGTACCCTTAAACCTAATATTTAATGTATGAACGTCTGTTCTGAATAATACTTTACGATACAGATAGGAAGGCTTTTTATTAGTTAGTATTTTATGATATAACACTGCACAATGAAACCTAAGTCGCCTTTTCATGTTAAGCCATCGAGATTCGAAAAGTTTGTGACTCACAGGCTGACGTCTTCTTATTACATATATAAATCTAAGACAGCAATTTTGTATCCTCTGCACCCGCTGCGCCGTCGTGGCTGAAAGACAGGGTCCGTACACAACATCGCAATAATTGAAAATCGACAGCACCAAAGAATCACATAAAATCCGTTTTAAATTTAAGTCAAGAATATGCCTTGAATTATAAAGAAGTTTTAATCTAACAATTGCTTTTTTGATACAATTCGAAATATGTTTTTCGAACCTTAGATCACAATCCAAAATCAGTCCCAGATTTTTAGCTTCATTTTTAAATGGTATCCGCTGGTTGTCAATGCGAATGTCCAATCTACCCGAAACCTTAGTTCTATCGCCCGGCCTTCCAAATAACATAGCTGTACACTTGTTCGGATTTAATCTCAAGCAATGATCAAGGGAAACTCTGCGAATAATATCCAGATCCGTATTTATAACTTGACAGCTATATTCTGCAGCATTCGGATGAAAAGAGTAAAATATTTGCGTATCGTCAGCGTACATTTGTACATTACAGTTAGTTATGAAGGTAGGCAACATAGAAGTATACAAAGTAAATAATATGGGACCCAAAACTGACCCTTGCGGTACACCCTTAGTAGTGGATAGATAGTGAGAGGACTTGCCATTAAGCACAACAGCTTGTTTCCTATCTTTAAGATAATTCTTGAAAAAAAGCACAGCAGACTGACTTAGACCGCAAAATCTTAGTATTATTTCCAAAGCCGCGTGATTCAAGGTGTCAAACGCCTTGGAATAATCAAGTAAAATTAAAATTGTACATAGACCCCTATCAGCAGCCGTAAAAATGTGGTCGGTTACATTAAGTAAAGCCGTCGCGCACCCGTGTCCCTCCCTGAATCCCGATTGTGTTTCAGGAAGGATCTTAAACTTTTCAATATGTTCCACTAGTTGACGTTTAACTGCATATTCCAACAGTTTCCTGGCAGGATACTTATCGGCCTAAGATCATTATATCCCGAGGGTTTGCTAACCTTGAGTAAAGGTATAATATGCGCTGTTTTCCAATGAGATGGAAAAACTGAGTGCTCAATACAAAAATTAACTACATGCGTTAAATATTTAAGAATAAAAGGACAGCACATAATTATAAAATTAATGTGGATACCATCTGCTTCGACAGCACAGGATTTTATAGAAAACAGGGAAATTGAAACATCTTTCTCCGAGATAAACTTAAAAGATAAAAAAGAGTCGATATTTTGTTTAGTACCGCTATACAAAGCTTCAAAGCCATGTAAATCAATATTTTGATTCGGAATAGAGAACACAAAGTGTTGATTAATTAAGTTCACATCAGAAATGTCGTCAGGAATACTAGAAATATTTTTATTTTTTTGATATATATGAAGGTTATGTAAAGCACTCCACACATTCTTGGACCCTAACTGACTTTGCTGCCGAATGTAAGCCCTTTTTTCTCTCTTTATTGCTTTGTTTTTAAAATTTTTTAGCTGAATGTATTCTTGACGATCCTGTTCGGCTTTAGTTCTTCTAAATTTAGTTTTTGCTTTGTTCGTTAATGATACTAATCTCGCAATATTATCAACAAACCAGGGATTATGTGGTTTTTTAAAAACACATGTCTGAAGAGGGGCATGTATGTCCATTAATGTTTTAATATTTTCATTAAAGAAAGCCAGTTTTTCATCAATATTATTAATATGAAAAATGTTATTCCAGGGGATGGACCTAAGATGATCGTAAAGTAGAAGCTCATCAACTCTTTTAAAATTTCTAAAAGTAATTGGTTTAGGTTGGTTTACAGAAAAATCTATAAATATTTTGACAAAAACAAGCTCATGATCAGAAAAACATACAAGTCTCGTTCCACATTCTATCAAAGGAAAATTTTCAGGAATAATAATATGATCAAGAAGTTTTGAACTTGAGGACGTTATTCTAGTTGGTTCATTAATGATTTGTTTTAACCCGGCAGTATCCAAAAGATTTAAATATTTATTTGTTAATGAATTATTAAAATCCAAAATATCTATATTAAAGTCTCCTAAACAAATTAAGTTATCACATATAGGAATTAGGTTAAATATGGCCTCCTCAAATTTGTCAATAAAATGGGTGAAGTCCATACTGGGGGGTTTATAAACACACCCAATAATGACATATTTATGTGGAAGTTTTATCTTTATCCAAATATCCTCAATTCCTACCGTCGATTCCAGTACTTCATATGATAGTGCTCTCTTTATATATATCCCCACACCTCCCCCCTCAACCCGCCAGCCCTATCCCTTCGAACAATATTATAGCCGTTTAAATTAACAACATCATTTTCAATTCGACCAGAAAGCCATGTTTCTGACACACATATTATATCATAAACGCTATTACTAAATAAATCCAGAAATTGTTCAAAATGTGCCAATAGTGAACGAGCATTAATATGACAAATCAATAAATTTTTCATATAACGCAATATGAAAAGAGCAATTAGAAATTATAAAAATGAAAAATGAAAATTTAAAAATTAAAAATTATGAGTATTATCAAATGAGCCTCCGTGGCAATATTAATATACCAAACTAATTTGGAAAGCATATAAGTCGCATACATCATATATTTATTTGCCATGTCTAGAGATAAACATAATAATCTCAACAACAAATTCCAATGATTATGAATTAAAAAATGTGATCCCAAAACCAAGAAACAATTAATAATTCTCGCAGTATCAAAAACTTAACCACAGTAATAACCACTATGTTGTCAAAATGAAGTGGCACACCCATAATATATATCATTAACACTTTGTGCAGAGTCACAGTGGAATGTGTTTTTTGATTTCATATTGCTCTTTGTTATATTTTGTTGAGATCTGTTATCTTTTTTAATGATTTTTAACTTGCATATTTTTGAATCTATCTTTTTATTCTTAGGAACATTTACAGTTTAGAATATTTTAATAATTGTCTTAGTATTTAATTTGTTCCTTTTCTGAATTGTGTAAATATTTTATTGTATGTGGCATCAATAAACTGATTGATTGATATCGACAACATATCACAATACCATTTGTAAGACATGGTTTACTCTGTCAAATACTGTGAAGTAATCAATACAGATTGATACCACCTGATGGCCTTGCTCTAAAGTATTTAAGAGAGTGGTCTCAAAGGACATCAAATTGGAAAATGTTGACCAGGCACTAAGCAAACCATGTTTAAAATCACTAAGTAACTTTCTTAACTCCCGAGTCAGCTGATTGCATACCAAACAATAAAAAAATAATGAAATTTATGGTTTTAGAGGCACAATCTTAAAGTGGTTGAAGTCATATTTATCAGATTGTCAACAGCTGGTGATATGAGTGAAGTGAATGATGAGTTATCCTCAAAATTAACAATTAATTCTGGAGTTCCACAAGGTTCCCTCCTTAGGCCACTAATATTTTTTATATATATCTCACCAATTTGGCAACTTTAAATATATCTGGATCTTTTACAATGTCGGCCAATGATGCGACTATTTTGTGGCATCGTAAGTCTCCTGAACTATTGGAAAATAATAATTCTGGTGATCTTGAAAAGCTTAAAAACTGTATATGATGCTAATTTCCTTACCCCTAAGACGAATATTGTATGTTTTAAATGTCAGTTGGAGGGTGTATTGATGAATAATCAGCAGATGAGCTGTGTGAAATATAATAGCAGATCAATGTTATTTACACTGACATATCTAAGGCTTTTATTTATTTTATTTATTTTATTTTATTTTTATTTATTAATAGACGGGATCAACCCCATTTCAAAAAAGAATACAATTTTAGATAAACTAGTAATACCTAACCAACAACAGTCTTAAAATAAGTAAGGTATTTATAACAGCATCAAATAAACAGTATTTAAGCACCTACATTAACATAAAAACTAGACCAATTACATATTATACAAAATTATCAGATAATTTCCCTGATAAGATTTCTAAAGTGAGATAAGAGAATGCCCAAAATTTCGATATCTTTAGAAATTATTAGATTTAGTGTTCTCTCGACAGGCGAATGCATAGCATAGTTGCTGCCATGATGAGGCAAAGAAAACAGTCGGTTAACCCTCAGATTACGCGATGAAACACTGAATGAAATCCTACCAATAAGTTCAGGACAAATTATGTGCCCATTTAAAAGTTTAAACACAAACAATAAATCACTCTGTGTCCGCCTATCACGCAAACTTTTAATATTTAATACATTCATTGCATCTTCATATACATGATCATCAGGAATTCTCATATTAAGTTTATACAGACAAAATCGAATGAATTTATTCTGTACTCTTTCCAGAGCCAGAGACTTGTTCATGTAATAGGGAGACCAGATTATTGATCCATAGTCCAATAAAGAGACAACCAGTGACATGTATAACCTTTTACAGGTTTCTAAAGACAGCTCCTTACAATTACGCAGAACAAAGCCAAGGACTCTAGAAGATTTGAGTACGATAGTATTAATTTGGTAATCAAAACTCAATTGCTCATCAAAGTAAATACCCACATCTTTTATAACTTCAGTGTACTCAAGGTCAATGTTATCTATACTGTAAGACGAATCCAGTTTTTTATTTCTTTTGTAAAAACTAATGAAGTTACATTTTCCCACATTTAAGGATAATCCATTACCAACACACCACTCATTCAGCCTATTCAGGTCTTCCTGCAATAGAATCATATCTTCTTTTGAACTAATTTCCCTGTAAAATTTTAAATCGTCTGCGAATAACAAGAATTTCCTGTTTTTAAAACACATTTTAATGTCATTTATAAAAATACCAAATAGTAAAGGTGAACAATGACCTCCCTGAGGTACACCAGAGGGAACACTAATACTCCCTGACCCTGAACTACCTAGACGCACCTGCTGAGTTCTTTCAGACAGGAAACTAGCAAACCAAGACACCACAGAATCAGAGAAGCCAAAGAGCAATTTCCTTAGCAAAATACTCAGGATGACCCTGTCAAATGCCTTGGAGAAGTCCGTGTACACAACATCCACCTGTTGACCTCTCTCCATAGCATTCAACAGATCAGTCTGGAACACTAACAAGTTGGTCACAGTAGACTTACCAAGACTAAAACCATGCTGTTCACTTATTAACAATTCCTTACTATAAAAATAAATATGGTCATAAATAATGCTGTCTAAAAGTTTTGGAATTGCAGACTGTATACACACGCTCCTATAATTACATATTATATTATTGTCCCCTGATTTAAATATAGGTAACACAAAGCTATGTTTCCATTGCGTCGGAAATATTGATAAATCCAAGGATCTCCTGAACAAAATAAAAAGAGGGTAGGTAAGTGTACACACACAGTTCTTCAAAAAATAGTTGGGTACACCATCAGGACCCGAACTAACCTTGGGTGGCAGTCGGGAGATTTTATCAAAAACCAGTTCAAGCGACAGCAGAGGATTAGGAATGGTCATATTCTCATTAGCCTGACGAAAAGGCATATTATTAAAGGAATTATTAACCTGACTATACACTGTCTCAAAAAACTGGGCAAACCCTTCTGCAATACTTTCACAGCCCAAAAACTCCTGTTCATCATGGTACATCAAATTGGGAATACTATGTATCGCTCTTTTATCATTGAACTTACACCAGAAGAGGATTAGTAAAAAGTAAATGATCTAAATTTAAAATATAATTTTGATAGCAAATATCCGTAAGGGCCTTGCACCTAGCTCTGAGATTGGAAAAGAGCTCATAGTCGACTATACCATGACTGGACTGATAAGCTTTATGGGCAATTTTCTTTTGCTGAATTAAGTATTTTAGTTCAGCTGAGAACCAACTGGGAAAATGTGAAGTTCTGTATCTTTTGAGAGGAACAAACAATGCTATGGCCATACTTATTATATGATAGAAAACAGAAACAGCTTCATTAATATCATTTGAATTTAAAGTCTGGTCCCAATTAATTTCACACAAATAATTATTGATGCCCAAATAATCGCCATTTTTAAAATCATAGAAAAATTCAACATAATTACAAGTTATTTCTTGTTCTATGTCCAAGACAATTTCAAAGTTGTATGCTTTGTGGTTCAGCGATTTACCAAAAATATAGTCCACAGCCTCAGTTACTAATAAATTATTCCTAGTGGTGAATATAAGATCCAAATAAACTAGCCTATCATTTGGTATTAAAATTTGTTGAAAAAAGTTAAGGTAAGCATAAGATTGACCTAGGAATAAACCATTTGAGTTAGGAGGGCAATGGAGGAAACCGTATTTGAACCTGGGGGAATATATACCCCGCCAACCACAAAGCTGCTACAACCTACTTTACACATTAAAAATAATTGTTCAATTGAGTCATATTCCACTTTAAGTTTTTTAGCGCTAATATAATTTTTAATATAAATTAGTACACCTCCTCCACGGGTCTTAATGCTTGTAGCATGGGATCTATCACACCGGAACAGGCTAAAAGATGGCACAGCCAATTCAGCATT
Source organism: Kuschelorhynchus macadamiae (assembly GCA_030620095.1). Classification (NCBI taxonomy): domain Eukaryota; kingdom Metazoa; phylum Arthropoda; class Insecta; order Coleoptera; family Curculionidae; genus Kuschelorhynchus; species Kuschelorhynchus macadamiae. The sequence goes on from JAUTXW010000932.1 coordinate 178,365, forward strand.
GGAGAAGTCATCACAGAGCCAACTCTCTACAAACACCAAAATATCATAGTTCGAACATAAAATTTTATTACGCAGATCCTTAATTTTTGTTCTGAAACCACCTACATTGAAACAAAAAACCTGCAATGGGGCTAGTTGACGTTTTTTCTCTGGTTACTAGAGTTGGGGGTATTTGAGATGTAGGGTACATTATTTTTAAATTTTAGTTTTAAGTTGATTTCAACTTCCTCCTTTCGTATATTATTGGGTTAGGGTTGGGTTACTTAATTAGTTATTAGTTATTAGTTTTAATTTTTTTTCTTGTTAATATATTTTGTTCTATTGTAATATTGGGTTATGCCCGTTGATAAATAAATAAATAAATAAATAAATAAATAAATAAATATTAAGCTCATCAATAACTTTCTTCATATGCTTCCTTTGCAACAGTGTAAGGTTACTTTTAACCTTGTAAGCACAAACTGATGATATATTTCTTGTTCTTAAAACATCCATAGCAATTTTACCATTGGAAAACACTACCTTCATTGGTCGAGGTCTATCCATATGTTTACCCAATCTGATGACTCTAACAATGTCCTCTGTTGCCTCTTCCCTTTTGATCGATCGTAACATCTCCACTACTTTCTTCTTGTCTTCCTCAATTCTGTCTCGAATCAAGTCGGAGTCTGACTCAGAAACATTATGAACAATAATATTGTTGGCTCTCTCTGCTCTGTCGTTTATCTCCATCAGCATTGAATCCATATCACAGATTTCAGTCGAAAGATTACTTTGTTTCTGAGAAACTGATTCCCTGATTAAAGAAATATCTGCTTTGAGCTCTTCAAATAAATTTGAAAAGATTGCTTAAGAGATTTAATATCGTCACAAATAGATTTCATAGTGTTCATGAAGCTAACAATTTTCTTGGTCTCGGATTGTACCTCCTTAAATTGATGCTCCAAAGAGGTAACTCTGGCTTCAAACTCGTAAACATTATTAAGTTTAGGGGCACAATCCTTACATATATAAGGGATAGAACGACTTGCAGTAGCAATGGCACGAACTTCGCTGGATCCAATGTTCGCACACTTTTTACATTTTATTACTTTGCACCAGTCGCAATGCGAATTTTCCGAATGTCTTTTATACGCAGACGACTTAAAATTCTTCTCACCAGTCTCCTCAGACTCCAATCCTCTGCAGTCTGATGTGGAAAGGCTCGTTAAATGGTGCAGAACTAATTATCTCTCTCTTAACATCTCGAAATGTAAAGTGCACCATTTTCACGAATGTATTAATACCATACCCTCCACCTACTTCATAGATAATGTAAACCTTGAAGTTTTTAGTTCTTTCACGGACCTAGGTGTTATTTTTGATGAAAATCTTACTTTTAATCTACATATTGATAACATTCTACACTTCTGGGTTTTATAAAGTGGCATACGAAACACATAACTGATACGAAAGCAATAGGGTGTCTCTATAACTCATTGATTAGTAGCATTCTAGAATATTGTTGTACAATATGGAGTCCATCATACCAGTGTCACATCGACAGAATTGAAAAGGTGCAAAATAGGTTTTCAAAATACCTCTTACATAAATTGCATTTCCCATATCCAGGTCTGTCATTTAATACTAGAGCTCTTCTTTGCGGCCTTCAAACCCTTGAATTTAGAAGAAAGAAGGCACTTCTGGTCTTTTTGCATAAATTGGTGAATGGGGGGATTGACTGTGAAGTGTTACTTGGGTCAGTCCCGTTTTTAGTGCCTATTAGAAGAACAAGACAATCACAGCTGTTTGTTAAAAGGTACCACCGCACAAATTATGGGTTTAGCGCATTTGTTGACCAACTTGTTCACAATTACAATCGTCACTTCTCAGAATATGATATTTTGCAGACTAAGCACTTTGCAGCTGAAAAGGCAGTTAACTGGATTGGTTTTGTAACGTTTTTTGGTCCATATTGATGTTAGTTTTTGTTTATGTAGTTGTGTAGTTTTATCATTATTCATGTATTATTTTACTTCAATCGAAAATCTTTCTCATTGTTAATTTCTGTTTGCTGATCTGACATATTTTTTCTAGAGTTACTGACTTCATTATTTTTTTACGTTTCTGAAGGGTCCTTGTCTGACGCGTGCATCGGCTACATCCTTTAAATAAAAAAAAATAGAGTCAATGTGGGTAATTGGAAACAGTATTCAAAATTTTATGCATTTAGGTACTTCAACAGATGTATTAATTTATTCGTAACTTGTGACTTCCAACTAAAGGTGGGATCAGCATATTGACACTTCTTATAACATTTATTTTTTTGCCTTTTACATTTAAGTTAGTTTTTTTTTTGAAATATGAACCATTTCCTTTTACCCCAGGATTTTAAAGAAAAAACAGGAAAATGGTGGTAATTCGAAACAAGTAACTTTTAAACTTTAAAGCATAAAATTGCGCGATTTGTTTGTGTTGTTTTCAATTACCCCCCATAACTAATTGGATTTTAACACAAATATTTTATTCAATGAACTTAAAAATACTTGACATTCTTTGCAAATAAGTAAATTTCTAAAACAAAAAATGTGGTAAGTGAAAAACATAAATGTACAGTGGTAAAAGGACAAAAAGAACTAAACACTAAGCCTTTTCAAAAGATATCAAGCTTTCTTGGAAATCTATAGTACAATCTCTCCCCCTTCATTAAAATAGACGGATTCGGAGTTATTCCAATAGTATTATCAATGTTAACAAAGCTAACATCTGAGTCAACTAATGAGAAAATCCTGCATGTGTCATCTAGAAATTTAAGAGACGTAACTTTAACTTTGTCTTCTTCCCAAGCCACATCTTCAATCAAACACAAATATTTATAAGTATTGGTCAATCTTTTCCCCCCTTTAAAGCAGACTATTGTGAAATTTTCCCTTTTCAGGTTGTTCTTGTCCACTGTATACAAATCTTCAAGCTCTTTTTGTTCTTCATCTTTAAGCGGGCTATCATCACCTTCAGCATATAAAACTTCCTCCAAGCTAGAACTTGAAAAAGATGAATATCTGTTCCGCTCTGATTTTTTGGAATGCGATTGCATTTCAGTACCCTTTCTCTTCAAAGACTTTCATCGTTGTCTTTGTTATTTGATACAACTATTTTTGATTTCTTGTCCTTACCGCCTTTTCCAGCCCTTGTTCCCTTTCCCTTTCTTTGTTCCTCAATGTTTTTCATTCTATTTAAAACTTCTTCACAGGTCAAGACGTTTCAAGCGTGGCAGACAGAAGAAAGTATGTTAGAACACCAGAAGGAAAATCTACTATAATGCGTATAAATGATGGTGTTCCACAAGGCTCTGTATTGGGCCCAATCCTATTTTTATTGTATGTAAATGACCTTGCCTTTCTAGATATTCAAGGGACTTGCACGCAGATGATACAACTCTTCTTTGGAGGGGAACTGATCACCACACTTTAATAAATATCATATGTAAGGATTTAGAGAGAGTGAAAGAATGGTGTAGGGGAGAAGGGGGCGGTTTTGAACAAAAAATAATTTAATGTTTTTAATAAATTTTTCAAATTATTATTCTTAGAAATAAGTGGCCCCACTTAAAGTACATTATTACCCTGTGATAATTAAAGCAAATCTATTGTCTTAGTTTAAGTTTTTATTGCGAAAAATACAAAATAAGATATATTCCTAACCTGTTCAGAACTGCCCCAATGGTGGGGTGGTTTTGAATACATTTTGGGGCAGTTTTGAACAACTCTCAAAAAAGTCATAAATATCTTAAAACTAATTTTATTAGCATAAATTAAAACTAGAAAGGTCTGCATCAAAATATGACATTTCTGTTGTACGTGATGTAAATGTATTGGAAGAAGGAATACAAAGAACAGGCAATTTTAAAACAATATCATTAATATCTACCACTGACGTATCTGGAATGATAGGAAAAATAAACTTATTTCCTTCTCCCTGTTTCCTCATGAATTTAATATGAAATTCTGAAAACCCGAAATTATCGGTTATTTGTCCAATATAGTGTTTGACGCTTTTTTTGGTTTTAAATTCAACTACGACATAGTCCAGAACATTGAATGCTTTTCTACTACTTTCTTGATTCTCAAACTCCGAAAATGTTTCAGAATCACTTGAATCAGCATATGGAATTTCACTTTCACTGCAACTCTCACTGTCAGAACTATTAGCATGAATTTTCTTATTTTTTTTCACCCCTACTTTCTTTTCTTCTGATAGTCCCAGCTTTCTTTTCAACTTTCGTTCTTCAATAGCTTTTTTCTTAACTCCGTTTGCTTTTTCTTTTCTAACCTAACCAACGTTTCCTCTTCTATTTTATTTTTCTCTGGGGTTTCAGTTAAGACACGCGATGTGACTTTTTTTCTGATACGTCCGGTTTTCATGTTCACAGGCTTAGATGGAAATGGCCTGATATCTTCTGGAGAAAGTAGATGGTTGCTGGGCTTCTTAGGTGAAGTTTTATAAATATTTTCTGGAGATAACTCGCCTTGACGTTGTACCAAAATATTTGCAGTTGATGGGAAATCCTGAACTTGACAATGAGAAGTGGAAGGTAAATCAGAAGACATTGGATTTGTATTTTCTGTGGGTAGGCTAGATGGAGGAGTTTTGTCACTTATTACCAAAGATGCATCAAAATCTTCTTCTGTAAAAACTAATTTGTTCAGAGGCCATATACATGGCTTTTTAAAAGCCTCAGTGATATTTTTCAATGTAAAAGATGCCAAGTAAGCTTTATTAACTAGTCCTGGAAGATCTTCAATTGTTACTCTGCACCCAGCATTTGATAACATCCAATTATTAATGGCAACTGCCAGTTTAGTTTTAAAAGGCGAATATATAGCCACATCAAGTGGCTGAAGTCTGTGAGAGGTATGAGGGGGAAAAGTGACTAAAACAACACCATTATCTTTAGCATAACAAACTGCTTCCAAGCAACAATGGGTTTCATGATTGTCCATTAGAATTAAAATAGGGTTTTCTTTACTGCATCTAGTAAATTTTACAATATGTTGAAGAACTTTCACAAAAAGCTCTTTAGTCATCCATCCACTGCGAGGAGAATTTGCTAATCCTAAACTGCCAGGAGGAGCATCTTTTAGCCACTGATTTTTGAAGTTGGCTTTAGGGAAAACAAAAACTGGCGGAATTGACTTTCCAGTTGCATTTATTATGCCACACATTGTAATAGAAGTGCCTCTTTCTGCTGATGCTACTTGTCCTACTTGTCTAATACCTTTTTTAGCCACAACTCTTGGTGATGGTAAAACGGTGCTTATACCTGTCTCATCTAAATTATAGATATTGTCAGGTGTGAAATTTTTACTCAAAAGTGCTCTCTCATAGTTACTAAAAAACTCCCTAACATTTGCCTCCGTAAAATTTGAAGCTCTATTCAAACTAGTGTTTTCTGGTTTTCTGAGACTAAGCGTAGGGTTTCTTTTCATAAAACCTTTTAACCACTCGATGCCTGATTCCTTCTGTTCGTCCCATTTATTACATACAGGTTTGTCTAACTTTTTCGTGTACTCGTATGCCAGTAGCCTAATTTGTTTATAGCTAAGTCCATAATTCATTCGAGAACATTTGAGAATATATTTCTCAAGCAGCTGTTCCTCGTTGGTTGTGAAGACCTGAGAAGTTGACTGCAATGAAGAATATTGATTATAGTCTTTGAATTCGCGTTGATTTTCTAAGGCAACTCGTTTTTTCTCCTCATTTTTTAGTCTATAAAACAATGTAGATGGATTAATGCTTCTTGTTGCTGTTCAATTATTTCCTTCACCGCTCGCTCTAGATCTTCCTTATTGGGGCCCTCAGTTTTTCTGATACGGTTTCTGACCATTGTTAAATCTAGAAAGATTACCTTTGATAAATATTCTGTGATATTTTAAGAGTTTATCCGTGGCTCACCCAGCGAAGAATTGTAGGTGGGGTGGGAGTGTTTAACATTCTGCAGTGTTAAATGAACATCTATAAGTGGCAAAAGCTTTTATATACTAGAGCTCTATAACCAACGATATTCTAAACAGAAAAACAAAAAGTTCTTTTATTTTTATTACTCTTATGGAACCCCAAACACCCCCTCCCCGGTTCTGCTATTGGGACATGAACCTCTCGAATGTTTTGCCTGAATGTTTGGTGACTTAAAAGCAGCTTGAATTTATTTTTATCGGTATTTGATAAAAAGTTTAGTCAATTACCGATAAAAAAGAAAGAAAGCTATATTATTAAGGCAACAGATCTGAATGCCAAGTAGTTTGTTGGCTATTTATAGATATTTTATGGACTATTTTCCGAAACTACAAAATTACTTTTTATACATTTTAAATTGATGGCAAAAACTACATCAAATTCAAATAAAAAAAAATGTCATGCCATGTCATTCAACATTTTACCCGGTTAGTGGTAAATAGTCGCCGATATTTTGAATATTTTTGCATATCAGGGAAATAGTCAAATTATTTAACGTCACTGGGGCATTTTTGAACACTGTTCATAAGCGCCCCAAACCTAGTGTTCAGAACGACCCCATCACCTAACTTACAACAAATGTGCTTACCTTATTGCAAATATTTGAAAATCCTCTTAAATTATGTCTAGAAACCAAGCACAATACGCCTAGCAACAACACAAATACAAAAAAGGAAACTTTCAGACTTATTTTCACAAAAATTTTAAGCAAAATTGTAGACACCGATTTTTCCACCGACACCGCAGATTTCGTGAAAAATTAAAATGGCAGTTCTAAGTCTCAGATTTGAGACATCTTGTGGGGGCTATTTGAACATAATATGATAGTACATCTAATCACCGATAGATTCGGACGTACATAAGGATTTTAAATTTGAGCTGTTCAAAACTGCCCCTGTTCAAAACCGCCTCCTTTTCCCCTACCTGTAATTATTTAAGTTTTAATTGTGATAAATCATACATTCTTACTTTTAAGTGTACATTTAATAGCATAGATCTAAATAATATTCCAATAAAAAACCCATCTGCCACCAAATTTTTGGGTATTCATATTGATAATGAGTTAAAATTCTACACTCATGTAACACTACTTAGTAAAAAGGTTGCTTCTGGGTGCTTCACAGTGAGAGTAATTTCTAATGAGTTGGGTCCACACGCTGCAAAAATGGCTGAATGTCACATAAGGTATGGGATAGCTTTCTGGGGACACTGTAACATATGTAAAGCCAAATTTAGGGAACACCGTAAACCTCTTTTTGTACGGGAAGAAATTTTAACTGTTATTTCCATTTTCATCTTGGAGACCTGTTGCTTGATGCACAAAAAATATAGCTATTTTTCTAGAAACAGTACACATACTACCCGAAACAGTTACAGAGTCCCTCTCCCGATACCCAAATTTGCCTTAACTAAAAACTCATTAATTTATGAAAGTGTTAAGATCTACAATCACTTACCCATGTACCTGAAGTCAATTACTGTTGAAAAGTCCTTTCAAAGGACCGTTAAGAATATTCTTAAGCTAAAGGCATATTACAACCTGCAGGAATTTTATGAAAACCCCCTATAATGTGTATAATATTTTATCTATTTGTGACCTGACATTTGTTTTGTGTCGTTTTTACTGTCTATTGTTTTATATTTTTGTACATTTTACTTTTATTAACATTTAGACCTATAAGATTACACATTCTTAATTTTAAGGTTGCTTTGTCAATGAGGGTATTTCTCTTATGATAATAAAACTTATTTTGTTACAAAAAAAACCCTGCCAAATATTCTAACCTTATATTTGATTATAAATACAAACCTGAGGTTATGGGTAATAAATACATTCATTGCTGTTCAAATGCATAATTTTTTACTTACATGCAAAGTACTTCTAAATGATGGGGATGCCCTGAAATTTCTAAAACTGCTAACAAACTCCTGGATGACTGCTTCTGTGACCTTTGCATGTTCAGGGGAGTTCATTTCTTTGGGCTTCGGTTTCTCAATAACATGAATTGTTACGCCTGACGTAACCCCATAGCTTGAGAGAGGTTTTTTATCTTCTAATAGTAAACCACAAAAAGTAAATTCTACAATAAAACATAAGTAATTATAGCAATTCACATTTTTACAGATGAACTTAAATTAATTGATACAATTGAATCCTTCAATACATAGAAAATACAAGTATTCATAACACGTACCAAATGCATCAGAATTATTGTCTCCTAATTCCTTTGTCAGAAGAGGTTTTAAAATTTCTACATTGGATTCCAAATCTACATCTTCAATTTTAATCCTGCGCAACTTATCTTCATTCCATAAGCCCAAAAATAGGATTGGACTCATTTTTGATTTCAAATTATAAGGAAAATTTAGTACTTAAACAGCACAAAGCTGGGAAGTTGAATACTTCCTTGTATAAAATATAAATTTACTACAAATCTTTTGTTTTGCCTTTGACAATTTTTTTAAGATATGTGAGGTTAGAAACTAAAAATAATTTAATAACTTTTAAACAAACTTGGCATTAATAGATGGCGCACTAAATAATTTTTGGAACCAACTGTAGTTTGACGGAAAGTGTGGCCAGATGTCAGATGATGAAAAAAAAAAGGAAAATAGTCGTAGACGTTAAGTATCAAATTTCTTATAAAATCGTAAGATTATTGTAAAAATCACGCAAACTTTTATAACTTGATTTACATACCATTTTCTTAAGTTTCTTTTTCGTGGGATTTTGTACCGAGTCTTGTGAAATATATAATTTTTCCCCAAGAAAATTGTATTTTAAAAAGCGGATTACATTTAAGTTCGCCCTGGTTACGTTCTTTATTTTGGGATGATGTAAAAAAGCATATCTATATAAAAAGTGTATCTATATTAAAACAAAACATAGATTGTCAAACGAAAGACTCGGCAAGCGTCGAGACTCTTACAGATTGTATGGCAGGGTAATTGCATTATTGACTTCTGTTCCTACTGGTACAATTTGTCAGCTCATTCTAGCGTGCATGCAGGGAACTAGTCGAACACATGTTTCTGTCCACCGAATGCAAATGTCCGATTATGTTTTAGTAAGAAAGTTAATTAATCTTGTTTTAGTGCATCTTGGCTTTCACAGGTTGCCCCTTAAGGAAGTACTACTGGTATCACGAGATGACTCTTTCTTTCAAATCATCCCCGTACCCCTCCTACTCACGCCTCCTAGCGGCCAGTACGTATATATATTCTATGTAGAACTGGGCCGACGAACAGGATAGAACGCAGGAATAACTAGACCTCACACATTCACAGCGTCTGCTCCCTTTGTTGCGGGGTCGTTAAATTCCACTCTGAGGGTTTCAGTCTCTTGCAACCCCCCGAATCAACACAGCAAAACACAGTTCCACCACTTATGTTAAAAACACAGAGGTCTCTCTTCTACGTCTCGATTCGAGAGACTTGACTCGGACGGATGTTTAAGAATAAAAAATGTGGCATGGAGATACTACGAGTATCTCGGCACAGTAAAAAAAACTCAAGAGACGATGATTTATATGAGCGGTTAAATTTCAAATAAATCCATAATTTATTTTGTTAAAAATATATTTTTAAATCCCCAAAAAGAAAAGACCTAACTTCTCTAGAGCTAACCAAGTTGCAATCTCATATTTAAAACATGGAACACAGGACCCTTTCAATTTTATTCTAGTACCCTAATACTGAGCTAACAGATCTCGCACAAAAGACATAATGAGCTTGTTCTTTCTTTATATTTCAGTCACGAATTAACCTGAGATTTAGTCACTCTTTATATACATCATGTAACTTCAACTACGGGCGGTGAGGCCTCAAATCCATCCTTGACTGGTTTTAAAAATAAATAAATAAACACCATATATTAAATATATGATATGTAAACATCAATCCAAATAAAACCTAGCTTAGTCTTACCAGAACTATGTAATTTTGATTTAAAAATAAAACTTCGTTTTTGGTTTGCCCAGACTAGGCGTTTTTTTTTTGGGTATATGCAAGTGTATTTCTTTAAACAAACAATGATAGGGCATTGGAATTTCATTGCAAAGGTTTCGGATCACATCGTGGAAGGCAGACCTCTGTGTTTTTAATATTTAAAAGATTTAAATAAGGAGGAAATAATATAACGCACGAATCGGTGTGTTGCGGGAGTTTAGAGCCCGCTATCCGGACATCCCATCGATAACATCATCACGGCCGATGTTTCTTTTTTGTGGAAAACCTATAATTTTGTATATGCCTATTTTAAATATCGTACTGCCCTTTTTGGTTAGGCATTTTTCTATACGTTCATAGAGAAATTTAATTTCTTTATGTTTGGGTTGATGAAAAAAGTATCTAATTAAATAACGGACAAAAACCCTTTTTAACAGCTTGTAATTTGGTCACATAATATGTAAATACTAAAATATGACTAATTAAACCGATTCGTCGATGTGAAGTGCAATTTCATCTTTAAAAGTGAAAGGTTCCTTAGCCGTTTTGTCTCTGGACAAATTTACTGGGATTAATCACTTTGTCGATTGTATCTTACTTTTTCATAAAATGATAGGCAATTTAAACCGAGATTTTAATCAGAAGTACTTCAAGGTAAATGGGTTTACAATCTGCCAATATGTCCATTGTGGTGAATTTCAGAGATCAATGTTTCAAAAACAATTGAACTTGGATATATGACATATGTTACTTCAAATACCTATACTTGTAACGATACTTGTTCCATTTAAAAAGTTACAGACATCGTTGTACTATTAAAAGGCGCATACTGTATGTAAGTTTTAGGTAAAGTTATTTATTGTTTGTTATTTTAATGAAGTAGACTTATTTTAATTTTCATCCATGTAACGACTATGATTGTTGTGTTAGGCTTAATTCTTTTCACCCTGTAGTTTTTGGATTATTCTAAAATTTTCTAGGTTATTCAATCCCTGTCTAAAGGCTATATAAATGCGCTGCAAGGCAACATTTTGATTATTATAGCAAACTGACCACCAGTGCTTTATCTATGATTTTGATTCGGTGTAGTTTGAGATTTCGAACAGCGTTGCCAGAGCTGGTACAATTATACAGACCTAGTATATTTTAATATCGCTTGGACAAGGTCACATTTTTCATATTTCTGGTACATTTTGTACAATATTAAACCTCGATCAGGACCAGGACACGAAATTTTTCAAAATAAAAATAAACGCCCGGGCCCTTAACTGACAACACTGAATATCGGTAGGTTTTCCTACTCACTATTCGTCATCGATCACTTACATCATCACTAATACCAATTACATTTAATTAAAAACAAAAACTAGAAACCGTTTATTGCCTAAAACCTACAGGTCACTATTAATGGGCGAAATATTTATTAGGCAAGACTTCTTGTTTAGAGTGGAAGCCTTCTCAGTCCTTATTAAGAAAGCATATCATTTATGAGTAATTAGTAAAAAATCTACCTGCACAGAAGAATAATGTTGTTTTATTTAGAAATAATATGTTGATTGCCGGATTTAATAATAAACAGTTAGTTTACAAATTAGGGTTCCCAACCCTCTTCATTTATGCGGGAGTCTCCGGCTTTTTATGTATATTTCCCGCTTTCCGCCGAATTGTTCAAAACTCCGGCTTTTTATTTGAAATAAGCATTAATTGTTGCAATGTTCATGTAACAACGGAATAAACCTTGATAAAACCGTACACCTGGGTGACTCCACAAATGTCTCGTTTACGCTAGGTTTTTTGGAACCAATAACAAGATGAGATTTTTTTGCTTCTTAATTTAGTTCGGAGAATGTTACCCTTCCTACCGAAAAAACTATAGCCTCTCCCGTTTTTGCTTTTTGCAAATCTGGCAACCCTATTACACATATTTTGTTTCTGTACAATCAAGTAAAATCTGATATAATTTTAAGTTGGAACTGGTACAATTTTTTGAAAGTCTCTGGCAACACTGAAAAAACAAAAGCTAAAGGGTCCGACCAATGTTTTCAAAAGTCATTTGATTTAAAATTATTTTTATTATTCCCGATTATCCGTACCAAGTAAAACAAGTCCTCAAAATGCATATGAAAAATTCTGACATGGTTGAGAAAAAAGCAAACAAAATCCCCATTGTTATTAGCAGTGCCAGATCTCAAATTATATAGTAACAGCATGCAAAGTTAGCCTGTTTAAAAGTTACGAGAAATAATATTTTGAAATCAAAGCACTCAAAGCTACGCAAAAATGACAATAACTTGCGTTGTCTTTGATTATTAAAAACATTGTTTAAATGGAATTATTGCCAAAAAAAAACATTATCTTCTATTTGAAATAAATATATTTTTTAATTCTACTACTTAACCAATTAACCGTCTTCCGAACATAGAAGTCAAAAACTGGCAAATCAGACCATATATATTCGGTACATTCCGTCTGCCTAAAAATGGGAATATTAATAAGTAATTTAAAAAAAAGTAAAAAATCAACTCGTATGATCTAAGTACTGTTTTTGATACTTACGAAGTCGAGGCTGATTCATTACATTTTACTTTTTCGAAGCATTGGCTAACGTGGAAGATGCCTAATCCTTCGAAATAAGCTGTCCCAACCAAAGAGGCCAACGGCGCCCACGTGGAGTTTGTTACGGCCTGTAAGCAATTCTTGAATTGTGTATCGCACTCACAGCTTAGTCTAAAACAAAAATGCTACTTTAATTTAAATTTTATATTGGCAGGTTTATTATTGATAACTATACAGGGCCTGTGTAAGTATAGTTAAGATTTGAAAAGTCGTTAAAATTGCCGTTACCCACTACTTCCCTGATACAGAATTTCACTACCTACCTATAACACAGTCTATATGAATATAATCAATTTTTTTTTTAATAATGTAAGGACGTAGCCGATGCACGCATCGGACAAGTGGCCCTTCTAAAACGTACACTACAGAATGCTAAACATTCCAAATGGTACGAATTCGCAATTAACCTCAAAAAAGTATCATCAAGTCAAATAACCCTGGGAAAAATAAGTAAATTAAAAAAGGATATACAATGCTTAAACGGTTTCAGGTCCAAAAGTAACATAATACATAAATATAACAAAATTACACAGAATCTACGTGGACAAGGACAGATGGAAAACATCACAAAATCAATCCGCTTAACTGCCTTTTTAGCTGCAAAGTGCTGAGCTTAAAAAAGTCATACTCCGGGAAGTGACGATTGTAGTTGCATACTAGGCGGCCAATAAATGCGCTAAGCCCATAATTTGTACGGTGAAATCTTTCTAAAAATAGTTGAGATTGTTCCGTTCTCCTAATAGGAACCAATAATGAGATCGACTCCAGCAATATTTCACAGTCAATCCCTCCATTGAGCAATTTATGTAGAAAAATAGGAAGTGCCTTCTTTCTCCGAAACTGTAGGGTTTGCAGGCCACAAAGAAAAGTACTTGTATTATATGTCAGACCTTGATATGGAAAAATTAATTTATATAAGAGGTATTTTGCAGATCTATTTTGTACTTTTTCGATTCTGGCAATGTGACACTGATATGAAGGACTCCATATTGCAGAACAGTATTCCAAAACACTCCTAACCAATGAGTTATAAAGACACCCAATTGCTATGGTATCAGTCACATGCTTTGTATGTCGTTTTATAAAACCCAGCAACCTATAACCCTTAAGTACAATGCTATCAATATGCAGATTAAAAGTTAAATATTCGTCAAAAATAACACCCAGATCGGTGGAAGAAATAATAACTTCGAGATGTACCATCTATGAGGTAGGTGGAGTGTATGGGATTAATACGTTTATAGAAATGAAGCACTTTACATTTAGAAGTATTAAAATACACATAATTAGTGTGGCCCCATTTGACGAGCCTTTCAATGTCAGACTGCAGTGGATTTGAGTCAGAGGAAACCGGTGAAAAGAATTTTAAGTCATCTGCATATAAAAGACATTTAGACATTTTAAAACAAGACACAATATCGTTTATAAAAAGTAAAAATAAAATTGGTCTAATATGTGAACCCTGCGTAACACCCAACCTTACAACATCCTCCCTGGAAGCTGAACCAGACAAGTTGACTTGACGACGGCGATTAAACATATAATCTGATCCACTCCAGATAGTTTCCACAAAAACCAGTTTGCTGCAATTTCCGTAATAGAAGCTGATGGCAAACACTGTCAAAAGCCTTAGATATGTCAGTGTAAATGACATCAATCTGTTGGCCAGCTTCAACCGATGTCATTAAGCAATTCTAAAATATTGCAAGATTTGTAGTCGTTGCGTTGTCCATGAAGTCAAACAACAAAAGTATCATCTACATATCTGAACCAATGTTTTGGTTTTTGGTGGAGCAGATGTTAGAGCAATATCCTCAAACGCTTCCATAAAGATATTCGCTACCACAAGTGATAGAGGAGATCCCATAGTTGAGCCTGAATTTTGTTCATAAAAAGTTTCTTGACAAATGAAATAAGTAGATGTAAGACATAAGCTTCCACTAGGTCTATTAAGTTCTTATCAAAATTATTAAGATCCAATATGTCTGATATAATGGAAGTTGAGTCGTTGACAGAAACATTTGTGTATAGTGATCGTACATCGAAACTGAGCAAAATTTAAAAGTTTTAATAACTGTAAGTATCAGAGGACAGATTTTTTGCTGACGACACAACTATTCTGTGGTATGGTACGGATTTAAATCAGTTAAATTTAGCCATAAACGAAAACTTGGACAAGATTAAGGCCTGGTTTGATAATAACCTATTTACATTTAATGCCACAAAGACTATCCTTTTCTCATTCAAATGCATCTTGGATAATGTACTTTTAGACTTTAGACTGTAAACAGCGTACCTAGCATAAGATTCCTGGGCCTTCACTTGGATAATAAATTTAACTTCAGATCACATATTGAAATATTATCCCAGAAATTATCATCTGAACGTTTCGCTTTAAGATCAATATCCAGGGAACTGGATTTGGCGACAGTTAAAATGGCGTAATATGCCTTATTTGAATCCCATCTAAGATGCGGATTATCTTTTTGGAACAATTGTAGTGCATATTTGTTTAATTCTATATTTATACTACAGAAAAGGGCTATTCGTTTCATGTATGGCATGAGAATTCAAGAGTTATGCAAACCGCTCTTCTTAAGAGAAAAAAATTGACCCTGCCATGTTTGATTATTTTAGAATGTGTTTGTCTTGTGTTTAAAAGGTACAACTTTTTGATTACTGAACGCCCTTATATTCTGAGACAGACTCAAAATATTCCTCTACCTATACCTGCTACATCCCAAATAAAATTTTTTTTATTTTTAACGCAAGAAAAAATGTTTAATCTGTGTAAAATTTAAAAAAGCTGTCAAGAACATACCAGTAGAGCGCGGATTCCATAGGATTGGGGAGTACTTAGATCCTAGGTGGTAAGTTTATGTTTATAGTTTTCCTTTAAGTTTGTTTTTTATATTTTATAAATTGACGTTTATTGTAATTTAGCTTTAATAACACGTATTGTGACTATATTACTCGTTTATAATATCATATATTGAAGGTCACTTTCTTCTACTTTAAGGTTTTGTAATAATGTAATGTAGTAATGTCTTGAAATATCTTCAGGATCCAGTTGGATTGTTTGAAGTTTTTCCAGGAAATGTGCAGAGTTTTTTATAAAACAATCTGTTTTTCCAGTAAATGGATTTAAAAAATGTACCTAGTTTGTATGTTAGCGAGTCTATTGCATTGTGGATCGGTCGAAGTGGCGTTCTTGTGCTTCTTGGGAAGGCCGTAGAACCTAAGAATCTTGAAGCTGCTTGGTTTTAATGATTTCTTCTCCGGTGGTGGTAGACCGGATGCATTAATCAGATTGCTGAGGCGTCTTTCTAGTCTACTGCCTGCGTCACCTTATAGGTGTTGTTGTCCAAATGTTGAGTAATCTTTTCCACGTATTCCGTTCCGTCCATGACCACTGTAGTGTTGCCTTTATCTGCTGGAAGGACCAGAATGTTTGCATCTTCATTTAAGGTCTTTGTCGCTGTTTTGGAGAGATTCGACTTCGGTGGTTTTGAATTTTTAATACGATTAGTTCGGTGGTCCAGCATACGTAAAATCTTTAATGCACATAAGAAGATTGAACAATGCTTGTGATCCCCGACTGCAGTCTTGTCTGTTTTTTGGTATAAACGACCCCAGTAAATAGTTTTAAGTTACGTTAGCAAAGACAAGTTATTCACCCCCGAACTTCAAGTTGCTGGAGCTCTGCTGCAATTATACGTATACAATAGTTAGTTGCTACAAAGTGACTGGTAAAATGATTGTTATATTCAAGACAAACGAAAGCTGTAAATTTTTTAATTAATGTTGATTAAATGAACAAGAGAGACACAGAGTGTGTTTGCAATTGGTGAAAAGAACAGTATCTCAAGGTTGAGACAGAGTTAAAGGAATAATTTAAGTAATTTAATTATGTAACATTTACATAATCAGTTAATTATTATAATTTTTATATGATACTTTGACTGTAGAATTAAATGTTTCAAGTTAATGAGGTGTGAATGAAGTAGGATTAATTTGCTTTTTAAATTTGACTAATTTTGTATACATTGATTGACGTATATTGTTAATATTTAATTTTATTTTGTTAATAGAAAGTTTGTTAAGTTATTCGAGTCTTTCCTTTATTGACAACAATTAAATTTCAGGAAGAATAAATATGTATTAACACTAAAGCAGTAGGGGAACAAAGCAATTAATTACCTTAGGAAAAATAGTTCTTTTTTTGCTCTCTATTGTCAAGTAAATCAAAATAGATGGTCCTTCGAAATAAAAATAATCGTTTGCCTTAGAAAAAATGTGTAATAGTTTTTACACCAATAAGCCTTTTCTTAAACTGTATGTGAATAAAATGAAATCAATTTACCTAGTATGATTATCTGGATTTGTTAAACCGTATTTTGTCTCGAGTGGTCCAATTTTTTCCGAACAGTAATCATGATCTCGACAACACGTGTCAATTTCTCGAGCTTCTCCCAGATCGTCGTGGCCTGATGAAATGTTGCCATTTCCACAATATTTAGTTCCTAATAAAAAAAAAACAATTTTTAAATTATTTTCAGTTTTTTCGAGCAAAAATAATTCCAAAGTTAACAATTTATTTAACCGTGTTTTTTTTATTGAAGAGAGTAAAATCATATGTTACATAAGTAGAAACTGGTAAAATATTGATAGGAATCCAATATGATCTAACAAAATGGCTGGTAAAAAAATGTTTGAAAAGACAGTATATATATTTTGTTCCTAAAGAACTACGTACTAAACTAAATTGGGTTACACTTTACTATTCTGAATAAAAGGAAATATTCATATCGAATGAAGTTCCGGGTAAAGGAAATTTACCGATTTATTTATATAACTACGTCGATTACTCCGCGATGGTTTGACCTTTACAAGTTCGACATTTTTATTCAAAATATGCCGATCAAAACTTGTTTCCGATCAAAACTTGTTTCCTGTGTGTGTATATGTCCTATTTTCTCGTATGAAGAATGTGAAGTCTAAAACAAGGTTGAGAGTTACAGACGCACATCTGGAAGGAAGTTTGAGGGTTGCAACTATAAAAATAAAACCAAATATCGACGCACTTGTCAAAAATAAACTTGTTTGAACTTTTTAACCAATAAAGATTATTACACTTTGAAATCATGTTTTTTATTTTATTGAAATGGTGCTAAAATGACGTGGACCATTATGGTCCTTCGGACGATGGGAAATAGATTTTAGGACCTTGCACTAAAAAAGGTTGAAGACCCTTGGCTTACACTGTCAGAAGGCTTGGACAAGTCGGTGTAGTTAACGTCGACTTGTCGTAGTGTCTCCATTAAGATAACTAGTGATTCCAATTTGACACGGTCTAAACCCAAGAACCATGATTTCTTAATTGACCAAAGCCGTGAAAGCTTCCGTTTTATGTATGGTTACATTTTGGTAAAAATAGTATTTTTAAACAATTTTTTTATAGAGATTTGATTTCGGTAAACAGAAAAATAAATAAAAAAATTCTTCTACGTTTACTCACAAACGTGATGGGTGGATGAATAAGGCTCAGCTTTCATTTTCAGTGGTTGGCGTACGAGTCATGCCATTGGCGATGTCATAAACTATAGTAGATTAAATTATATAATTTACGTAGTGTGTCCTTTACTTACCGTCAAAAATCTCAATTTGCCTCGGACATTTGAACAAATCTTTAAGTTCCGTAAATAATTTCGTAGTGTTGGAAGTCTGAGGTGACAGTATTCCGACGATAGCGTATATCTCGTCCAAGTCTATCACTAGTCCTTTGTACCATTCAATTGTTAGAGCATGCAAACTAGAAACATTGCAGCATGTTACAAATATGGACGCCAATACAAAGAGGCCATTTCGAGAATGTTTATTTAAAATCATTGTTTAAGAATAAGAATCATTTAGACTGGTTCCGAAAATGTTTTTTAATTACTAATCGTTCCTTTTAAATAAATAATTGGTTCGTGCATATCTTGTAATTGCAAAGTTAGATTAGTGAAACTGAAATAGAGCACGTTACTGCGTCTGGTTTCGTGCAAATGTGATATATTCACGGTTCAAAATATTTTTTTTGTTTCTATCTAGCCTCCTGAATGAGGGTAATTAAAATGTTTGTTTGCGGAAATTCCCAATTTATATTTTATTTATTTATTCTTTTTTAACCTTAAGAAATCATGGTTCTTGGGATTAGATCACATCAAATTGAAATTGCTATCCGACGTTTCGCCTTCGACTGCAGGAGGCATCTTCAGGGATCTTTATTCCACGAGATCTGAACACCGAATAAGATTGGAAAGATTCCGGCGGGCTTTTATGCCCGACTTGTGCTCGTCGAACCGTGACCCTATTATAAGATCGGTTTTCACGTGTGATGTAAACCGTAATCCGTATCTCTATTGAATTTGTTTATGCAGGATGACAATTTAACAACTTGAAATGGCCATATTTTAGGAAGGAAAAATTTAATCAAAAAACGCTCAAAACACTTTCTATAAAATGAAGAGGGGACAAATAAAAGCGTATTATTCGACCCTTATCTGTTACCCCTTGGGCAGGGTGAGATACACCCCTAAAATCTTAAATAGAAAGGGCGGTGGAGTTATATATCATCTTAAAGCTCTTGAAAAATGCTTTTCAATGATACCATAGAAAGCAAATTTTCGTGAAACAATAAATAAAAACACAGTTTTGAACATTTTTATTTTTATTTAAGTAAATGTTCAAAATGATTAGTACCGATATCCTGGCATGTCTCTTAAGAATTCTAAACATTTTAAGCCTGGTATTTTATTTGTTTATGAATATCCGCATTTTATTATCACAATATTTACTTTAAAAGTAACTTGTACTATTAGTATTGATATTTTAACAGCTGACTTTTGGTTCAGTTTAAATGAAAAGCAGCACTTATCTTAAATAATGGTGTACAACACAGCTGAACGTCTAGAAATGATTTTCATTTATGGTTCTCAGGATCAATGTTTCTTAAGGACAGCCCAAAGATTTAATGAAATCAAATGTAAGTCCGGAGTATGTTCGCCAACTAGTAGCCAAATTTGAAGAAACTGGCTCTGTCGCTAATAAAAAGAGAAATCAACCGAGACTAGTTGACGAAGCAGCGCAAATTGAAGTTCTGGGGCAGTTTGCAATTAATCCAACTTTATCAACTCGTCAAGCGGCTATAGCAACTGGCTTATCTCGTGAAACAATAAGAAAGTTACTTAAAAAAGTTTCATCACTATAAACCGCGCATACTGCAAGAACTTGGTGACGACGACCCGGATAGAAGAATCCCGTTTTGTGAAATAATGACAGATAGAATTACGGCAGAACCTCGACTAGTTAAAAATATTTGTTTCAGTGATGAATGTACCTTTTATTTGAATGAGCATGTTAATAAGCAAAACTGTCGTTACTGGAATGACGAGAACCCACACGTATTTAGAGAAGGGCATACCCAGTACCCCCAGAAAATTAATGTTTGGGCTGGTATATTGGGAAACGTAATTATCGGCCCAATATTTATAGAAGGGAATTTAAATGGCGACATGTATGCTGAAATGCTACAGAGGTCTATTGAACCACTAATAGTGCGGGAATTAGAAAATCAGAGGGACAGACAAGGAAATTTAGCATTAGAAGAACGCTTACTACATTTTCAACAGGATGGGGCACCTCCTCATTATGTAGTTTTCGTCAGGCAATGGTTGGATGATAATTATCCCAACCAGTGGATTGGAAAAAGAGGTCCTGTTGAATGGCCACCTAGATCCCCGGACCAAACACCCCTTGACTTCTTTTTGTGGGGTCACTTTAAATCTGTGGTGTTTAAAACGCAACCTGAGTCAATAGAGCAACTCAAGGACAGGATAGTTCAGGAATGCTGTGCAAAATCCAGAGAAACATTTGCAAATGTACGCGAAGAATTTGAACAAAGGCTTTATTATTGTCTTCAAAACAACGGGAACCATTTTGAACATTTAATTAAATAATTATAAAAAATTTCACAATTGTGTTTTAATTTATTGTTTCCTTTAATAAACACAGAAGAATTTCACGAAAAACAGCTTTCTATGGTACCATTGGAAAGCATTTTACAAGAGCTTTAAGATGATGTATCACTCGACCCCCCTTTCTATTTAAGATTTTAGGGGTGTATCTCACCTTGCCCAAGGGGTTACAGATAAGGGTCGAATAATAAGCTTTTATTTGTTCCCTCTTCATTTTATAGAAAGTGTTTTGAGCGTTTTTTGATTAAGTTTTTCCTTCCTAAGATATGGCCATTTCAAGTTTTTAAATTGTCACCCTGTATGTTTCAAAATTTCAATAGAATCTCTAACTTTTCGTTTATAAAATCCTGTACCGACGCACATAGGGGTATTTGATATCAAAAGATGGCCAAAATTATTTTCTTGAGTATTTTGGGTCGAAAATGTGAGAAATAATATTTTAAGATGTTTGAGTGCAATAATTTCGAATATTTTGAAAAAAATAATAGCTACAGGGTAATGTACAGGGTGTTCCATATTCTATAGTGACCATTGAGACCTCATAAGAGACGGTAAATGATACAGGGTCGGTTGAGTTGTGGTAAAGTTGATTATTTATGTAGCGCCAATAACATGCCGATGCTGCTTAAAAATATTTTAAAAATTCCGAGTACTTCCGGAGATATCCGGAAAATCGCAAGAAACTGAGAAATCGTATTGTTTCTTCGATTATTCCTGGGCTAATTTGAGAACATATATTGCTGTAAATTACACTTTCGCATTGCCAGTTTTTCCTCTCTATTCAATAACAGTGAAGTTATCCGACGTTTTGTCTTCAAGAGGCCATCATCAACTTTGTTATTTCCAATATTCGAAAATATTTATTTTATGCGTAATAAATTGAATATTTTATTCTGAATTTAACGATATATCACACAATGTGTTTGTTACGTAATTAGGTAGTCATTAGGTTTCTCTTTGGAACACAATTCATCATTAATGCAGAACAATTACCTAAATGTCAAACCATCGATATTTATTCTGAATAATTTGCTTAAATCTAGTGTGATGAACATACAAAATATCTATAATTTTAAGTAAATTTGATGATGGACCAGAAAAAAATATATCTTTCTTCAATAAATAAAATCTAACGTGGTTTTAAGCGAACAACAAAAAATACATGAAAAAAATTAACCTACAATACCATATAAGTGCTTCAATTATAACTGAAAGTTTTTTCGAGCACACAAATATTTTCGAAATTGTTCCGATTTAAAGATTCCCTGGTTTTGTTTAAATTAAATTAAAAATTAATTAAGTATACCAGTGACGTTCGGTGCTTCACATATCTGAAGTACTGCTCCATTCATCTTCACTAATATTTTCTTCCATTGTTTCCCCTTCTTCGACAGTTTCAAACGGCCCATCATTAACTGCACTACATGAAGTTGATACCGTGGAACAAAACATTTCTGGAGGTAAAAGCATATCCATTGTGTCCTTTGAGAAAGGTTTTGTCTTTTTTCTGGGTTGAGGTCTCATGTTAGTAATTAGAGGGTCCGATTTAAGAAGGAGTCTATTCAACACATCAAAATTGCATGCTTCTCTGCTAAATTTTCTGGCAAATCCATATCGATAAGTTCTGAACTGTTTATTGCGGGCTTCCGCAGCCTCTTCTGAAAGTTGTCCTACTGGTAGAATTGCAGAAGAGATAACAGCTCCTCCGTGAATAAGGACTTTATGAATTGTCGGAGACATTGGATACCAGCCATAGAGTTCCACATATATTTTTGCAGTGTCAAAAGCATATTTGGAGAAAAGATAAGCATCAACTCTGAATCCACATGATATAGTTTCAAGTATCACTTTATATCTGTGCAGAAGGCGAACCTCTATGCCTGTTATTTTAGCGGCTGTTTCAATATCGCTGAAGAATATCCTGGATGTATTTCCATCATTGGTGTTTCCGAAGCCGGCTTTTGGAAAGTCGACCAACAGACCCATTTCATCTTTAAACGCTTGCTGTATAGACTTCTTACGTTCTTGAATTATTCTATTTTCCTCACTGTTTTTCTTAACTTGCCATACTTTTATTGGTAATTTATACGATAAATGCAGTACACTCTCGAAAAATCGGATTCTGGCGTGTAATGTAGATAGACCGAATCTAAGGTTTTCTGGGTTAATATCCATATTTAACATAGCATCTAGATTGTTGAAGTTTTTAGCCGTTGCACCACAAATATAACATTTCATAGTATACTTGGTGTCAGTAATCGCATTACACACCTTGCCATCAACCATTGTGAATGCTAGTTTATGTTCTACAAGGAAATTACCAGTAGCTATTTTCACTGCACTTTTTTGGAGCAAGCTAATCTTTTTTTCTATAAATTCCACTTCTTCTTTTGTTATTTCGGTAGTTTCTTGGACAAATCTGATACGGATAGGTCGGCAATATCGAGGCGAGGATGAGGTTGGGTTTTGCCAAATAACTTTTTTCTGATCATTACTTTCTGTTACGAGTTGTAAATACACGAAAGAGCTTTGAAAAATGTTAGCGTCATTTTCAGAATTGCTCTCAAATTTTTGCTTGAATTGGCTCTGCTGGGACCCATCATAACCCCACTTTGATATAAGTTGCAGATTTTCTTTTTCCGTTTTTGTAAGACTTTCTAGAATTTCTGATATACTTATACACAAGCGAATTGATGTATGATCTAGTAAGGCCTGCAACTCTAACTCCGCGCATGTTGAAGTTACATTATAGGCCTCACGTGATGGGTAGCACTCAGCTTTGGCTTTTTGAATAATTGAATAGCACGGATATGTGCACGTGTTGCTTTGTCTTATTATATTATATTGTCTCCTTGACAATTCGGCTTCGACAAAAACCGATAAAGCCTCTGTCGGCGACAGCTGTTTATGTCCTTGAACTGTTATTATAGCCTTTCTATCCTTTGTGGCTCTTTTGGGTGTAGTACTTGTGACGTCCTTCACAACCTTGGCAGCGTCTACTTGACCTGATCCTCTGAGGCTCATTTGAGCGGCAAAACTTAACTCTTCTGAAGTGTTCACAGTACGTAATTCTTCAGTTCTACGCCTTTTACTTCTCTCGCTCAGTTCTTGGAATGTCTTATTAGGGCGACCTTTTTTATAGAAACTATATGTGGGCAACTTGATGGTTCCTTGAAGCCACTGTTCATTATTTTTTAGAAATAGAGGTTTAGTGTTACGAGCTGCGGTCCATCGAACCTTAAATTCGTACTTGAAGCGAGAGAGATTACGCTTTAGGAGACTTAGCTGTTCCTGAGGGCATTTAGTATCATTAATCAAGCGCTCCTCTAAATATACGAATTTTTCGTCCCATTTTCGTCTACCACATTCTTGAGTTATCTCATATAATGCTTTCCGAGTGATTGTTTTCTCGTTTTCTCCCAAACCTGTAAAGAGAATACTCATCACTTTTGATTAACCGATGGTTTGTGATATTCTTCACTATTTTTTCGAGTAATACAAAAAAAAAATTAAAAAATCATTATTTGGTAAATTTTGGTAAATTATTATGGGTGATTTTCAATGTATATGAAACACATTATAACATTCAGTATTATTCTTTACCGGGAAATTCCTGGAAGTGTAACTAAAACCTATTTGTATTGTAGTGTATAACCAATAAATAATCACTGTAATTATTTGAAACGTTCAGGCAGAAAGAAAAGATATTTTAGATAGAGTTTCATATAAAAATTCTATTTAAATATTATCTACATACCCTTTGGAGTAATATCCATGATAAAATACTAGAGATAATCACTTATTATTATAAATAAATATAATGTAATTTCACCTCAATGACTTAAAAAACACGTAATATTTAAAAACGTCACTGTCAACTGATGCATGTTTACGAATCGCCTACGCCTACTACGATTAAATCATCGCAAAATTGGATGCTTAAGCAGATGCCCCATTCTTTTGACAATTTCGAGAATTGATTTGGATAGTAAAAAATGTGTTTGGCGAATTCGAATTATGGCCAGATTTTGAATGCATATACCCCTCTGTGCGACGCTAGAACCTTCGTTTCTTTTACATTTATAATATGGCCAGTTGTATTCTGGTGTTCAGCTACAGCAGATTGAATAATTTATTCTTTTTTAAATCCAGTGAATATTGAGTGTCCTGTTTCTACCACATTCACTTCTCCACAGGAGCAAGGAATTTTATATACTCCATCTGTTTGAAAAAGTACATCTTTCGGGGATCGCAAGCATTGTCCAATTTTCTTATATCTATTGAATATTGTGAGTATGTTGGACCGCCAAAGCTAATTTTGCCTGTAGTGCCTTGTATGTAACGAAGAACAACTTACCTAAAGACGAAGTTGGATTACTACAACTTCTAACTGAACGAGTGATATCTTCGGTGCAATAACCCCGCCTTCTCAAAGCTTCGGTCGGTTTCAATATTACAGAGTTTGGACCAACTTTCATTTACCAGAAATCAGTTATGAGTGAGAAATAGAAAACCAACTAGTTTTATGTCTTCTAGAAGCTTCTCTTAATAGCAAAAAATAACATTTTTTTTCTGCAGAAATGCATAATTTTCATTTTTCACACTTTAGTATACCTGAAATCAGTTACATGAAAACTTTGCTTTGCTTGCCAATCCAAACATTTTTTTGAACATAGAAATGCCAAAATATTTCTGCGGCAATTTTTTATTTCCATATTCCGGGGAAATTCTTTACACTCTAGAATACTATTCGTTACATATAAACATTGCTTTGATTTGCATTTTGAACATTTTTCTTAACATAAAAATGCAAAAATGTCTCTGCGGAAATTTGTTGTTTCTATTTTCCGAGGAAATTTCTACACTTTGGAATACCTGAAATCAGTTACATGGAGATTTTACTTTGTTTGCCATTCCAAACACTTTTTTGAATATAAAAATGCAAAAATGTTTTTGCGGAAATTCCTCATTATTTTGATTTTCCTAGGAAATTAGATACATATAGATATTTTAGTTTCATTTGCAATCTTAACTTTTTTTTTGATACAAAAATGAAAATATATCTATATTATTTAATCTTTTAACAAGATTTAAAAACTCTTATATCTAAATCTAAATCTAAACATCCCTCGTTATGATTGATTTTCCATTTGTTAGAAATAGTAAAGTGTGACTCAATTTAGTTCAGCACATAGTCACAATATATACGTGTTACATATACTGTCTTCATTTTTATTAGGGGCCATTTTGTTCCATCATATTGGATTCCTACAAACATTTTACCATTTTTTTTCTACCTATGCCACATTTGACTTCTGAGCATAATTTAAAATAAATTCAATCAGTAGTTTTTACATAAAGATAAAGATAAAGATAATTTATTCATGTCATTATACAATAATGTATTTACATACGTCATGAACCAAAAAATATATAATTAATTATTATCTGAAATTAAAATACTAACACTTAAAATTACAATCAAAAACACTTTAAAATGTATTAAAATAAAATATATATAAGAGAATATAACTGTTATCCAGCAATAAACTTCCAACGTAAACATTTACAATCATAATTACATTCAAAACATTTAAAATTTAACAAAAATACAATACATTTCGAAAAATGGCTTCTGAGGAGAAAATTAAAAAAAAAATTACAAACTATAATTTAAAAATTCAGCAATACTGTAAAAAGACTTCCCAATTAGAAGCTCTTTCACTTTATACTTAAAATTATAAAAGGGGAGTTCCTTTATACTGGCAGGTAGTTATTTAAATATCTTTACTGCAATAAATGAATAAATGATGAAAGGAAATGATATTCAAACAATAGCTATATTTGTTAAAATGCTTTAAATGCTTTAAATATCAAAGGATTTTCACCAGTATTGTTCCTATTACCAAGACTTTCGAATTTACTATTATAGAATTAAAGTGTAAACCAAAAATTTTTACTATTATTTGCATTTATAGATCACCACAGGCTGACCTGGATGAATTTTTCTGTTCACTCAATATTCTTATTGATGAAGCCTATTGTCCTGAAAAGTACATGATTGTGTGTGGGGATTTTAACATCAATTTTGCCCGAGCATGTGCGGCTACGAATAAAATGATAGAGTTAGAGTCTAGTTATTGTCTTTATGCTCATTGCACGGGTACTACAAGAATGGGTACTGCGTCAGATACTCAAATAGATAACATTTTTAGTAATATTCCACCTTTCCTAATAGTTTATAATACAATTTTTACAGATATCTCTGATCATTTCGGTCAAAAAATTATTATCTCAACATTACCTCTTAGAAATGCTCCTATATTTAAAAAAAAAGATTTTACTCACAATCAAACATAATAAATTTTCAGAATGCCCTCAGCCATGAGAATTGGCATGATGTTTTTGTTATAAATAACCCAGATGGACAGTATGCTAGTTTTAAAAATATCCTACGTTACTATTTTGACATATTTTTTCCTGTGTCATCCAGTGGGGTCAAAAAGAGGCCTTGCTGGGTGAACGCAAAGATAAAAGATTTTGCAAACCATGTTAAAGATGTATATGTTCTATATAAACAAACTAGAAATGAAGTTATTTTACAGCGATTCAAAGAAGAAAAAAAGGCATATTTAAAATTTCTTTCTGAAATTAATAAGGCTATAAAATAGTAAAATAAACAACTCAAGGAACAAAAATAAGACAATGTGGCAGATATTTAACAGAGAAACCAATAGAAATGGAGGCTGTCAAGATATTAAACTTAAATCTCCTCAGGGTCAATTAATTGAAGAACCTCAAGAAATTTTAAACATTTTTAAAGATAAGTTTAATCTCAATTTGCCCAATCCACATACTACAACAAATGATATTGATTTTAGGAATCCCTTATCTCTGTACCTATATCCTGTTGATGATGCGGAAGTTTTTAGAATTATTGTGAATTTACCAAATAAATATTCTGCAGGGATTGATGATTTTCTAATTTTTCTTTTAAAACATGTAGCTAACAAAATTGCTTCTCCTCTTACTTATATTATAAATAACTGTTTCGGGTTGGGAATTTTTCCACTCCAACTGAAAAACGCTAAAGTTGTACCCTTCTATAAAAAGGGTGATGTCCATCAGGCCACGAATTACAGACCAGTGTCCCTTTTGAATTCAATGTCAAAAGTTTTCGAGAGGGTAATATATACAAGAATTTTAAATTTTATTATTAGGTGTAATATTCTTAATGCAAGCCAGTTTGATTTTATACCTGGAAAGTCAACAGAAATGGCAATTTTAATTAAAGGTAGCTGGTCTTTATTTTGACCTCTCGAAAGCTTTTGACACAATAGACCACAACATACTTATGATGAAACTGGAGAGATATGGCATAAGGGGTTTGTGTGCTGATCTCATATCTTCCTATCTTGACAATAGGCACCAAGTGGTATCTATTGTGCATAGTGGCCGTTCATATTTTTCAGAGTCCGTTCCTATTAGAAGAGGAGTGCCCCAGGGTTCCATACTGGGTCCGCTACTTTTTCTGTTGTATGTGAATGACTTGCCGGGTGTTCTGGATGGGGCATTTATGTGCCAATATGCTGATGACACATCAGTTATTTTGTCGGGCGCCGCCTTTGCTGGGCTATCGGTGGTTTGTTCGAGTATGGCGGAGCGGGTGGCGGTCTGGTGTGGGACCAACCATCTCAGACTAAATCCTGATAAAACAGGACTTTTAACCTTTAGTAAGACTAGAGAAAATATCCAATCCTTATATGTCAAAACCAATCATAAATCCATTCCGGTTATTCCTTATATCAAATTCTTGGGTATTCAATTGGACTCAGTCTTGAACTGGGAAAACCATATTAGTCATCTTCAGTCGAGGCTAAATAGCACTTGCGGTCTCATACGAAGACTCAGATCTATGGTTTCAATTGACAGTATTAGACTTTTTTACTTTGCCCATGTACAATCCCTGCTCAACTATGGGTTGATATTTTGGGGGTCATCCCGTTTTTCTGTAGATATTTTTAAAACCCAAAAACGCATTATTAGATGCATGCTGAAACTCCACCCTAGAGAATCCTGCAGAGGGCATTTTTCTGAATTAGGAATTCCAACTTTGCCATCCTTGTATTTTGTGGCCCTTGTAATGTTTATAAGGAAGAACAGAATCTTATTTCCGATAAATCGGGACCAATATGCCACAACCATGTCTATGGCAACACGGAGCAGAGATGATTTTCGAATCCATTTACACAGATCAGCTTTCTTTGAAAGAGGTCCGGGTTACATGGCTAATAAGGCATTCTCCTTGTTACCGGCTGACATTAGGAATGTTGAGGGAACAGAGAAATTCAAAAGGGAGGTTACACAATTTGCTAAAGATAAGTGTTATTATTCTATTAGGTTTGATTTTTAAATGTCATTTTAATATGTTCACTGGAACCTGTATGAAGGTGTAAGTTTTATTTGAGTATTTTCTGTGTTTTTGTTGGTGTGTATCCTTATTTTTTTATCTATATGTGTAGTTATTTAATCTCTATGCACTTTCTGAATGTTTACTGTATGTTTTTTTTTAAATAATTTTAGTTTAGTCGCTATAATATGCATTGTGACGTTGCTTTTTTCAATTGTTATTGATATTGTTGGCAATAAAGAAATAAATAAATAAATAAAATCTGGTCTTTTTTGACATCTTTTCAGTCTACAATAGGAGGCAATAAGCCTATCTCTATTCCTGGTACTGTACAATGAATATCCTGATGTCGCGTATATTCGCATATGTTCTTTTTTATGTAAAAGACACTTTCTAATATAAATACAGAAGAAAGTGTGAGAATATGCAAGCGAAGAAACTCATTTATGCAATCATCTCTGTATTTCAATCCAGCCAAAATTCTAACAGCTCGCCTTTGTAGCTGAAATATTCTATTTGCATGCGATGCGCACCCCCACACTATTATGCCATAAGACATAACAGAATGGAAGAGCGCATAGTATGCCATTCTAACAACATGGAGCCTCACCCACTCCATCAAATTCCGGAGAACAAAAAGACTGGAGTTAAGCCTTTTTGAGAGATTACCAAAGTGAGTGTCCCACCTTAATCCAGCATCCATATATGTCCCCAGGAACTTAACATCAGTAACATCCACACTTGCATCCTCAAGGTTCCTCAGGTCAAAAGTCATTTTCTGGGTCTTATCTCCATTAAGTAACAACTTATTTGCATTGAACCAAGCCTCAGCCCTCAACCGCGTTCCACCAATCCTCTCCCCTACATCCTGCAATGATTTGCCAGAGAAAGATAGAGTTGTATCATTAGCAAAGAGAGTGTATTCTGAATCTTGCTCGCACAGGGGTAGATCATTTATGAATATTAAAAGAAGGATATGTCCTAAGACCGAACCCTGTGGTACTCCAATATCAACAACTCTCCTCATTGACGACACTCCACCGACCCCGACCACCTGTTGCCAATCTTTTAAGTATGACTGTAGCAACTTAATGCTGTTTTCACTAAATGTATAATACTTTAACTTGTTCAGGAGAAGCTCATAGGGTACGCAGTCAAAGGCCTTGCTCAAGTCACAATACAAAACAGAGTGGTACTCTAAGTTGTTGAATGAGTCCATAATACTGTTGACAAGACTTGTTACGCCCTGAACTGCATTTCTTCCAACCCTTTAACCATACTAGCTTTTAGTGTATAGGTTATTACTTTCAAAAAATGTGGTAATCTGATTAGCCATGCATTTCTCAATTACCTTTGATATTTCATTTCATTTATTTCATGTCAATCACACAAAAGGCTTACACATGTCAAAATACAAATTTAGAACTAGTCTTAAGATGTTAAAAAAGTTACTAACAATTATATTAAAATAATAAATGTAGACATAAAGATAATTAATTAAAACATTTAAATTGAGATTTTTACTAATACTAAGACAAAAACAAATACTTATTTAAAACTAGAATGGTCCTGACACTAAATGATATTAAATAACAGAATTAAATAAAATAAAATAATAGCCTAGACATTATATGGTTCCACCAACAAGACATACATTTTAAAATCTGAATGTTAAAAATTCATGGAATGAATAGAAACAATGTTCGATTAGAATATTTTTTACTTTCCTGTGGAATTGATTAAAATCTAGGGTCCTGATACTCTCTGGTAAAGCATTAAAAAACTTAATCGCCCAATATCTAGGCCCATCTTGACACCTCCTCAGACGCCAGTATAGAGGCACCAGATTTCCTCTTCCCCTGGTATTATGATGGTGTACTTGGTCGTGGGTTTGAAAATTGTTTCTCTTAACAAACAACAGGTTCTCCAGGATATACAGTGAAGGCACAGTAAGGACTCTCAAGGATATGAAGGCCCCCCTGCAGTCATCCCTGTACCCCAGCCCCATCATGATTCTTACTGCTTTCCTCTGCAGACCAAACAACCTACGAGCCCCCGAGGAGTGTCCCCAGGCTAAAATCGCGTAGGAAACATGCGAGTGAAAAACAGCAAAGTATGCCGTTTTTAAAATTTCTACTGAAGTACAGCCTGCAAGGTTTCTCAAAGCAAATAACCCCTGCGCTAGTTTTTTGGCGACTTCTCTGGTGTGAACATTCCATTATAATGTTGGATCAAGAGTAACTCCCAGAAATTTCGCCTGTTCGTCAGAATCAACACATCCTTCACGGTTACATAATGAGAAGATCATTCGCTTCGTTTTGTTTGTATTAAGAAGCAACCTATTTGTGCAGAACCAGGGCTCAGCCTTCGACTGTGCAGTCACAGATCCATCCCGTGCGCCCTCCAATGTATCCGCAGTAAAGGAGATAGTGGTGTCATCAGCAAAGAGAGTACAGTGCATCGGAGCCTCCACTAATGGTAAGTCATTCATGTATATAAAAAAGAGGATTGGGCCCAGGATGGAGCCCTGAGGGACACCGATGCCCACCTCTCTCTCTGCCGAAGCCACCCCACCATGTCTCACAATCTGACATCTGTTGTCCAGATATGAGCCTATAAGGCTGATGCTACCCCCTCCAAAGTTGTAAGCACGAAGCTTTTGCAGGAGGATGCCATGGTCCACACAGTCAAAGGCCTTGCTCAAATCACACAGAAGAACCGCGGTGTACTGCTTTCTGTGAAAGGTCTCCATAATGACTGAGATCAAGTCCAGAACACCCAAAACAGTGTTTTTACCATGTCGAAAACCAAATTGATACCTTGAAAAT
The DNA here is from genome assembly GCA_030620095.1 of Kuschelorhynchus macadamiae. NCBI lineage: Eukaryota > Metazoa > Arthropoda > Insecta > Coleoptera > Curculionidae > Kuschelorhynchus > Kuschelorhynchus macadamiae. The sequence continues at coordinate 210,176 of JAUTXW010000932.1, forward strand.
AGACCATAGTTTTCAAAAAAAGTTGTTAGTTTTATGGCCATGCATTTTTCAAATATTTTGGATATTATCGGTAGGAGTGATATCGGCCTATAATTTTCAGGGAGATCAGGGTTTCCTTTTTTAAAGATCGGTATCACTATGGCTTTTTTCAGCACATCAGGGAATATGTTGTGTTTAAAGCAGTTGTTTATCAATTTAGTTAGAGGTATCAATATAACATTTTTTATAGCTTTAATTAATTTTATATTTAGAACAAAAATATCATTACTCTTTTTATTTTTCATACTGTTTATTACATCACGGACCTCATTGAATGTAACTTCCGAAAAGGTAAATTTATTACTTGAGGGAGCAATTGAGTGTAAATAATCAATGGGATTTATGTTACCATCTGGGATACTCCTCGCTATACTCTCAGCTATGCTAGAAAAAAAGTTATTGAAATCATCAGATGTTAATATAGTACCTGGTGATGAAACCTGTGTCTTACCTCTATGCCCGTTTATGATGTTCCAGATGGTTTTGGTTGAGTTACTTGAATTACTTATTAAATTATTGTTTGCGGCAATTTTAGCCTCCCTAATCATATTCTTGTATAGTATTCTATATCTCTTACATTCCTCGTCACTCACACATCCATACTGCCTGTTTAAGTCTCTTAGAGTATTCACCTGTTCACGCATAGCTTTCAAATCTTCACCAAACCATGTGATATTATTGGACTGGTCAGATCTTACCTTAAAAGTTCTCTCTGGGAATGAGTTGAGGTAGGCCTGTTCTAAAGTTTGTATCAGCTAAACTGTTGTGAAATGCAAACAGGCCCCTTTGTGTAATAGGTCAATTATAGGTAAAATAGAAATTGGTCTGTAATTTGAGACCAGACCCCTGTCACCTGTCTTAAAAATAGGCACAACCACAGCCGTTTTGTTCGCCCCAGGGAGGCTACCCTCTTTAAAACAAAGGTTAATTAATTTGGTAAGAGGTACAATTATTATATTTTTAATTGCTTTCAATATTGCCACTGTGATTCCAAAGATATCAGAACTGTTTTTATTTTTGATTCCATCAATTACCTCTCTAACCATGTTAAAGCTTGTTTTTTATAAGATCGTGTGCATTTGTTGTGAAAAACTCATTGAATTCCTCTGGTAAAATTTCAGTGTTGGTAGGTGAAATATTTTTCCCATGACCTCTTTGGCAGTTCACAACATTCCAAATGCATTTAACAGGGTTTTTTGCTGTTTTAATTGAGTTATCATTTGCCTGTTTTTTGGCTTCTTTAATACAGATTTTGTGGTGTTTTTGAAACCTTCTTAATTCTTCTCTATCGCCTGGTTTACTATATTGTTTTGCTACTTGGCTTAGAAGACCCAAATGATCCCTCATACAATTAAGCACCTCGTTAAACCAAGACACATATTGCCATTTTGCTAAGTATGTTGAATTGGTTTGCAGATTTTTCCTATAATAATACAACACTCTAACTAATAACACACTCTTAATATCTGAGAAATATCTGCTAACCAACGAAGTAGGTAAAGACTGATAATATGGGTTTCATGCAGGATATAAAATCTATATATGTGTCCTGAGAATGCAACAATAAAGCTGCGAAGTTTTTTAATAGTAATTTTTCAACAGTTTATTAGGCCTTCATTTTGTTCCGCCATATTGGATTTTTATTAAAATATTACTAGGTCGTCCCCATATGACCTTTAATTTTTGATCAAAATTTGAAATCAATAGGGTAAGTAGTCTTTAAGCTATAGCGCGAACTCACAGAAAGACAAACAGACCTACAGACGGACCAACGGAGCTGATAAAATATGTTTTTGGGCTTCCAGCGACGCTAAAACGTAAGAATGTATAAAACCTAAGAGCATGATTTTTTCAAAATATTTAAAAATTTATCCTGAAACATTTCATTTGGCAGCCATTTTGTTCTGCTATCTTGATTAGTACCACTATTTTACTAGTTGATTCCTATACCACAATTAGTTATCGCACACAATTTGAAATCAAACCATTAAGCAGTTTCTCAGGTTGAATTTTTAAATTCATTATTCGTACCAAAATGTTATCAGTCGATTCCAACATAACAAAAATGGATACTAGGTTAATATAGGATTGTTTAGGTTTGCTGTAAAGAAAGCGGGCCAACAAAATTCCGAGTATACATTAAAACAAGGATTTTTATAAAGAAAACCTATACTTTTCGTCGATAAAGCCATTAATCATCATTTTTTTTTAAATCACATTAATCATTTAAATTCCACATTCAGAAGGCTTTAATGAAATAAACGTGTTGTGAACGTAAATAAATAAATAAATAGATACAATAAAAATTGAGGGTTTCCGTAGAGAATTTTTTTAATTTACAGCATCGAGGAAGCTTTATAGAAGCTAAAAAAATATTTGGTGGATATATGATATTTCAGCTAAGGTTTACAAAATACGTTCAGAAAATGGAAATGACGTATTTCCGCAGAAACATTTTTGCATTTTTATGTTCACAAAAATGTATAGAATGCAAATTAAATCAAAGTTTTCATGTAACTGGTTTCAGGTATTCTAAAGCGTGGAAAATGGAAATGATCCATTTCCACAGGAAAATTTGTATTTCCTGTTGTTAAAGAGGGCTTCTAAAAGGCAATGAAAGCAGATTTATATGTAAGTTATTTAGGGTATTCTAAAGTATGCAAAATATTCACGGAAAATAGAAACGACAAATTTCGGCAGGAACATTTTGACAAGCAAAGTTTTCATATAACTGATTTTAGGTAATCTAACTATGGAAAATGGAAATCATATATTTTAGCAGAAAAAAATGTATTTCCTCTTGTTAAGGAGGGCTTTTAGAGGATAATTCAAATAACCCATTTCAGGTGAACGAAAGTGAGCACCGACATTTTTTTGTCCAGAAATCGAAATGGCTCTAAATACCAGGAGTTAATAACAGATTTCTTTTGTGCTGGATGGTGATGAGAATTTGCATTAAAGTATCTATTTGTGTGCGTAAGTATACACAGAATGTCCTAATGTACCATTTTCCTTCCCCTGAACAGATAAATCTAGAAAGGGAATCGTTCCATTAGATTGAATTCCCATTGTGAATTTAATATTGTGATGTTGTTGAACTGGTGGGTCTTTCTGTTGCTACTTTTTTTGTATCTGACCACAATATTTACGTCTTTTTTTTGCAAGAGTTAGAATTAGAACAAATTATTATAAGACTGGACACGAAATTACATGATTACTTTCATTAGCAAAGTTACTTAATACAATATAATGCAAATGCCGTCTAGTGCATGCACATGTGTATGATATTTAATATGTATGTATGTATGTGTGTGTATGTTGTGTATGTATATGTGTATATATATATATATATATATATATATATATATATATATATATATATATATACAGGGTGGCCCATCGAAAACGTACCGCAAGGCATAACAACCAGGGTAATTTTTTTTTCAAAAAATCCAAAAACACGTCAATTTTGTTTGTGAGGGGGACAACTTTTGCCCTTAAAATGATCGCAAAATTTTCAACCCTCTAAGCGGGGGTGTCATCCCCCAAACTTTTTCAAATGGGAAGAGGGGTCAAGTGGTACCGCAATGAAAAGGGCTTTCTATTCTCTATACATTCCCGCTTTGGTTTTGAAAATCGGTCAAGTCATTTAGAAAATATGAAGGATTGAATTTAAAATGTTTATTTACAAATTATCAGAGTAAATGATAAGGATAAATTCCTTCGACCAATTCGCTATTTTTGTCCTGTTATTTTAGATGTTTACTGCTGATTTTAGTGATTTGATTGACAATATCATTAAATTTTTTATCAATAATTATGGTGTACTCACTTGCAGAAAAAGTGGAAATAATCGAACTTTATTTTAAAAATAATGAATGTGGCAATCGGGTTGCGCAGATATTTAATGAACGACATCCTGAAAAACACCTTTCCGGCAAAATTATTCGCGAGTTAGTAGCAAAATTTCGCGAAACTGGATCCCTTATGAATAAAAAGAGGCAGATGGAAAATCCTGTAGTAAATGAAGCTATGGAGGTCTTTGTATGGGCCAAGTTGCCATGGATAGTACGCTGAGTACAAGAAAATTAGCCAATGAGACCGGCGTGAATCGTACAAGTGTCCAAAGAATATTGAAAAAACACCATTTCCACCCGTATAAAATTCAGTTGGTACAAGAACTCAACGAAGACGATTTTGATCGCCGCTTGCAATTTTGTGAAACTATTAGTGAACGAGTGGCCAATAATAATAATTTTCTATTCAATGTGTGTTTTTCGGATGAGTGCACTTTCTTTTTGAACGGTGTAGTTAATCGGCATAACTGTCGGTACTGGGCTGAGAACAACCCCAGGGTATTTCACGAGGTGCACACACAACATCCTCAGAAATTGAACGTGTGGGCTGGTATTTTTGGAAATTCTATTGTGGGTCCTTTTTTTCTTCCTGGAACTCTAACAGGTGATATGTACTTAGATTTACTGGAAAATACCATCGACCCAGCCCTAACTGACATCATCGAAAATAATCCTGGATACGTTGAAGCGGAACTGATATTTCAACAAGACGGTGCACCTCCACATTACTCTCAAAATATGCGTAATTATTTAAACACTAACTTTCCCGGGCGGTGGATAGAACGAAGGGGTGCCATTGAGTGGCCTCCCCGGTCACCCGACTTGACTCCTTTAGACTTTTTTCTATGGGGACACATAAAAAGTAAAGTGTATAGCACTCCACTTGCCTCATTAGAAGATCTGCGAACACGAATTATTGACGTTTGTCGCGAAGTGACCCCTCAAGTTCTTCAGAATGTTCGAGAACGATTTGAAGCTAATTTGTATTACTGTATGGAGGTCGACGGGCAACATTTTCAGCATTTGCTTCATTAATACGGTAAGTTTTTTTTATTTAATTCAATTTATGCGTTTTTTGAAAAATGTATTTTTCAAATTTCAATCCTTCATATTTTCTAAATGACTTGACCGATTTTCAAAACCAAAGCGGGAATGTATAGAGAATAGAAAGCCCTTTTGATTGCGGTACCACTTGACCCCTCTTCCCATTTGAAAAAGTTTGGGGGATGACACCCCCGCTTAGAGGGTTGAAAATTTTGCGATCATTTTAAGGGCAAAAGTTGTCCCCCTCACAAACAAAATTGACGTGTTTTTGGATTTTTTGAAAAAAAAATTACCCTGGCCGTTATGCCTTGCGGTACGTTTTCGATGGGCCACCCTGTATATATATATATATATATATATATATATATATATATATATATATATATATATATATATATATATATATATATATATATATATATATATATATATATATATATATATATATATATATATATATATATATATATATATATATATATATATATATATATATATATATATATATATATATATATATATATATATATATTATTGGAATATGGACACTCTGTATATCAAAAAGTAAAATAAATAAATATCGTTTGTTACGTAATGTTAAGAAAACTTAATAAGCAGAATAGACTGTTTACATTTTTTTTTGTATATATAAGAAAAGCTATTGATTAGACTGGGCGTATGAATGCCTTCTTTTAGAAGTCAGTTATAAGGCAGATTTTGTAACGAGAGTAATAAAAGAATATCGGCTGAAATAAATGATTTTTTTTTCTTTTCCCTAAAACCCAATAGGTTATGGGCCCAGATCGCGCGTTTTAAAAGACAGTACAGTTGTTTGTGAATTTGTGATATGCAAAGTGTTTAATAAACTTGTAGTTGTGATAAATTTGTGCATTATGGTCATGGAATCGGTGCAAACAAAAAGGAATATAGTGCCATTTAACGGACATCGTTATAGCATTTGGAAATTACGAATGCGTTCGCTTTTAGATGAACTTAATGTGCTAAAAGTAGTTGACCAGGATTCGCCTATACCAATAGTTCCAGACTGGAATCGAGCTGAAAAAGTGGCAAGAAATGAAATTATTCAATATTTGAGTGATTCATTTTTAACTTTTGCACAAGATGGAGATACTGCTAAAGATATTTTTCATAAACTGGATGCAATTTATGAAAGAAAAAGTTTGCCATCACAACTAGCCGTAAGAAAACAGTTATTAGAACTCAAATTAGGGAGTGAAACAAGTTTATTAAATCATTTTACAACATTTGATGATTTAATAATTGAGCTTATAGCTGCTGGAGCTCAGATGGCTGAAACCGATAAAGTGGCGCATTTATTGTTAACATTGCCGTCTAGTTATTCAGGAATAGTGACCGCGTTAGAAACATTATCGGAAGATAAAATAACTCTAGCGTTTGTGAAAACTAGGCAGGCTGTTAGACCAAGAAATAAAAATTAAAAATGAAGCCTCAACGAGTTCAAAAGTTTTAGAAGCCAAAGTTTTTAAGAATGAAAAGTTTCATAAAAGCCATAAATTTGTTAACAGAAATTTTCATAAAAATAAAACAAATTTATTTCAAGGTAAAAGACATATTAAAAAGATCTTGAGATGCCATTATTGTGGCAAGAAAAATCATATTAAAAAGGATTGCTATCATTATAAAAAGACTTTGCAAGACAAACACGAAGAACGCCCTAGAACAGTTCAGACAGTGCAAACAACAACTGAAAATTCGAATAGTTTTGCTTTTATGGTGGGCAATTTTAAAAGACAGGAAAGTGCGAATATTTTAACTTTCATATTAGACAGTGGTGCTTCTGATCATATCGTAAATCAGGAGGATGTTTTTACAGAAATTGTTGAACTGATTGAACCTGTGAAAGTGTCGGTTGCAATTAAAAATACTTTTATTTTGGCTAAAAAGAAAGGACAAATCCATGTGGTAGCTGGCACAGGAGAACAAGGTGTATTGGAGGAAGTTTTATATTGCCCTGATGTACCCCACAATTTGTTGAGTGTGAAGCGCATGCAAGATGCCGGGTTGACCATTATTTTTCAAGAAAATGGTGAGGTAAAAATATCAAAACAAGGCAAGACAATTATACAAGGTGAGAAATGTCAAAATTTAATATTAGTGAAATTTAAAATTCAAAATAGTCCTAATAATGGAAAAATATATGCACATAATAGTTGTGCTGATCCAAATGTGTATAAATTGTGGCATCAAAGATTAGGGCATATTGGTAAACAAAAATTTATTGAGTTTAAAAATAAAGCTATGCCAAAAGATGTTCTATTAGTAAAAAATATTTTTCCAGATAATGAAATTTGTGAGTCTTGTATTAACGGAAAACAATCTAGGTTACCTTTTTCAAAATCAAAAGATAAAAGTTATGTTAAGCGACCTTTGTTTATTATACATTCAGATGTGTGTGGCCCAATTTCACCCACTACTTATAATAATATGAATTATTATGTTATATTTATTGATGACTATACACATTACACGGTTTTATATTTAATTGCACAAAAATCTGAGGTTTTCAAAGTTTTTAAAGATTTTGTTGCTAAAAGCACAGCACATTTTAATCTTAAAATTGTTAATTTTTATTGTGATAATGGCCGTGAATATTTGTCAAATGAGTTTAAACACTTCTGTGTAAAGGAAGGCATAAGTTATCATTTAACAGTTCCATATACACCCCAGCAAAATTCTGTTTCAGAACGTATGATAAGAACTATTACAGAAAAAGCACGTTCAATGATTAGTGGAGCGGATTTAAATAAGTCTTTTTGGGGCGAAGCGGTATTAACCGCAACGTATTTAATAAATAGAACCCCGACAAAAGCACTTAAAGTTAATAAAACACCTTATGAAATGTAGCACGGTAAAAAGCCAGGTATAAGTCATTTACGAGTGTTTGGCTCCACAGTTTATATTCATAACAAAACTAGTAAAAATAAATTTGATGTTAAGTCATTTAAATGTATATTAGTGGGTTATGAACCAAACGGTTATAAAGTTTGGAATCCCGAAAAAGAACAGTGCATGATTGTTCGTGACGTTATTTTTGACGAGATCAATTTCAAGGTTTCTCGGCCAGTTGGGTCGATGCAAGAAAATATAAACAAATAAATACCTGAAATTGATACTCGGGAAAAGGTTGAACAGATAACTGAGGGTGCGACTTTAAATAATGAAAATATGGGAACTGGGATAAGGAGATCTGTAAATAAAACAGATGAGCCTGTAATTTGTGACTCTAAACAAAAACAGAGTACACAAGAAAGTGTTTCCTTACGCAGAAGTGATAGATTGAAAGCTCTTCAGCCGGTTTCCTATGAAGAAAATAAAAATGACAGTAATATAGACTGTTTATTAGCATTTAATTATTTTATTTGTGAGATCCCTAAATGTTTTTCTGAACTAAATAATAGGGATGATAGGAAACAGTGGGAGGAGGCAATTAAAGATGAGTTAAAATCATTGACAATTAATAAAACGTGGTCCTTAGTAAAGAGACCTGAAAATGTAAAGGTTGTTGATTGTAAGTGGGTGTTTACATTAAAGCAAGACGGATTAGGGAATCCTATTAAATATAAAGCACGGTTAGTAGCGAAGGGATTCACTCAACAGTATAAAGTTGATTATGATGAAATATTTTCTCCCGTTGCACGAATTGCGACTTTTCGAACACTTTTGGCAATAGCAAATCAATTTAATTTGTGTGTACATCATATGGATGTTAAAACTGCATTTTTGCATGGCAATTTAAAAGAGCAAATATATATGAAAATTCCAGAAAGAATTGTTGCTCAAGAAAATGAGGTTTGTAAATTAAATAAATCCTTGTATGGTCTAAAACAAGCCTCAAGGTGTTGGTATGAATTGTTTGATGAAACAATGAAAGAAATTAATTTTAAAAATTCTGAGGTTGATAAATGTCTTTATATTTTAAATAAAGGAAATATACATGAAAATATTTATGTGGTATTATATGTGGATGATATATGTATAGCTACCGGAAATAAAGAATCAATGTTAAATTTTAAGCGATATTTAAGTAAAAAATTTAAAATGGTAGATTTAGGAGAAATTAGTCGTTTTCTTGGCATTAATATTACTAAAACATCTAACAGTATTGTCCTACATCAAAGTCAGTATTTAAAAACTGTATTAGCTAAATTTAAAATGACTGATTGTAAGCCTGTTAGTACACCTTTACCTGTTACACTTAACTTTGAAGCTTTAAATTCAGAAATTACATATGATGCTCCTTCTAGACAGTTAATAGGTTGTTTAATGTATGCAATGTTATGCACACGACCAGATTAAAGTATAGCTGTTAATTTATTAAGTCGCTATCAAAATAAAAACAACATTGAACTTTGGAAAAACTTAAAAAGAGTTTTAAGGTATATTCAAGGTACCATTAATGTTAAATTAATATATACCCGTAATGTTTATGATAAATTACTTGTTGGTTATGTTGACTCCGATTGGGGTGGGAGTACAACTGATAGGAAAAGTACTACGGGATATGTGTTTAAGTTATTTAATAAATGTTCAATATGTTGGGCTACAAAGCGCCAAAATTCTGTAGCTGCTTCTTCAACAGAAGCTGAGTATATGGCGTTATATGAAGGTGTAAAAGAAGCCTTGTGGTTAAAGTCATTGTTAAATAGTTTTATTTTAGAAGTAACAGAACCTATAATTATTTATGAGGACAATACTGGATGTATTAGTATCGCAGAAAATCCTACAGCGCATAAACGTACAAAACATATAGATATTAAATATCATTTTTCTCGTGAGCAAGTTGAAAGAAAAGTAATAATGTTGAAATATATATCCAGAGGTGATCAACTGGCAGATGTCTTAACTAAGCCATTACCAGAACCAAAATTTCTGCAATTGCGTGTTAAACTAGGACTTACTGATAATGTTTTAAAATAAAAATGTTTGTTGTTTAAAATTATATTAATTTGTGTTTATTTGTTAATTAAGTTTATGTTAATTTGTAACTGTTTAAGCATTAAGCTAGTATGTATTGTTTATGGTCTGATTGGGTTTTTATCGAGGTTTTCCCCAATCCTTTGCAACAAATGTTGGACCACAGTTATGGCCTCAGGTTTGAAATTTTGCCGATAATTCTTAAATAAATTTATTATGTATTTAATTTAATTTTTGAGTGGGAGTATTGGAATATGGACACTCTGTATATCAAAAAGTAAAATAAATAAATATCGTTTGTTACGTAATGTTAAGAAAACTTAATAAGCAGAATAGACTGTTTACATTTTTTTTTGTATATATAAGAAAAGCTATTGATTAGACTTGGGCGTATGAATGCCTTCTTTTAGAAGTCAGTTATAAGGCAGATTTTGTAACGAGAGTAATAAAAGAATATCGGCTGAAATAAATGATTTTTTTTTCTTTGCCCTAAAACCCAATATATATATATATATATATATATATATATATATATATATATATAATATATATATATATATATATATATATATATTTTCTCTTGTTGTTTTTCTTAAATTTCGCTTAATAACGAGTTGAACAGAACTTACGAGTTGATACCTAACAACTTAAGTACTTATTTTTTTTCTTCTTTCTTTTTTTTAATTTCTGTCCAGTCTACAATAAAAAATATATTGTTAATAAATTTAAAATCAAAATATCACTCTAACACTGTATAGACCTCCCTGCTTTTTGTAAAATATAAATAACTATTTGTATATTGTAAAGTATGTAGCTCTAAAGTATACCCGGAGTTGCGCTGCTCACTCGGCTCGAGACCGCTTGTGATTCGAGACACCTGTTTCTTCTTCTTTCTTTATTTTTTGTTTATAGCATTCCAATCCCCGTCATTTCCCATTTAATTAAAAAAAAAATTCTATTCACCTATGCTGCGTTGCGCTCGTATTAACGTAAGATCTTTATTGAATAATTTTGATATCTTCAAAGACAGTCTTATTCAGAATGATTATGTTATTATTGGAATATCTGAGAGTTGGCTAACGCAAAATATTAACGACGACGCTGTTATTGTGGATGGTTATAAATTTATCAGACAGGATCGGCTTGGGCGTGGGGGGGGGGGGAGTGGTAATGTCACAATAATTATTGGCAATTTGTACCGGCCTCCAAATGCAAGCCTTAATGAATTTCTTGCCTATTTCGAAGATACGCTAATCGTACTTTACACTCAATGTGATAAGATTTTGTGCTTCGGAGACTTTAATATTAATATGCTTGATCACGATAGTCCCCATGTAATACAATTTGAAAATATTTTAAGCACTTTCAAACGGAGTCAGCTAATTTCTGAGCCGACTAGAATTTCGCGTACCAGCTCCAGCTTGATTGATTTAATATGTTACAATTCGGAAGATGTGCAGGATGTGGGTGTCAGGGACGCGGGTCTCTCAGACCATCTGCTAGTATATATCGTTCTAGACTTTCGTTCACCAGTGCTAAATAATAATACCTTTAAGAACAGGGCTTTGCGACAAATTAATGTGACTTATTTTCAGGCCGACTTGGAGGCCATCCCTTGGAATAATATTTATAGCATAGATAACATCGATGAAAAAATTTTGTTTCTCACTGATACTATTTTGGAGCTGTTTGATAGACATGCCCCACTGAGAACTGCTAACCGTTCAAATAAACCCTACTGTCCCTGGATGACTGACAACATTAGACTTTTAAAAAACCTTAGAAATCAGGCTTTAAATCGATTCAGACGTACCAGACTTACCGAGCATTGGAACTATTATAAGCAGCTCCGAAATTTAGCGACTAATTCTATAAGAACTGAAAAAAAGTTTATTTAAACAATCAATTTCACAATTGCAGTATCAAAGACAAATGGGCAGAATTAAAAAGATTAAATATTCTAAACAAATCTCACAAGAACATTCCCGAACAACTTCAAAACATAAATCAAATGAACACATTTTTTACAGAATTAACAAAAAATCGTACTGGTCCCAAACAAGATTTAATCGATTTTTACAATAATAATCTCCTTTCAAACAAATCATTTAATTTTAATACCATTTCAGAAGAACTGTTAGCCAATATTATTCTCAGTATTAAGTCTAAGTCGTTCGGTGCAGATAACCTAAATATTACTCTAATTTCCGTGTGCTGTCCTGTTGTTATTCCATACATAACACACATTGTCAACTGTTGTATCTTACAACAATATTTTCCAAAAAATTGGAAGTTAGCACATGTCATCCCACTAGCTAAAGTAAAAAATCCTACCGACTTTAGTCAACTAAGGTCGATTTCCTTGTTACCTACGCTCTCCAAAATTCTGGAAAAAGTAATTTAATCTCAAATTTCTTCATATGTATCCAGTAATAATATCATCCCCTATAAACAATCTGGGTTCAGAACCGGGTACAGTTGCGCCACTGCCTTATCCGACATTGTAGATGATATTGTCAGAGCACAAGATTTTAACCAGGCAACTGTTCTCATTCTATTAGATTACACAAAAGCTTTCGACTTGATTCATCATAATATATTGCTTTCTATTCTAAAATATATTGGCTTTGGCCAGTCGGCGGTGGCAATGTTGGCGTCTTTTCTCTCGGACAGAAGCCAGAGGGTAATTTTGAATGGCAAACAATCCGATTTACTCAATATCATAGCGGGTGTTCCCCAAGGCAGCGTTCTCGGTCCTCTTCTGTACAGTATTTACACATTTAATTTCATCAAATCACTTCGTCACTGCAAGTACCACCTCTATGCAGACGATACTCAAATTTACATATCTTTTAACCGCAATCAAGCCGAAAATAGCAAACAATCAAATCGACCGTGACTTACACTATCTTTTTAGTAAATCCAATGAACATCTTCTTAAGATCAACCCAAGTAAATCCGCAGCATTATTATTTTGTAACGAAACTGAACGCTTACGTCTTGAATCCACCAATAAAATCGAAATCGGCACCAACCCTGGTGCTTTTAAAAACTCGTCTAAAAGTCGCGGGCTTGTCATAGACAATAAACTAAAATTTAATGATCACGTAACTTCATGCCTTCAAAAAGCATTCTCAGTATTAAAACCTTTGTAATCTCAGCGACATGTACTTAATCAAAAAACCAAGGCTTTGTTGTCCGACACTCTCATTTTGTCACAATTTAATTTCGCAGACAACGTTTATTGTCCTTTCCTTGATTTACAGGCTAAAAATCGGGTTCAAAAGGTACAAAATTCATGCATACGTTTTATTTATGGTATTAGACGAAGGCAGAGGGTTTCACATAAACTGCCCGAATTGGGCTGGCTTAACATGCAACATCCTCGTATCTTACACTCTATCTGCTTTTTTTACAAAATTTTAAAATTTCACCGTCCTCCATATCTCCTCGATAAACTTCAATACCGTACGGATGTGCATAATTTAAATTTACGCCGACAATATCTGCTATCAGTACCCTTACACAACAAAGAACAGTTTAAAAAAATTTATTCTTATCAAATTGCTAACTTAATCAACAAATATAAAATAACCAGTACGTCACTGTCAGTTGAATTCGGTTATTTTCTCAAAATTAAGTCCGTAAGCACTTTTTAGTTGTTTATTTTTTTGCGCTAGTCACTACCAATATTTTATTTCCTAATAGTGTAGCGTATTTAACTTTTCCCAAGTCAAGTTGTTAACAGAAACATTTATCTATAGCAATTCTACATTGAAACTGACAAAATATCTCCTGGATCCAACTGGATTACCTTAAGTTTTTTCACGAAATGTGCAGAGGTATTTTTTAAACAATCTGACCTTCACGATTGGTGTATCAAATGGAAGGTTAAGATCAATCCCCAGAATTCCCAAGCCATTCTTTTTCAACCAAGCAGACTGACTCCTAGAGCCAGAATCCAAGTTGGGGAAGTTAAAATCCCTTGGTCTAACGAGGTCAAGTACCTAGGGATGATCATGGACAAAAGGCTGACATGAACCAAACACATTGACTCAGCGAGAACAAAGGCCAGATAGGCAATGAATAAACTCTATTCATTGCTCTGTCGAAAAGGTGAAATGGGACTGAGGACCAAGCATTTTGGTAATGCTTCAAAACATAACCTTTTGAAGTTCAAGATGACAGAAAACAAACTGAATAGGATGGCGGCAGATGCCTCCTGCTTTATCAGAAATGATAACCTGCAGCGAGATCTTCAACGGACACCAATTAAAGATTTTACGCTGCAAAAGGCTATCCGGGTTCTCAAGGCAGCCGAAAATCGCTACAACGATAATTTACGGTCCACTAGCTCTAAAATACAACAATAGGATACGGCAGAGGAGACCAAGAAATGCACTAATATGCTCAAGGATGTACGTTAGTAAATCGAAATTTCTGAATCTTCGTGCTCCTCAGAAACTAGATCTTGCTCACAGAAACCCTTAGATTATCACCAAATGGCCAAGAAGAACTCCAAGAAGAGGATTCCCAGGTACCTCAGCTGGCTCCGGCGTGAGCTGCAGGTGAACCTGATGTAAAAGAAGAGGAACCCAGGTATCTCAACTGGCTCCGGCGCGCGCAAGCTGCAGTTGAACCTGAGGAAAAAGACCATTCCGCCTCAGTTCCTCGCTGGCTGGTGCACAGATCAGCATCGACATTAAGGGCCAAGAAGAGGACACTAAAGAAGACCAACAAAAGGATTGGATGGAGGGATAAAGAACAATAGGACGTACAATCAGAGAAACACCAAACCTAGATAAGATGACTACATTACTAATAATCTTTCCTATTTTCAGATAACACCCAGTAACGAGAGGCGGAACATTGACATTGTGCCGAAAGAGAACTATACCACCTTCACAAGGTTGCATTTTACAGGGTTACCCGGAAGGACGGCATAAATCCCGTGGAAATCTTGGGTTTGCCCAGTGATGGTCCATCTGATGGAGGCCCGGTGGGATTTATTTTTTTTATCATGTATTTCTCAAACATACACTACAGAATTCAACATTCGAAATAGTATGGCATATGACAGTTGTAAAATTAGAATTACTGCTACATAACATATCATATGCTAAATAAAACAAAAAATGTACAAAAAGAAAAAAAAACGTGTCAAAGCTACATAATATATCCTATGCTAAAAAAAAATGTATATAAATAAAGAAAAAAAAATTGTATTAAATCTATTGTGTACATAGGTTAATCTGTTCAATTGAAGTGTAAATCGAAGAAAAAAAAATAAACATTGGGAGTAAAGCAAGGAACCGAAAACTTCTAGTTCTCTAATTTCGTTATTATTGGGGATTATATAATAGGAAAATAGGAAAGTTTTTTTTCAAAAGTGTGTGTCGTACAATTTAAATCTAGGTCTGGTGGGACATGTGTTAAAATAAGTCATTATCCGATTCATAATACTGTTTCTCCCAATGTCGGTGCGACTCCTACTAGTCAAGAACATGTCATTTAGACGAGTGTTACGGGAAGGTACACGAAAGTTCATCAATGTCAGGATATCAGGGCAATATATCATGTATTAAGTATTTTAAATCCAAACATTAATGTTAAGAAGATTCTTCGAGTTTCAAGACTACTATGCTCAATAATTCCAGTCTCTGATGGTATGAATAGTTGTGTTTATCAATTCTCAACCTGTAGAGGAGAAAGTTCACAAACTTTGATTGGACCCGCTCTAATCGTGTAATGTGTATTCTATAGAATGGAGACCAGATTGTACAGCAGTACTCTAAATGACTTCGCACCAGGGAGTAGTAGAGGCACTTCAAAACGGTAATATTAGAGAAGTCCCAACATTGACGCATAACAAATCCTGCCATCCTGAATTATTCTCTCTTTCAATGGCTGCATTAGAGATGGAGTAATCATGAAGAAATGGGGTTTTTCTCTTGGAGAAAGATATGCCCTTACATTTCATTATATTCAATTTCATTTTGTTATCTTCATACCAAGTCACCAGCTTGTTAATTTCCAATTGAAGATTTTGGCAGTCGTCAATGTCGTATATATGTTTAAAGATTTTTCGGTCATCAGCATAAAATAGGAATTGGCAGCTTTTGAACACATTGCTGAGGTCATTAATATAGATTAAGAACAAGAATGGACCTAAATGTAACCCTTGGGGTACACCGGATGTGACTACTATCTCTTCTGATAAGATATTGCTTATTTTGACTTTTTGTGTACGTCCACGAAGATAACTGCAGAACCAAGACAGTAAAGGGTTCGTAATACCATAAGACCTTAGTTTTTCAATAAGAAAGGGGTGATCTACCCTATCAAAGGCTTTTTTAAAGTCGAAGTAAGTAGAATAAACTTGAACGCCCGAGTCAACAGCAGTAGCCAAGAAGTTAGAATATATTGATAAGTTCGTCATACACGAACGACCTGGAAGGAAACCATGTTGATTCTCAGAGAGAGTGTTTCGTGCACACGCAAGCAAATTGTCCACAACTCCCCATCCTTATCAATCGCAGTTACATAGGCTTCTTTCCAAATAGTAGGAAACTGACCCAACGAAAGAGAAAGTTGAAAAAGATATGTGAGCGGCACTGCCAGAGTTGGGCTGCAGTGCTTTACGAAAGTAGGAGGGATATCATCAGGTCCAGCTCCCTTGTGATCATCAATGTCAACCAGCTTTTAAAGACCATGGAACTGTTGATGACAATATTTGAGATATCCAAACTGAGAAAGCTATTGGTACCTACATATGTGGAGTGACCAGTGTCGATAAAAACTGACTGAAAAAAGTCTGCAAATAAATTCGCAACAACCTTTGGGTCGCCAGATTTAAGGTCAAGAAACCTCATTTTTGATGGATAAGCTAACGTTTTACGCTTTGGTTTGATGTAGGACCAGAAGGATTTTATATTATTTAATATGTTATTTTGTGTGGACTGAATAAAATTATTATAGTCTTCCTTTATTGATGTTTTCGATTGAATTCTAAGCGCTTTGTAATCATATTCCCTACTCGGTGGTCGTGTGTGTCTGTACCTTTTGAAGGCTTTGTTTTTTTTATTTATAATATGGATTCGAAGGAATATGAAGAGCTGGATGATATTTGTCAATCTTCGTCAGTGGTGTCTGATTATGAGAAACTAATATATCTGAAATGTTCGAAAAAATTAAATCCAACATGACATTATTTGAATTAACTACATTGTTAAGTTGTACTAAATCATAAAAACATATACAGTCAAAGATGGTTTCTTCCTTGTCGTTATTAGATGTAAATATAGTGTTCCGATTACTATCGGTAAAAAGACCAAAATAATAATCAATATTACTGCTTTTAACGGTGTCACTTGAGTTGATTTGAATAAATGAATTAGTGTAGTTCGGCAATTTGAAGTCACCCAAAATCAAGATCTTACCATTTGGAAAGTGATCAAACACATAACTCACAGACTGTATATAATCGTCATAGATTGAAGTGCCTGCAGCAGGTGGGATGTAGACAGCATTCAGGATGATGGGGACATCACCAATCCGGACCTGCACCCAAACCTGTTCCACATCACAATCAGGAACCTTGAGGATCACGGAATCTAAAGAACAGTCGACCGCAATAAGCACACCACCACCTTACAGATATCTGGGTTTCTATCTCTTCTATATACAACCAAGTTGGTGAGAAAAATCTCTTCACTCGCGATGTGTTCATTCAACCATGTCTCAGTTAGGATTATAATGCGGTAGTTGGAATTTATTACTTCTTGTTGAAAGGGTATAGTCTTAGTTCGTAACCCACGGACATTCTGATAGGTGATCAGCATATCAGCATCAGGCAGTCTCACATCTGCAGAGAACACTTGTCTGCGCCGTTCAGGTTGAAGTTCGGGCGTTGAGCAGGAAAGATGCGCTAGTGGGTAATGCGATCTCTCTGATGGAACAGCGAACCCCACATCGTCTCCTTCCCACCCAGGCGGGAGGAGTCGTGCGTAAATTCATTCCTTAGCGTTAGAAACAGAATCCTAGCTCGTTTAATAAAATACGTACCTGTTTGAGGTAATATAATGGCGACCGTGTCGGAGCGCGAACAAAAAGTTCAAATTATGCTATTCAGGTACTTAAAGGCAATAATGGACCAGAAGGAACATATAGTATTTTTTGAAACGTGAAGATTTGAAAAAAATTTGGTGGTTTCTCACGATTAGAATACTTTCATTACGGGGAAAGTAATTCATTACTACAAACACGGTTTTGAGATACTAATGACTAAAATTCGTCTATCAAGGTAAAAGTAACAGATCTAATGAAATGGTAATCGAGTAATAGATCAGTTAAAATAGTAACAGATCTATTATAATTGTAATAAATTGGCAACACTGCTCTGTTGACTAAAAATAGGTGGTCAGTTGTGTTTGGAATGTTTGGATCAATACAATCAAAACAATTTACTGGTACATAATTTGCACTTGAAATTAATATTTAATCGGTTATCGGTTTCACCTTCACAAAATATTGTCTCTAAGATCTTCATTCCTACGTACCAGGTGAGATTATTATCTATAAGCAGGGCGCGCTCCAGCGATAATGCCGCCCTGCTTATAAGAAAAAGAAGCGACAAAAAAAATGTTATGTTAAAGTTAAAATTCTTAAACTTCCGTGGACACTCTAGTTAGAGTACCTGCTACTTTGATGAGTTACAGCAAAATAATAATGTTTTAATAGTTTTTCTCATCTTAGTTATTTGCGCGTTGTTTACTATTTATATCTTAATAATTATTGATTCGGTTTAGATCATCAAACTGAATATAATTGTAATCTGTTGCTTTCTTTTAATAGAATCCATTATGTCAGCCCCAACATTATTAAGCGATCAAGAAGAATGGACAAACTTTAAGGTAGTATTACCATGTTTTTACTTAATTTTCCACCTTTTACAGTTTTACAGATGGTCTTAATATAGATTAAATCCTTCCTCTGTGATTAAGGAAGGTGTGAGAAAATATAAGTCTGTACACACATAAACCCTCTCAGGGTCACTTTTATTTAAGCTTAAATGGTACAAGTTGTATAAAATGAAGACAGAAAGACACAAAAAGTTTAACCAAGTTTCCCTCAGACGTATTTTATTGAAATTGGAACGCAGTATTTTTTTTTTATAAAGTGACTTTAAGCACAGAAATCCTAACCATTGGGGTTTTCTGTGCTTTAAGTTAAACAAGTATATAATGCAGTTGCGTCTTCAGAATTGCTTCTGGAGGGGTGGCGGAGGGGTTAAGCCACTTTCGGAATTTAGAAGCGAGTAGACGACAGAAAATTTCAATAAGCAAAAAAGAATCGGTTTCTGTTTTTGATTTCTGCGTATTTCTATAAGCTTTTAAACCGTAAACGGATAAACTAGAAAAAAAGGTCGTTAATTCATTTTAATTACAAATAAAAGTGGCTGTGGGGGGGTCTTTACTAAAATAATAATTAAAAATCGGTAAATTTCTTCTACCCGGAACTTTCCTCGTTATAAAACTTTCCTTTCATTTTACCAGTTCATCCCTATACCACAATTAATTCTTGCACAAAATTTGAAATCGATCTATTATTAAGCCGCCATTTTATTTCGCCATCTTGGATTCATACCAAAATTTGACCAGTTAATTATTACCTAACACTTGAATTTTGTGCAAAATTTGAGGTATACAATAATATACTGGATGAGTATTTTTTTTAACATTTGACTAGGCCGCCATTTTGTTTCGCCAAACTGGATTTTTATCAAAATGTTATCTGGTCCTTCACACATGACTTTTTCTTTTAGACCAAAATTTGAAGTCAATCGGGCAAGAACTCACCGTCTTTTGTTACGTGATTCTAAATTCGTACCAGTTTATCCCTATATCAAATTTAATTTTTCTGTAAAATTGAATAAGATTTTTTAAAAATGTGGCTGCCATTTTGTTCCGCCATCTTGAATGGATACTACAACTTTACCAGTTTATCTCTGTATTACACTTAATGCTTGCACAAAATTTGAAATTAATCTAATAAGTAGTTTTTTCAGGCTCATTTTTTATATTATATTTTATTAGGACGCCATTTTATTTTCATACCTTATATTCATACCAAATTTTTACCAGTTCATTTCTATGTAAAACTTGATTTTTGTGCAAAATTTGATAGCCAGTTTTTTAGTAGTAATTTTTTACATTTCACTAGGTCGCCATTTTGTTCCTGCATATTGGATTTTTACCAAAATATTACCAGGCCATCCCCATATTGCTGTTTCGGCAAAACAATGACGCAACTGCAAAATTTCATATTTTGACTTAATATTGTCATAACTTGCAAAATTAATCCTTCTCTACGGTACAACAACGGTGCGAGTGTAGAATCACTCAAGGCCGCTAGATGGCAGTTATGTCATTGTATGAAAAGTATCGCTTGCCCCGCTCTTTTCGAAAAAATAATGATTAATGACATACAATTCAGTTGTGACTGAACTTTTATGGGGAACGTTATTCATTCATTGATTTTTTACCTTGATTATTATTTTAGCAGTGAAATGTTTTTAATAAAAATTAAATGGCGCAATCTAACCATGCCGTAAGCAAAGCAAACCAAGTGGGACAGTTTAAGTGGCAGGAAAACAATGCATTTTAAAAGTTTGCCAATTTACACTACGCATCAAAATCAGTGGCGGTTCGTGAGTATATTGAAGGGTGAGGCTACATGAGGTTAATTTTGTTTAAATGTGAATAAATTTCCACGTCACCCATGAGGTATTATTCTGCGACGCGTTGACCTTTTTTTTTAATGGAGGTCTTCGCCAATAGCCCTACTAAACCATTAAAAACTAAAAAAATAAACTCTAAAAAAAGTAAATAAAAAGTAAACAAAACAAGTAAAATATGTACACCTATCACTAAAATATAGCGGTGATTGCGATAATAAAAACATAATTTAGTTTATTAAAACTTAAAATAAATAGTTGTATGAAATAAGATAAAAAAACTACTTTTTGTACATTAAATCTATACGTCTGTCTTTTAAGGTTGCAAATTTATCTATAATTTGGTCGTAAAAGTTTTGGTCTTCACTAAGTTCTGACAGTAATTCCTGCTCTATTGACATCATTGCTAAACCCAAAAGCCGTTCTTGTGTCATTGTGTTTCTTAGGTAGGTTTTGATCCGTTTAAGACATGAAAAATTTCGTTCGGCCGATACACTTGTTGCGGGAATAGTTAAAACTAAATTAAAAAGGTTCCGCAAAAATTGCTTTAAAATCTTTAAATAACAAAGCTAGACTTTTTTCGACATCTAAATTTGAAAATTGTTCATCCCTATACAATACAGAAAGCTCATTCTTTAATCTATCTCTGTCAAAAATGTTTGGATAATTTTTTAATAAATTATTTAATAAGTCGTCTGGAAAGCATTTAACATACTCCGAATATTTTGTGCAATCGACTAAAGCAAAGAAATTTAAATTATTTAAATTTTCAAACCGCGTCCCTAATTGAGGAATTATACAATCTATTATTTCGAAATATAATATTTTATATTTAGTAAAAATATCAAAGTCGCTAGAACATTGCCCTCGACGTGTGTTAGTTGGCAGAATAGTGGCTTTTTTAGCAATATTGAAAAGTTCTTTGAAATAATCCTCGTTTCTAAATTCAATAATTCGTTGCTTGGCAAGGTTTATTTGCGAAATGCAGTAATTTATATCTAAATGCTTTAACTGTAATATTTGAAACAGTACATCAGTGCAACTAAAAATTTGTTTATAAATATGCGTTAAAAGGCAAAATTCGAAATCATTAAAATGCTTTAGAAATCCTTTTGCACCATTAATAGATACTGTTCCAGAACTTAAATCATTAATAATAGTTTCAAATACTATAATTAAATTGTCCCATTCATTAGCTATACGTCTGTCTTTTAAGGTTGCAAATTTATCTATAATTTGGTCGTAAAAGTTTTGGTCTTCACTAAGTTCTGACAGTAATTCCTGCTCTATTGACATCATTGCTAAACCCAAAAGCCGTTCTTGTGTCATTGTGTTTCTTAGGTAGGTTTTGATCCGTTTAAGATATGAAAAATTTCGTTCGGCCGATACACTTGTTGCGGGAATAGTTAAAACTAAATTAAAAAGCTTCCGCAAAAATTGCTTTAAAATCTTTACATAACAAAGCTAGACTTTTTTCGACATCTAAATTTGAAAATTGTTCATCCCTATACAATACAGAAAGCTCATTCTTTAATCTATCTCTGTCAAAAATGTTTGGATAATTTTTTAATAAATTATTTAATAAGTCGTCTGGAAAGCATTTAACATACTCCGAATATTTTGTGCAATCGACTAAAGCAAAGAAATTTAAATTATTTAAATTTTCAAACCGCGTCCCTAATTGAGGAATTATACAATCTATTATTTCGAAATATAATATTTTATATTTAGTAAAAATATCAAAGTCGCTAGAACATTGCCCTCGACGTGTGTTAGTTGGCAGAATAGTGGCTTTTTTAGCAATATTGAAAAGTTCTTTGAAATAATCCTCGTTTCTAAATTCAATAATTCGTAGCTTGGCAAGGTTTATTTGCGAAATGCAGTAATTTATATCTAAATGCTTTAACTGTAATATTTGAAACAGTACATCAGTGCAACTAAAAACTTGTTTATAAATATGCGTTAAAAGGCAAAATTCGAAATCATTAAAATGCTTTAGAAATCCTTTTGCACCATTAATAGATACTGTTCCAGAACTTAAATCATTAATAATAGTTTCAAATACTATAATTAAATTGTCCCATTCATTAGCTATACGTCTGTCTTTTAAGGTTGCAAATTTATCTATAATTTGGTCGTAAAAGTTTTGGTCTTCACTAAGTTCTGACAGTAATTCCTGCTCTATTGACATCATTGCTAAACCCAAAAGCCGTTCTTGTGTCATTGTGTTTCTTAGGTAGGTTTTGATCCGTTTAAGACATGAAAAATTTCGTTCGGCCGATACACTTGTTGCGGGAATAGTTAAAACTAAATTAAAAAGCTTCCGCAAAAATTGCTTTAAAATCTTTAAATAACAAAGCTAGACTTTTTTCGACATCTAAATTTGAAAATTGTTCATCCCTATACAATACAGAAAGCTCATTCTTTAATCTATCTCTGTCAAAAATGTTTGGATAATTTTTTAATAAATTATTTAATAAGTCGTCTGGAAAGCATTTAACATACTCCGAATATTTTGTGCAATCGACTAAAGCAAAGAAATTTAAATTATTTAAATTTTCAAACCGCGTCCCTAATTGAGGAATTATACAATCTATTATTTCGAAATATAATATTTTATATTTAGTAAAAATATCAAAGTCGCTAGAACATTGCCCTCGACGTGTGTTAGTTGGCAGAATAGTGGCTTTTTTAGCAATATTGAAAAGTTCTTTGAAATAATCCTCGTTTCTAAATTCAATAATTCGTTGCTTGGCAAGGTTTATTTGCGAAATGCAGTAATTTATATCTAAATGCTTTAACTGTAATATTTGAAACAGTACATCAGTGCAACTAAAAATTTGTTTATAAATATGCGTTAAAAGGCAAAATTCGAAATCATTAAAATGCTTTTGCACCATTAATAGATACTGTTCCAGAACTTAAGTCATTAATAATAGTTTCAAATACTATAATTAAATTGTCCCATTCATTAGCCACTAAGTTTAAAATTTTAGACCGTGTATACCATCGCGTTTCTACAGCTCGCGGAATTCCTTTACCTACTATCTGATTAAGCACAAAAGACCATTTTGGGGATTGGTGGAAATAATTTGGTATTCCTAATAAAGTGGCAAAAAATATACGACTTTGGGTAATCAGTTTTGTTCCCTGTTGTAAAACTAGATTTAATCTATGGGCGCAACAATGAGTAAACATAGCTAAAGGAGCAATAGATCTAACTTTTGTTTGAAGCCCATTTATTTCACTGCCATAACACTAGCCCCATCGTAACACTGCGCGACAAATTTATTTTTAAAGTCATAAGGCTCTAAGTTGTTTTGTATTAAATGAAAAAGGCTCTCTGCTGTTCTATTATCGCTAACGTCAAAAAATCCTAAAAATCTTTCTTTTAAAGATCCGTTGGTCACATACCTAACTGTTATCGAACAGTGTGATTTTTCTGTTATATCAGTACTATCATTCGCAATTACGCCAAAAAAACAACAATCGGTGTCATTGATTTCTTTTTTTTATATATTCTTGAATATAGTCATGTATGCAACCAATTAGTTCATTTTGTATAGTCTTAGATTGTCCCGTAAAAATATTACTAAATTTAGCACAATGTTCAGTAAGTTCGGCATTTCTTTTTATTAAGCATGCAAATATTTCCTTAAAATTGCCACGGTTAAAAGAATCTGTTGTTTCATTATGACCTCGAAATGCCAAGTCTTGTTTACCCAAAGTAATAGTAACATCAATTAAATAATTTAATAATAAACGGTTTTTTCGAACATTTTCATTATAAACAATTTTATTAAGACTTGCATTTTCTTGTAGTGCATCCGCAATAGTCGCCCTATTTTGCTCCAGTCTTGTAAGTGCTACCGAATTTTTAATATGCTCTCTTGAACTTTCATGCGATTTTACTGCTCGTGAAAAATTTTTTAAATCCGAATATCCGCCCCCTGAACTCCAATTATTTTTGACGCAACCTAATAAAATACAAGGCCAACAATATAAGCTTTCTTTATAAATACTTCCGCATAGCCACCTATAAGTTTCGTACCAAGATATTTGAAAAGTTCTTGAATATTTTTTACCTTGCCTCTTATCGTTAAATATTGCTAAAATTTTCGGCGTCGGACGGCTACCTAATATCTGTTTCTTTTCAATTTGCTTCTTCTTAAAAAAGGCGTTTCAATTAATGAAGCAATAATGTCGTGAATAGGATTCATTTCAAAAGCAAAAAGCAAATACAAAAAATGGAACGGTCCAACTTACCAAATCAAAACAAAACAAAAACTTACTCACGCGTATTTATTCACCTTAAAAGACAGAACGCCCTCAATCAGCGATTATCGCAATCTATTTTCTATTTCTTTCTCAGCCGCACGCACCACGTAAAAAGAAGCCGTTGGAATATTTCGCTAGTCATGTGATTTAAATAACCAATAAAAGCATATCCAAGCTACAGATTTATCGCCTCAAGAATGCAATAGAAAACGCGTGCATAGGCATTCGCCATCCCGCTCTGTCGTAATCAGGTGACTCGCCGGCATCGGCACCGGCCGTTGATAAATAGGTCAGAAGTCGAAACTTTCCAAGCACAGTTAATTTTTTGGACGATTTCAAAAAAAATATATATAAATCTTAAAATTAGTGTTTTTGAGTTGGTACTAACCTCAAGTAAGAGAATTTGTGAAAATTAAAATCTTTTATGTAGGGCATTTTACACAGTGGCTCAAAAATGGGTTAAAAAAATATAAAGTTTTATAAAATTTTTAAAAATCAAAATTTTCAAAAAAATTTTTTTTTCGTAATAGACTATTTAATTCCAAGTAAAAAACGTCTTATGAAGTTTTCTGTAAAACCTATGGTTTTATGGTAAAAAATTATCTGATTTTTTTAATGCAAAAAATAATACATATTCAAAACATTGTATAGCTACTAAATAACATTTTGATGACCCAAAACACAAAATATAGCCCTTTGTAATATGTATTTTTAATAACGGCACATTAGCATAATATCAAGTTACCTGTGACTAGCCGTGACGCTTAGACCAAAACAAATAAATAATATGTCAAAAAAGCGTGGTTTATTAACAATGTTTGACGTTTTCACTTTGAAGTTATATAGTATATAAACTGTGTTAAGGCTATTTTTGTGATTTTTCTGTGTTTTGAGTAAGATGCCTCATAAAAGAAAACATCATAGTGATAATCGAAAAATGGTATGTTACGCATGTTTTAATAAAGCAGTTAGAAGTGTTAATATTACTGGTAAAGTAAAACAACGTCTTGAAATTATTTCGCCTAGTTTTGACGAAAATAATGCAAGTATTCCCTCAGTGCTCTGTAGAACTTGTTACATAAAACTAATGAACAATAGACTAACAATAATTTTTGACTACGCACAAATGAAAATTTTGCCTGGGCGTTTCGAAATTACTGAAACATGCGTCTGTCAAATTTGTCAAGTGGCGCGTTTTCGTGGTCATCCTAAAATCAAAGATCTACCGTTTTCGTTTGCTGTCAAGAAAAAGGCTGTAGGTAGACCTTCAAAGAAAGATACGAAAGCGAAACAAAATTACAAAATATGCGTGAACTGCAATTGTAAATTACAAAAAGGCAGAAGGCATAAATGTACCAAGATGAAAAAAATTGATAATTCCCTAACACTAATTAAAGACTGTAAGCAACAGATTGTAACTAAAGTTCTGGAGGAACAAGAATGTGCTCAGGGAAGTTCTGTCATATCTTTAGATAAGGGACGCAGTACTATGTCTATACAGTTGAAGCGAAAATCAGATCTTCAGGGTGTTGTTGTTGCATATAGCTCAAGATTTGAGCTATATGCAACAAGACTGTAATTTATCTCAAAATTCGTTAAGAAAAATATGTGGTTACCTTCGCACCAGGATAAACAGAACTTCCATAGAATCTTCGGCTTTACAGAAATTGCGGTCTAGTAGTCATATGCTAGATAAGTTTTTTTCAACTGTAGACTTACCGGATATTCAATGCTTGAAACAAGATGGCACTCCATTTTTGATATACTGCAGCGATCTTCCGGGGCTACTAACTTATATTTTAAATGCCAGGCAACAAGACGATGATTTTCATCTAAAAATCGGAATAGATAGTGGCGACAATTCCTTGAAAATATGTCTAACCATACAACCAACAAATGACCCAGAATATTATCAAAAATATAAAAGTGCTGGTATACAAAAGTTACTAATAATTGGCTTGGGACCAAATTTCAAGGAGAATTATGAAAACGTCAAAATACTTATGGACACTTTGCAATTACATAGTATATGCGGAATTTGTCCATATACTTTTGCAGCTGATCTGAAACTAATAATGCTGCTTTTGGGTCTGCAAACAAACGCGTCATGCCATCCTTGTCCGTGGTGCGACATCAACTGCAAGGAACTTCAAAATAAAGGTAATCCAAGAACAATTAAGAACATCAACGAACAACGAATTTTATGGCAACAAACGACTGGGGGAAACCTTTCTAAAGCAAAGTATTTTGGTAAGTATAAGTATAAATTCATCAAGTTGCGATAAATTTTAATGATCATCATCTGACATTTTTAGTAAACTGTGTAAATATGACACTAATTATCGGAGATAAAAACGAGCCAGTATTAAACTATATACCTCCTCCAGAATTGCACCTTCTTTTGGAAATCGTTCAAAAAATGTTCGACAGCTTAAAAATTGAATATCCAGCAGCAGCCGAAGCATGGATAAAAAGAGCTGGGCTAAGTTTCGACCATTATGAGAAATTTAATGGCAACAACGCGAGAAAGCTGTTGAAAAAAGTTGATGTTTTAGAAGCATTGTCACCTGGTTTGTACACTTACCTAAGCACTTACTTAACTTATTTTTTCCTAATGTCAAAAAATATAGTTTTTTTTTTGGTTTTAGGCAACAAATATTGCAATTTGTTCAAGTACTTTGATAAAGTTGTTTCCAGTTGCTTTGGGCAAAGTCTTGACATTAATTTTGCCGAAGATATTCAACGCTTTGCCGTCGAATTAATACAAGTCGGAATACGCTATACACCGAAAATTCATGGCCTTGTGCATCATGTTCCTGACTTTATTAACGTACATCAGGGAGCACTTGGTTTTTTTTCTGAGCAAGCTTCAGAACAAGTTCACCATTCATTTAAGATGTGTTCACAAAATTTTAATTTAAATTCAAAAAACTCTCATTCTTCTAAACAAAAATTGTTGAGGTGCATTTGTTACTATAATAGGCAACACATATAATGTATGTATAATATAAATTCGATTATTATTCTTGTATTATTTATGCACAAAAGATCAGTTATTTTTTTGGAAAAAGGTATAGGTTCTATGGAAAACTTCATAAGACGTTTTTTAATTAAAATTAAATAGTCTATTACGAAAAAAAATTTTTTTTTTAAAAATTTGGTTTTTAAATTTTTTATAAAACTTAATATTTTTTAACCCATTTTTGAGCCACTGTGTAGAATGTCCTACATGAAAGATTTTAATTTTCACGAATTCTCTTACTCGAGGTTAGTACCAACTCAAAAACACTAATTTTAAGATTTATATATATTTTTTTTGAAATCGTCCAAAAAATTAACTATGCAAGCTAAAATTATTTCGCCTCATTCGAGAGCACTTTCTTTAGGAATGGGTTTGCACGGATTGCACGGTTGGTTTTTTGATGTGGTCAGAATTTATTTTCTAAAATATTTATTATGGGATTATATTTTGTTTTTTTTTAAATGTTATTATGTTGTAAAACTGTTAAAAAGTATATTTCTAATTGGTAATAGATAAAAAGTTATATAAAAAAATTCTCTTTTCCTTTATTTTGAGGGTGAGGCGCGGCCTCAGAGGCCTACCCTGACGAGCCGCCACTGATCAAAATTAACTCACCACTATAAATTGCACAGCATTTCAATGTGGATTTTCTTGCGAACTGCTGAACGGATTTTAATCAATTTTTTTTTTAATGTAGATTTGTTTATCGCTAACAACGCCGCAATGTGAGTTTTTACTAAAATTTTAGTTTTGAGCATATACAGGGGCCAACAATGAGAGTAATTTTTCTCCAGAATATTTGAAACACCTTGTGGATCGTTTCAGTTGTAACAGGGTGTATACGCTTGATGCAAATTATAGCCCCATGTTCTCTTAACAATTTGGTTTTTGTTTCATGTCAATATCTCTATTTTTAAATGAAATACAGAGTAAAAGTTAAGCGCACTAGTTTATTTAAACAATTTAACAACTTAAAAATAACAAATTTTAATAAAAACTCACATAGCGGCGTTTTTAGCGATAAACAAATCTACATTTTTAAAAAAAAAATTCGTCAAAATCCGTTCAGCGGTTCGCAAGAAAATCCACATTGAAATGCTGTGTAATTTATAGTGGTGCGTTAATTTTGATGCTTAGTGTATTTTAAAAGCCGATAAACATTCGATAAATTTTGAAAATTCAAAATTATACCAAGCGAATAAACGGCATTAAAAAATGGGAAAATGAAACATCTGACTCTGCTATCGGATAAAAAAACAAAAAAAAAAACAGGTAAGTCAGGAAAAGGAGTAGTATTGATTTAGAATAAGTATAGTATAATAGAAGTATTTTAATCAGTTTTTTAAACTGTGAAATTGTATTTTTAGAAATATTTGATCAACAGGAAAAATTTTGCTACGAGCGGGGATACTGTACCAGATACTCAGGTACGGATACCCAGAGGTGCAGGTTCGTTTCCCGCCCTCGTTCGTACCATAATTTTTTCTATTGATCAAATACTTCTAAGAGTAAAATTATTAAAAATATTAAATTGTATCTTTTTTCCAGATACATGATCGCGACGTATTTGTATGCAGTTGAAGTCTTTAATATAAATTCTGTCACTCACAAGTATCTAGTTCGCGGTCACACACAGAATGATGCCAAGAATTCTGGATCAGTTTATGTGCCCTCGCATCATTAATAAGAAATGCAAAAAAAGGAGATCTTTTAAGTGTTAAGGAAAGGCTCTACATGGAGAAATAACTCCTAATTTATTAATGAGTATTGACAGAAAAGAACTTTGAAATAAGTGAGGTAAGACTGTTACAATTTCAAAAGGGAAGTGAAGTATTTCGTTATAAATTAAGTTTCAAACAACTGTATTGGAACAGTGTAGAGTATAGACCTAAGAAAAGGCGCATTTTTTGAAGTGAAACCTTTTAAAGAAATTGCTATCAAGTCCGCTTACACAAAAAAAAATCGAATACCAGACAATAAAAAGAAAGACTTAAAACATTTAGTGCACACTAAAATTATTATTGAGTTTTATAGGTCTTTTTTCGATTGTATTATTTACATAATGTTTTCGTTTATGTTTATTAGTTTTTTCTAGATTTTTTTTCAATTAGCTTCTTTTTGTATACGTTTATAGTTATTTTTTTAATTTTTTAGTGAAATCTTGTGATATTTTTAATTTTGTTTAATATATTATTTAGGAGTCATTTGTTATTTTTCCTAATTATGGGTCATTTAAAGTTAATTTGAACAAACTTTTAATACTTACCTGATAAAAGTTTTTATTCAAGTGCTGCTTTTTTATACTGCATTTTTGGGAAAACAATGACGTAACATCAAAATCAAGAATAAATCCAAACATTACTTGATTTGGATTTATGCCAGCTAAAACTATCTAAATTAAGCTAATAATTCCACTACTTTCGTCTCAATACACTTTTTTCACTTTTATTTAACCTTAATAATAAAGAATTGAATTTCTTTTTTCCCTTCTCTTGAATAAATCATAATTTTGCAGTTGCGTCAATCTGATTATCAATAGTTTTTAAACTATGCTGTGAACTGACAGACAAAAAATATATTTTGACACCTATGGACCCTAAAACGCGAAGATATGTAAAACTTGATAAGATGATCTTTTCACGATAATAAACATTCTATTTGGCCTTCATTTTGTTTCGCCATCTTGAATTAGTACCACAATTTTACTAGTTCGACTCTATGCCACAATTAGTTATTGCATATAATTCTAAATCAGTCCACTGAGTAGTTTGTTGATTTTTGTGCAAAATTTGAGATACTTCGGATAAGTAATTTTTTAGTAATAATTTTTTTAACATTTCACTAGGCGGCCATTTTGATTTACCATATTGGATTTTTATCAAAATGTTACAAGATATCCCCGTATGATCTTTAATTTTTGACCAAAATTTGAAGTCAATCGGGTAAGTAGTTTTTTAGCTATGCCGCGAACAGACAGATCGACGGAATCGAGAAAAAAATTTTGAATTGATTTGAAAGATTTTTTCACGAATAGAATATTTCCGTTTTACTAGAGAAACAAAAAAAACCTAATAAGAATTAAAGTTTATTCTGTCATTTTTGTGAATAACAGTTTACGTCACATTGTATAAAAAAGATGACGGAGATATATGATAATAATCACAGTTGAAAGAGAAAGAAACCTCAACTGCATGGAATAAGTCCCTTAGTCGTGAATATTACTAAATAATTTGGGTTCAATAATATTCCCAAACTAGTACCGGAACGTATTAATATCCGTCTCAGTAAGTAACATAGGAGGTAACAGGGACGCTCCGAAGGGATAATATTGGGGGGAGGGGGTTGTAAGTAAGAAAATTCCAACTAAGAACTTAAAAAAAGGGTCATTGCCAAATCAACCAAAACTTACTCATATTTTGTTTTCCCAACTTACAGAAATTAATTTTCCAACTCGAACAACTTTGCGAGGAGTATATCTCCCCCTCAAGCTTGCGTCCCTGACGTATAAGTAACAGTGTGGTGCCTAAACGATATCTTCACTACTAGTAACCACAACTTTAAAAAAAATTTATGTCGTGCACCGATATGTCACTGTGAGTAAATATGCTGGTTGAGCATAACATTGGGCATTATAAATGTAAAAGAAACCGCGGTTCTAGCGTCGGATGCAAAATTCTATAAACGAAAATTTAGAGGGCTCTATTGAATTTTTTTAACATATAAAAAACTTCAATAAAGTTACAGGTTACGGTCTACATCACACGCGGAAATCGATCTTAACACAGGGTCAAAGTTCGGTGAGCACAAATCGGGCACATAAACACGCCTGAATCTTTCCGAGCTTATTCAATGTTCAGATCTTGTAGCCTAAACATCCATAAAGATGTCTCTTGCAATAGAAGGCGAAACGTCGGATAGTAATTCCAATTAGACAAGACATATTATTATTTTTTTATTTAAAGACAATGCGAGTCCAGTAAGTTGATTTTAATCAAAGAATTTTTTTTATTTTGCAGGCAGAATTTAACAAATCATATGAGCCGCCTGAAGAGGAAAGTCGACGTTTCGAGATTTTTCGGAGTAATTTGAAAGACATCAGAGAGCACAACGAAAAATATGCAAGGGGTGAAGTCACTTACACTCAGGGAATTAACACCTTTGCCGATTTGACCTACGAAGAATTCAAAGCCCGATTCACCTGCTGCCGCAGAAAACCCTCGAACCTGGAGAAGAAGTAGATATTAAAATGCGTTCATATATTTTTGTAAAATATTCTTAATCTTATAATGTTTTACCAAAAAAAAAAAATATATAAAAGTGAATAGAGTATTAAATATACTTACACTTCTAGGGCTTCAATAGGTATGTATACATGCAGCGGCTTTTTCAGAGATTTAAGCATATCAACAGGTCTAGCTAATAAAATGTGGTATAAAAAAATAAAACGTCTTCAAAAAATGCACTAAAAATGAAAAATATTATTTTATTTCACCTGGAAATTTTACTATGTAAAAATAGAGCCAAACTTATAATAATAAAATTATATTTATGTAATGAGTGTTTGTATATCTTATACCACGTACGTTCCATGTTCAATGCTGTACAAAACATCCATCCGAATCTTGAATCGAACAGATCCGATATCCTTTAACTCAAACTAGCCCTCAGAACTTCCACTAAATTTATTTTTTGTATCTACCGCTCTTTCACAGACAATTGTTTCAGCGCGCTCTTCGACTTTCTCTCTGCTAAAGTGGATTTCCGAATCTCTGAATTCCCTTCCTTTAAAATTAATATCCTTGGCGATTTTAACGTTCTTCAAAACCGGTCCCCAAGGTAGAGCAGCAGAGGCATTTGCAATAGGGATGGCCAGGACCGATTCGATTTTGAATTGAATCGATTCTTTTAAACCGATGCATCGGAGGAATCGGATCGATTCGACTAATCCATTCTTTTACCCAAAAAATTGAATGGATAAACAATACGTCTACTTAACCATAATACCATAAAACTTTTAACACAGTAATAGTTTATTAAATTTTTTATACCGCAAAATAAAAAATAGTTCCGATTTATTGCCTTCGGTGTAAACGCACCACAAATAATTACGTTATGTCGTGGTTTACCTTATGCGTACGAGATGACAGTGTCCGCGCCACGCGCCGTTCCGGGGAATCACTCGTTCTAGTGAAAATTGGAAACATTTAATTATTCCTTTTTGCGGTTCGCATTTTCTCAATATTCGCATTTATTTATTTTTTGGGCGGTTTTAGAGAGTTTGTGACAAATATACAATATACCTTGTGAGCTCGAGATATTGTTAATTGTATCTGATCAGTATAATATGCCTCCAAAAACAAGTAGTGTTTGGAAACATTTTTTGTGATGAGGTAACAATAATAAATCTGCTCGTTGCAGACATTGTAATACCACAGTAAAGTATTCAGGCAATACAACAAATCTTATGAATAGCTTAAAAATATCTTAAAAATAGCTACAGCTTCAGAGACAAGATCAGTTCTATAAGTTAATGTACATTTATTATAAATTTACAAATCAAACTGATTATTTGTTATTTATTTTTGTTTAGATCTGACCGAGGCTCTTACTGTGTTTCAGGCAGTTTAAACCAACAGTCATAGACATAAATGTAATGCCATCGACATCTAAAGTGCAAACAATTAAAACTTTTTTCCTAACCCGGAATCTAGTGGTAAAAATAGCAGCAGTACATTAGAGACTATTCCAAGAAAACAATCAGTGGAAGAGGAGGTAACTTCAGTTCAAGGTTCGTCATCATCTTCTTTAGACCTAGATATAGGTACGCCAAAGAAAAAATTAAAACTTTTACCAATTAATGAAGCTTTTTGTAGAATTAAGTCTTTTGAACAGGGAGGGCAAAAGCACAATAATATAACCGATGAATTATTGTACATGATCGCAAAAGATGCGTTACCTTTTTCTACTGTTGTAAAAGAGGGCTTTAGATATTTTTTAAAAACAACACAGCCACTATACAAAATACCCTCTAGACAAACTATAACTAGATTAATGAACAAAAAATATGAAGACTTAAGCAACATTACTAAAAATATGTTTAAAAATGTACCTGGTTTTGTATTGACTACCGACATTTGGACTGAAACCCAAACCACTATAAGTTATTTAGGTCTAACAGCACATTTTTTAAATTTGTCTGAATATGAACTTAAGTCGATAGTTATTGGTGTTTTTCAACTGTTTGAAAGTCACACTGTCTCCTATATTCAAGAAAATATTTTGAAAATTTGTAGAGATTGGAATATCGAACGAAACAAAGTAAATGTAGAGGTAATTAAAAACGGTAGTAATATCGTTAAAGCTGTAACTGACATTTTTGGCAAAGAGAAACACTTATCTTGCTTTGCCCACACTTAAAATCTGATTCCAACTAAAGCTATAGATCTCTCAGGTGACATAATCAAGCAAGTCATTAAAAAAATAAAAAGCATTGTTACATTTACAAAGCAGTCAGCATCAGCTTCAGATGAACTTAGGCGGATACAGGTTACTCAAGGAAAATTCGAAAATTCCACCCTAAAACTTATTCAAGAGGTATCAACGATGGAATTCGACATTTCATATGATAGATCGTTTCATTTTGCTTAGCGAAACAGTCAATAGCATGTTATTAAAATTTCCAAATTCGCCGCCAATTCTTTCAGCGTGAGCTAGAAAATGCCAAACAAATGACAAAATTATTAAAACCGTTAGAGGCTGTAACTATTGAGTTATGAGGAAGTAACTATATTACATGCAGTAAAATTATCCCGATAATAAACAGTATGACCAAAGCTATAAATAATTATAACCCAACCATGGAACCTGTAATCGAATTAAAAAAAAATTATTGTAGAACAAACAGAAAAAAGATTCAACTAGACTTCTAAACCCCAGATATAAAAACATTCATTTTAACAACCCACTGGCTTTTAGTTCAAGTTTGAAATTTATTTCTTCAACAGTAAAAGGAATTACTATTGAGGAAGAAAAATCAAATGACACTAACTTAGAAACCATCAGTACTGAAAATAAAACCTCAGCAGATACTGAAAGTTTATGGTCATACCATGACTCGTTGGTGTCAACTCAAAGTTCTAAATCCTCAATCGCAACTGATGATGAGTTACCTGTGGAACTTAAACATTATTTGCAGCATCCTGTTGTAAAAAGAACAGAAAATCCACTTCATTTTTGGAAAAATGTGCAATGTGTATATCCTAATTTATCAAAGTTTAATAATAAATTTAAATATTTATCATGTGTTGCTACATCGGTACCATCCGAAAGGTTATTTTCCCAGGCAGGCCATTATTTAACACAGGTTAGAAATAGATTAAAACCTAACCGACTTTCTAGCCAACTATTCTTGGGATCACTTAGCATTGAAGAGTGGCTAGGTCAAGCGTTAAGAATGAATTAGTTATTGGTTGAGTTTGGTTTATTATTATTATCTGTTTTGTTAGTTAGCGCTATTTTTATTTATAACTATTTATGTTAATTACGTACATTTATTATAATAAAACCTTTTAAGAGTAATAAACCTATTTTATTTATTGACACACCACAATTGATCAAGCCTAGAGGACATAGGTTCAATTTTTTTCGAATCGATTCGATTTTTTCCACGAATCGATTCAAATTACCCGATTATTGCATCGAATCGATTTGTTTTTAGCTAATCGAATCGATTTTTGGCCATCCCTAATTTGCAATCAGCCAATATCTTACAACCTCATCAGAGAAACTAATCCTGTTTATCTTTCTGAAGAAAGTATTTAAGTTGATAAAGGAAAAAAAAGCTATTAAGTAAAATCAATAAAAAAGAAGAGCATGATCCTGAGCTAAATAAGCAATACAAAGAAATAAGAGCCGAATCCAAGAAAAGCATTCAAAAGGATTATCTAGAATTTGTTGCTCGATCTCAGCATAATATAACTAATAATCCTAAATATTTTTGGAAGTACTTAAATTATAAACGATATTTGCAATGATATCCTAATCATATGCAGTTTAACGATCAAACTTCAGATCGCAAGGAAATAGCAGATATGTTGGGCAGATAATAATTTTATCGTACCTAGTTGTCAATATAATTCACTATTTGCCCTTACAATATGTATTTTGAGAATTCCGTTCCTGCTTTATGATACATTATGTCTTGGAAACACTTTTGTAACCATTTACTTTTTGTAATGTTTCATAATATTGTTTTACTTTAAAAACTCTGACGTCGCTGTTCCGAAGTACCTACTTTTCAAGAACCGACCTGACTGCTTCCACGGTGATTTCTTATTTGTCTACTTGTCGATCGTCACGTGCCTCGCACGTTCCATCAGTTCCTCGTTTCCATTCATTTCATACATAAAACGGCATATTCAGCAAGGTCTTAATCACGCTACATTTTTTTGGGTCACAAATTCGTCGAACAACGTATGTCTGAGATCGTGTGAACGGGAAGTAAATGCTGATTAGGGTGCTACTCGAACAACGCAGTTCAGAGGCGGAGTGACTTGTCCTCCCAATTCTAACCAATAAAACCGACGAATTTTTACTGTAGGTGCAGGGGTCACCTTGAGATCCAAAATTCAGTGTTATTTTGAATTTCTTCACAGTTTTTTGCACTTTGTTCTCGTTAAAGTGGACTTGGCAATCATATATACAAATTCACAAGCCGGTGTCTATTTTGTTTATCTCATAAAATCGCCTGTGAGTCCACAAGTCAGGTGAGTCTGCACCTGCAATTAGATTTTTTTCTAAAAAAAATATATTTTTTTGATTATTGTATGTCAGTTAGTGTCAGACGTGTCAAAATTTTTGTGTATTTTCAGGCAACATGACCGAAAAGGCGGGGGCCAAGTTTATAGAAAGGGGGGCCCACAAGGGCAAAGGTATTGCAGTGTTTACTAGTGGAGGAGATTCCCAGGTAAGACCAGCATTAACTGATAAAAATGAATCATTTTATTGTTAAAAAAAAATGGATGCTATATATACCTAATATCTCGATGATAAAATATATGATTAGGTATATTTAAAACTACTATGAGCTCAAATATGAGAAATATATGTATTTAAATATCTGTATTGCTTCCAAAGTACTCTGCTGTTAACAGAATAATCATTGTTTAACATTTTAGGGTATGAATGCTGCAGTAAGGGCAGTAGTGCGTATGGGAATTTATCTAGGATGCAAGGTATATTTTATTCGTGAAGGTTATCAAGGTAAGATATTATCATTTTAATTTAGTTAGTTTATTTACCAAATCTAAAATCTTAATGTGAAACTTTTTATTTCAATAAAATTGCTGCATAGGTAATAAAAATTATGGCAATAAAATATGAAAACCTATTTAAATTTAACTATTATGTTGAATTGTGAGCAGTCTAAAAACAATTTTATATTTTAAGTATCAAAGTTAACATAATACTGAGCTATCTAAATCATTTAAATCAATAAAATTTAGACAGGATAAATAAAAATATTATAAACAAAATCATGAAATAATGTCTTATTTTACTTCTATATTGTGTCAGTAATTTTAATAAAAATTATCAATTTGTAATTAAAAATATTTCCTTTCAAATACCTGCTTTTATTTGCTTTTTTCCAAAAAAAATTGGTTGTGTTTTTTCCTGTTTATTATTGTAATTTTATATTGTACTTGATGATATTCAGTAAACAATTGGAATTTATGCTATTGTGTCTTTGTAATATATTAGATATTATCATCAAAAATCCTTGTTTTGCCGATCCTAGTTTGTCCACAGTCACTGCATCTCTTAGTAAAGGTTGAGTTACTGCTGGGGAAGAGCACCTACCTTTAAAATTCTTCTATGGGTACATCCCGAAAAGAGTATTGTCATGCCATTTTTGGATGGCTTGGTACTTTATACAAAGCAGGATCCCCATGTTTACTAACAGAACAGACATGCCCGTTAGGTCTCCAATGTGTTCTACTAAAGTCCGTTATCTTTTAATTGAATTGAATCAAATCAACATTTTGTGGATTAAATAGTCTCACCATTATGGGCATAGATATAAATATAAATAATATTTATAAATTAAATTACTATGATATAACAAAAGTAGCTTCCTAAAAGGACTGACATGATGATTCAACAGCACAAGAATATAAATGCTCAAATACGAATAATATAAAATGACAATAATAACCTCTAAACAAATCCTTGACCTTTAAGGATTTTTAACATATTTCTTGAATGCATTCTGCTTTGGAAGATATTTCATGTTTTGTCCTTTTCTTTCATACTGATTTAGTGAACACTAATCGAGTGGGAGTGGGGCGCATTGAGAGTTGAAGATATATCGTTATTTACCTTCACGGCTTGAGTTCTGCCTGTGAGAAAGCTTTCCAGCCACTCAATTAGGTGCCCAGAAAAACCCATAGCCTTCAACTTGGCCAGAAGAATTTTAAAGTTTACCCTGTTAAAGGCCTTGGAGAAGTCGGTGTAGACAGCATCAACCTGTTCACCCCTCTCCAAGGCCTCTAACAAGGCAACCTGGTAGATTGCTAAATTATCAGTGGTCGATTTAGCCTTGCAAAACCCAAATTGGCTATCATGAACCATCCCTTTACAGTTCCAGCTAAGCTGGTCAAAAACTAGGCTGTCAACTAGTTTAGGGATTGCGGACTCAATGCACACCCCCTTAAAAATTGGGGTAAGAAAACTATGTTTCCATAATTTTGCAAATGTACATGTATCCAGTGATTTCTTAAAAATCATTTGAAGAGGTTTTGTTATTGTAAAGAGAAAGAAAAGTATTGGGAATTTGGTCAGGTCCACAATTATTTTTAAATGGCAAGCTCTCAATCTTGGCAAAAACTTCAGAGACCTTAAGCGATTTAACCTGTATGTTTTGATAGGGGTCACATGGAAAGGCAGGTATTTGACAATTGGAATGATCATATACACTAGAAAAATGTTTGGCAAACAACTCAACAATCTCGCCACTGCTATGAGCCACATTTTCCCCTTGATGCATGCTGTTGGGTAGGGTATTACATCTTACATTACTTTATCTCTAATTCGCCTAGGGGTAATCTTTGATTCAGAACTAAAATTTATTAGCATATAAATTATATATTATCAAAATGATTGAAAACCGGTTTCATTATGAGACGTTGTTGAGATTTTTCAGACATCAGTGTTCTAAAGATCCTATATTATTCATTAGTGGGAAGTCATCTAGAATACTGCTGTATCATCTGGTCCCCATTTTACAAAACCCATGTCACAACAATCGAACGCATTCAGTCACAATTTGCATTGCAAAGATTGCAATTATTGTATATAGTCAGTCTGGAGACACGAGGAATTTATTTAACTTTGATCTTTGGACATAAAATTCTTTCTAATAAAATTGATTGCCCTAACCTGCTTGCCCTTATTAATTTTCATGCACCATCGTGTGATTCCAGGCTTTGAAATATATTCTCAATTAATAGGAGCCTCACTGATATTGGGAGAAACAATGTCATGAATAGAATCATGGAATATTTTAACATCTATATTCCTACTTACTTTAACCTAAATTGTAAACGTGAATCCTTT
Organism: Kuschelorhynchus macadamiae; assembly: GCA_030620095.1. NCBI lineage: Eukaryota > Metazoa > Arthropoda > Insecta > Coleoptera > Curculionidae > Kuschelorhynchus > Kuschelorhynchus macadamiae. Next base: position 249,720 of record JAUTXW010000932.1, read on the forward strand.
AAAGAAAGATTAAGACTACTTTTGCTACATGTCTAGTTGAATGTATTGCATGTTCATTGCATTTTTTATATATTCTTTATGTTTTTATGTCTTTGTAATTTTAGCAATTCAATGTGTATGGTGTATGTCCATATTTCTAGTGTGACTTTTAGTGTATCTGTTATCACATTTTTATACTGACTTTATACCTAATTTATAATTGGTATTTAAGACCTTTTATTTTATACCAGTTGGAATGATGAATTCTGTAGAGTATATAAGTCAAATGCAATGCAAGAATTAAACTTCTTTAAAATCATAAGGGGGCCACAAAAATTAAATTTGCCTAGATCCCTCGAAAATCACGGTGATATATATATAACAGATATATATATATATATATAGTCTCTCGGCTAAAAAGGCTGTATAAAGATATATATATATATATATATATATATATATATATATATATATATAAAGAGTAGTTTTATTGAACAGTGGGCATTTAAAGAATTTTGTTACTGCAGGTATGGTAGATGGTGGTGAGCACATTATTGAAGCAAACTGGTCTTCAGTCAGTTGTATTATCCATAAAGGTGGTACTATTATTGGATCTGCCCGTTGCATGGATTTTAAGTAAGTTTTTCATATGTTAATATAGTAATTAAAATAGTGTTTAATTTATGTAGGGATAAACTGGTACAAATTCAACATGACAGAACAAAGAGATGCTTTTAAAAGAATCAGTGTAATAACTAATAATCAATTTATTTTAAACTATTCCACAAAAATCGGGTGTGTAATAGGTAGAAACTGGTAAAATATTGGTACGAATCCAATATGGTGTAAGAAAATGGCGCATTATAAAAATATTTGGAAAGACAGTATATATATTTTACTAAATGACTAAATTGGGGCCACATTTGGATTTGATGTTTTTGCAGTTTTCGCAGAGATCCTCGCATTGTAAATCTTTAGCTACTATTAAATATTAAAGTGGTCTTGAAAAACTACAATATAAAAAATGGCTGGTCTTAATTTTATTGAGGTTTGGGATAAAAAATAGCTCTGCTTACTGTGATATATATCCAATTGAAGTAATAAAAACGTTGTCTCAAGGGGTCATATCGTTTGACCTGCTTAATTTATCTGGGTTAAGTGGTAGTCTGAATTTTATTTCAACAGTAGATATAATATGTTCATTGTCTGTAAATATATATTTTTTTATTCTTAACCCACTTTTTATTAAGAAAAGATATAGGTATAATTTGTAACATCTGTTAAAACAATACAAATATTAGTATGAGAGCTAGCATCACTAATTTTGGAGGTATCTGCTTAAAGTTGATTTCTAGTTTGTTCTATTATTTTTGACTTTCTTAACCATAAACAACGTTCCTGCTGGCGCACTAGCGGGGAAAATGCTTAATAATATCGTTTCAATTGTGTAAAAATAAACATTTTTATAAAAAATAGAACAGACCTTAAAAAAAAATGACTACACAGTAAAAAATAATATTTTATTCCACATTGAAAACTTTGATTTATGCAGTGGACATCAAACTAGTTCTTAATTACTTAATCACAAACAGACATTTCTATATTGAGTGTCATCGTCAAAATTAAGGTTCATATGGGAATGATTTGAGAACGTTTGGGTAAAAATCCAGTATGGCCAAACAAAATCTAGGTCTAGTGAAATGTTAAAAAAATGATTACTAAGAAAGTGCTTATACAATTTAACTCAAAGTTTTGCACAAAAATCAAGTATTTTGTGGAAATTAACTGGTTAAATTTTGATATGAATCGAAGATGGCGGAACAAAATATCGGCTTAATAAAATATTTAAAATTTCGGGCTGAAAAAACTACTTAATGAACTGATTTCAAATTGTGTGCCATAACTAATTGTAGTATAAAGATAAACTAGTAAAAGTGTGGTAGAAATTCAAGATGGCGGAACAAAATTGTAATCTGAAAAAAATCACCCCTTTCAGGTTTTACATATCTTACATCCCTAGATGCCAAAAAAATATGTTTTATACATGCCGTAGGTCCGACTGTCGGTTTGCCTGTCTGTCGGTTCGCAGCATAGCTTAAAAACTACTCATTACTTAAAACACTAATTATCCAATTTACCTCAAATTTTGCAAAAAAAAATTGTTACATAAGAATGAACTGGTAACATTTTAGTATGAATATAAGATAACAAAACAAACTGGCGGCCTAATAAAATATTTAAAAAATCAGTCTGAAAAAAACTACTTATTAGATTAAATTCAAATTTTGTGAAAACATTAAGTGTGATATAGAGATAAGCTGGTAAAGTTGTGTTACGAATTCAAGATGGCGGAACAAAATGGCGGCCAAAAAACCAGTTTAAAAAAATCTTTTTCAATTAACTGTAAATTTTGGAGAAAAATTAAATATCGTATAAGGGTAAAGTGGTGCGAATTCACCATAACGTGACAAAATCGCGGTGTGTTTCAATGTAAAAACTACCTATTGAATGCACTTTACATTATGCCCAAAATCAAGTGTGGCATAGGTAGAAACTGGTAAAATATTGGTACGGATCGAATATGGTGGAACAAAATGGCGTCCAATCAAAATGTTTGAACCGACAGTATACAGGGTTATTCACGCAACCCGTTCATTAAAAGTTTTTAATGATGCCATTTAGATAAAAATACAAATACAAAATCTCTTTATTCAGAAAAAAAAATTTTACAAAATTGGTTGAATGGGGTCAAAATGAGTAACGAAATATTTTTAAAACTTACATATAAGATTAAAATTATAAAACTACTACATAAAAATCTAAAATCACAACTTAAAGACAATAAAAATCTGAAATCACAACTTAAAAACAATAATAATACTAACAATCAAACTTTAAAATCTTAATTATGGCAGAATAAAAATCCACTTAGGACCATGACAGATACTCAGCAACTGTGTATGGTTCTATGCCCATTAGGTATTTAAATGACTTTTTTTTGAATAACTTTAATGTTGTTAGAGTTTTAATTTCTATTGGGAGATGGTTAAACAGCTTTATACACGCGTATGCTGTGCCACGTGTAGTTAATGTTAAACGATGTATAGGAATTTTTTCAACTTCCTGTCACTTCCGGTTTAACCGGAAGTTGGTATCAACTCGCTTATTTTATTTTTGGATTCTGCGGAGAATTTTAATGCTATTTTATGTAGCATGTCCTATACCTAGGTTCAAGCGTTCTTAAAATACTTGACTTTGAACCAAAAATGAGCCTTCGGGGCACCAAATTTTAAAATCTCATATTTTTGTAAGTTTTGAAGATATAATCTTTGTATTTTGCAGACGATCGGTAAACAATCTTAGGTTTCTATTTTTTTATTGAATTTGTCTATTTTTATACACGGTGTCCTAAATTCAGCGGCAAACATTCACATTTTCAAAGCCGCTAAAGTCCGTTTTTTTAAATGGGACACCCTATAATTTTATGCACTATCAAATGTAGAATTTCATTTTCTATCGAACTGTATTAAGGTTCCCTATACCTATTCGTAACCATTTTCGAAATAATCAGGTTTTTATTAAATTATCATATGTATTTGCTATTCTTTGCTATCTATTCGACATGACAGCTGATTTGAAACTTTTAAATTAAAATAAAATAACACTCAAAAGCTGATATTCTCAATTTATTTTATATTCGCGGAGAATGTTACAAAATATTGGAAAGAAAGTGCCATGTTTTTAATGAAAAACATCCTCATTTATCGCCAATGAACAAGAGAAAATTAAAAAGGTTTGAAACGAAATTTTTTACATTATTTTTAACTATATCTACTAAGTTCGAGACTGTTCTAAACTTGTTTTAGTGAACTTAAAAATTATAGCAATCTAACAATCAACAATAAATAAATAAAATAAGAAAATTTAATTATAACAAATGTTCTATATGCTGTCCGTTCATTTGAAGACACATTTCAATTCTTCTTTGTACAGTTGCTGTGGCCCGTTGAATTTGTCCGTTTTCTAATTCGGCAAAAGCTGTTGTATCCTGTCCAGTAAATCTTGTTGGTTATTTACTGGGGAAGCATAGACTTTACCTTTGATAAATCCCCATAAATAAAAGTCTAGGGGTGTTAAATCAGGCGATCGCGGGGGCCATCTCCAAGGGCCATTGGGACCAATTCGGCTTATGTGCTGGTGCCCCATCTAATTGATACCAATAATTTTGCAGCTACACCAATAGGAATTTCTTCTATAAATTCAGAAACCGTCCCTCGTAGAATTTCCAAATACTTATCACTGTTTAAATTGTCTTCATAAATACAGTACCGCACCTGATCATTTAATACTATAATACTAAAAAATTGAAGCTAAACCTCTATTGAGAACGCGTTTCGCGTAAAGCGTGCGGATTTTCTGCTGCCCAGAAACGTTCGTTTCTTCTATTTGTTATTCCTTCTCTAGAAAATTTCGCTTCATCGGTCCAAAATATTTTTGAAAGGAATTGAGGGTCCTCTTGAATTTTCAAAAACTACTCGTCGGACGTCATCACCAGGTCTCAAGGCTTGCACGTTTTGTAAAGAATTAGGGTGCATATGATGTTCGCTCAAGATTCTTTGGACAGATGAAGAAGAAATTCCCAAGTCGTTTTCTGCAGACGATATTGAACTTTGCGGGTTTGCGTGGAAATAAGCTAATGTGTTTATTACGTTATCCTCGGCATTTGTCACTGGTTTCGGAATATTTTTTGTTTCGATAAATAATGCATACTAATCATCTGTCATATTGGATCTCAATTGTTTTTCTATGGCTCACCATTGGAACATGTAAACATATTAAGCAAATACATACGATATTTTTATAAAACCCAATTATTTCGAAAATGGTTACGAATAGGTATAGGGAAGCTTAATACAATTCGATAGAAAGTGAAATTCTACATTTGATAGTGCCTAAAGTTATAGGGTGTCCCATTTAAAAAAACGGACTTTAGCGGCTTTGAAAATGTAAAAGTTTGCTGCTGAATTTAAGACATAGACAGACAAAAATAGATAAATTCAATAAAAAAAAATAGAAACCTATGATTATTTACCGATCGTCTGCAAAATATGAAGATTATATCTTCAAAACTTACAAAAATATGAGATTTTAAAATTTGGTACCCTGAAGGCTCATTTTCGGTTCAAGGTCAAATATCTTAAGAACGCTTGAACCTAGGTATAGGACATAAAATAGCATTAAAATTCTCCGTAGAATCCAAAAATATCATAAAATACAGGGTGTTCCATTTAAAATAAGCAAGTTGATACCAACTACCGGTTAAACCGGAAGTGACAGGAAGTTGAAAATATTTAAAAAAAAAAGTATCCCTTGACCTTACATTAATCCCAAAATTTGAAATTTTTATCTAAATGGCATCATCAAAAACTTTTAATGAACGGGTTGCGTGAATCACCCTGTATATGTGTTTCTAAATAACTATGTACTGAACTAAATTGGCCCACACTTCACTATTTCTAATAAAAGGAAATATTGATAATGAGGGAAGTTCCAGGTAATTTCTTACGTGATTGACACGTTGTTGTGTAGCAGTGTTCCCGCCGAATTCCGAAATCATAGTTTGTTACTGAAAACTCCTAAGAAATATATAAACAGCAGATAAAAACATAATTTAACAGTTGGGTAATTTTGAAACAAAAATAATTGCTTATCTGTTTAAAATGTATATTTGTCATACAATTATATGAAATTCCCAACAGGATATACATTTTTATCTGCTTTATCAATGTTTATTTTATTTAAAAAAGGGTAATTAAATATATTTAGTAGAGTAAAGAAAGCTTTCACCTGGGTCTAGAAAAAATGTAGATTTATATCAATTGGACTTACATTATTTAAATTGTTTTAATGTGAACTTCTTATTTTATTTAGGCAGTTTATAAATTTCTTGTGTAAAAATTGGAACTTGAAAAATTAGAATTAGAAAATTTTAGAATTAATTCAGTCATAAGTTATGCAATTATAATCTGGGGTTCATCTACAAATCACTTTTGTATGTCAGATGTCAAAAGCGAAATATTTGCTTCTGCACTTTTATATTACCCCCAAGAACTTTCTGCAGTCTATTTTTCTCAAAGCTTTTGTGTACTTATAATACAATTATGTCAAAATGTGTCTAATTATATTGTTCTAAAACGAAACTTGTAAATGCAGGGAACGCGAAGGTAGAAAGAAGGCCGCATGTAACCTGGTCACCAGAGGTATAACCAATTTAGTGGTGATTGGAGGTGATGGTTCGCTCACGGGCGCGGACCTGTTCAGGCAAGAATGGGCCAGTTTGCTCGACGACTTATTGTCAGAAGGTAAAATCACCAAGGATCAAAGGGAGAAGAACAAGATCTTGTACATTGCCGGATTGGTCGGTTCCATTGACAACGATTTTTGTGGAACGGACATGACAATAGGGACGGACAGCGCCTTACACAGGTAATTTCCAAAAATTATAATTTATCTTTTATTTTATTTATGTTATTTTATATTCAGTAATGTAAATGGAAATTATTTAATTGTAGTGCTGCGCAGCAGAAACTTTCTAGAAAGAAATAAATTGTTTTGAGAAACTTTCCATTTGAATGTTGGCAAGGAAATTTTCTGGGAATATTCCCACCGACAAGTAATTTTTTAATATGATTGTGTCAGCTAATACTTGGTGAACATCCATAATGAAATTATGTAAAATTTCAAAACAAACTATTTTTTACAAACACTTCCACTATATTTGTTAACAAAACATGACACGTTTCGCTACACAGAAGCTTCTTCGGACGTTACATTTCTAATAAAAAAACTTAAAGAGTAAAGGAATATTCATATAACTAGGTGTAATAGAACGATTCGGGAATTTAGAAATATTGTACTATCTAAAATTATTAAAATAATTAAGTTTAACCTAACCAATAGCTTGGCTTTGCACGTATACGGGTTGAGTAACAAAATTTTAAAAATGCTAAAAGAAGGTTTGGGGCTTCCACTCTCATTTATTATCAATAAGTGCTTTGAGACTGGGGATTTCCAGATGAACTTAAATTTAGTAGGATAGCTCCTATATTTAAAAAGGGTGGCCCAGATTCTGCATGTAATTACTGACCAGTCTCTATTATTCTTGTTCTCTCAAAACCTATTGAAGCTGCAATCAATAACAGAATTTTAAAGTCTCTAGAGGTTAATAACCTGTTGTCCAAATCTCAGGTTGGTTTTAGGAAAAATCTAGCCACCTCACATGCAATAGCTGTGCTAGATAGTGGTGTAACACTCTAATTTTGTTATATAGTTTAATCTTTAAGTTTAACATTTATTATGTACTCTTTTAGTGTTGATTTTTAATAATTGATATGTGCGCTTTATTTAAAGTATATATTGGTTTTATAGTTTAGTTAGATTACCCATATCTCAAGCGAAGATTTCATTTGTTATACCGGATTATATTATAATGATTAATCGGTATGTATAGCCTAAAATATTATCAACAACTATCGGTATTCTTAAACTAGAGTAGTTCACCACCCCGTTCTAAAGAAACATTTTACAGCAAATTCAAACATTGCTACATGGATGGCGATACCTAGGTATATCCATACAATATTATTCATCAATTAAAATTATAATTATTTAAAAAACGAAAAGCCAAATAACATCTAAAGATATTTATTTCTTAATATTACAGAGTAAATAAGAATTTAATTTTCAGTACTGCTATTCACACCATGAAATTTTAGATTTTAGTCAGATCAGTCCCGTAAGTTCTTCAGCGAAACTACTAGCGACATATTATTTTACAGAGGCAGAAATCTGCACTAAAATAGATGGCCTTGATGTTTCTAAGAGGGCTGGTCCTGACGGAATTCCCACTATCTTTTTGAAACGGTGCTGTCAGTCGTTGTCTCAACCGCTATGTGTAATTTTTCAAAGATCTTTTAATCTAGGTTCATTTCCTGATATTTGGAAATTTTCTACACTGATGCCGATCTTTAAATCCGGTGATAAAAGCGATATAAAGAACTACAGAGGTATCTCTTTGCTTTCACATATCCCAAGGCTGTTTGAGGCAATTATCACTGATCATTTATTTGAGTCTTTGAAACACTACATTACGAGTATGCAACATGGTTTTTATCGCGGTCGCTCAACTACTACAAATCTTGCGATGTTCTAAAATTACTTAATTACATCTGTCGAAGCTGGCCAACAGATTGATGCTGTTTACACGGACATATCCAAGGCTTTTGATAGTGTTTGTCATCAGCTTTTATTATTAAAATTGCAGCAAATTGGTCTTTCTGGAAGTTATTTGGAGTGGATCAGATCTTATTTGTTTAATCGTCGACAACAGGTCAACATTTGTGGTTCAGTTTCTAGGGAGGTTATTGTGACATCGGGTGTCCCACAGGGTTCACATATTGGTCCAGTGCTCTTTCTACTTTTTATAAATGACATAGTATCTTGCTTTAGAGCGTCCAAGTGTCTTTTGTATGCAGACTTTGACTATGCAAAATTTTTTGCTCCCGTTTACACTGACTCAAATGCACTGCAATCTGACATTGGAAGGCTCGTCAACTGGTGCAGCACTAATTATCTCCATCTTAACATATCCAAGTGTAAAGTGCTCCGTTTTCATAAACGCATTAATCCTGTTCTCTCCTCCTACTTCATAAATGATGTAACACTAGAGGTTGTTAGCTCTTACACTGACCTAGGTGTTATTTTTGATGACAAACTAACATTTAATCTGCATATTGACAGCATTGTACTCAAGGGTTTTAGATTGTTGGGCTTTATAAAAAGGAATACAAGGCATGTGACGGACACCAAAGCAATTGTCTGTCTGTATTACTCACTGGTACGGAGTGTTTTGGAGTATTGTTCAATAATATGGAGTCCATCATACCAGTGCCATAACGATAGAGTTGAAAAAGTACAAAATAGATTTGCGAAATACCTCTTGTATAAATTTAATTTTCCATATCAGGATCTATCGTATAACACTAGAGCTCTTCTATGCGGCCTTCAAACCCTTGAGTTTCGGAGACGTAAGGCACTTCTTGTCTTTCTGCACAAGCTGATAAATGGAGACATTGATTGTGAAATATTGTTGGGGTCGGTCTCATTTCTGTTACCTATTAGGAGAACAAGACAACCTCAGCTGTTCTTTGAAAGATACCACCGTACAAATTATGGGTCTGGCGCATTTATTGACCGACTAGTGTGTAATTACAATCGTCATTTCGCAGAACATGGCATCTTTAGACTTAGCACTTTGCAGCTAAAAAGGCAGCTAAATGGATTGCTTTTGTGAGGTTTTTTACACTTCGTATTCATATGGATTTATGTATTCCTTTGTAATTTTTTTTTGTGTCTGTAAATGTGTATTTGTGTATCAATTCTTTTTCTCTATCTTAAATGTTTGATGTAGTTACTGTTTTTATTGGGTCTCTCGATTTTGACTTTTTTATTTTGACCTTGTTTACGAATCCGTACCATTTAGAATGTTTAGCATTCTGTAGTGTACGTTTCAGAAGGACCACTTGTCCGATGCGTGCATCGGCTACGTCCTTCCTTCCTTCCTTCCTTCCTTCAAATTTTAGCAATCTTGAAAACCTATTTTGCCTCCTTTATGCAAGTTTTGGCCTTTCAATAATCTTGTCAGGATGCTGCATTTTCGACTTCAAACCTCTATTTTTGGGTCCAAACATATCTTTTCAGTTGTTGTCAATAATAAAATACTGGCATTAATGCATAGAATTTTTTTTTGCATGTAAGGTCGATATTTTGTATTAATACTTTGAATTTATGTTTATGAAGCACAGTTACTTTGATAAATATTTTTATTTTAGATAGATATAAGATTGTTTTTAGACCAATACATGCTTGTTACTTTATTTTAAATTTACCCTATGTTAATTGTATTCCATTTTAGCCCTGGATATCTAACACATAAGGGCAATATTAGTACAAATTCTTTCACGTAACTTTGGCCTATAAACACATAAAATTACTCGATTGAAAATCAATATTCATATCTTTTTTTTCTTGGTTTAGGTTGCAGTTGCATATTGGTATTACTAAATCGGTTCTGTGTGGTGTTTTGGGAAACCAATTTACTTTCTTAAATATTTCCTTTTGCAATCATTTTCTCCTGATTGCATGAGTATTTAGACCCTTTTATGTTCTGAATTATCACTCGACCATTTATTTTTATCTTCTGTGAATTGCCTAAAATATTTCTTTATGAATAAATCTTTTTTAATGGTAAAATAACACGTTTATTTATATTGTATTGTTGGAAAATTTCGTTTAAATTAAGCCTAGGTACCTTTTGTAGTCAGAGTTTTTCCACTTCCACTTCTGTGATTTAGTTGCAAGTTGATTTTTTGGGATAGCCTTTTCAACTATTATTCTAATTACTATATTATTAAGTTTTGGAAGTTGGAAGATAGATGTTGGTTTACAATTCGTTTTGCCTAGTATAATTTAGGGTTATGGGACGTGTCACTTCCTATGCGCTGTCACTCTGCATCCGATATGTCCTCATTCAGTAGGCGCATGCTAAGATCCCAACTGTTGCCAAGTTTATTCTCAGGTGGTTGCCGTTTGAATTATAAACCAATCGGTGATCGTTTTTCTTGCCCTGCAATTCCTATTTTAAATCATTCTGAGTTCCTCTTGACAACACTGATGTCACCTAGGGCAATCTAACCAATGATAATTCGGCATCCGAGTTGAGTAAATTCTAGAAGGTAGTACAGAGCTGGTTCCAGGAAGGAATTGCAATTGGTGAACCTATTTATTTCACACTAATTTTTTTTTTGTTTTGTACAGGTTTTTCCAAAAAGAAACCATTTATTAAATAGATTTTATTGTTTTTTATTCGATTTTCTCTTTGTTTTCTATACGCATTGAAATAAAACTCCGACCGTAATATAAGAACGTTTATTCAAGACTAAACTCAAACATTAATAGTACCCATAAAAACCCTTAAAGTGATGACGAGACAGAAAGAGTTATCGCACCTCATGCATCACCGAACCAGACTAAACAAACATCCAATTCTTAGAACTTAACACAAAGATAGCAAGTTTAGCTTTCACATACAAAATATTACGGAGATTAAATAATGTATGAATTGATAATATTTAACACTTCCCCTAAAGCTAAACTTCCCTTTAATATGAGTAACAACAAAAAAACTACATACTACATATACCTAACATATTTCTCATGTTAACAAAAGATTGACCCGACAAAGGTTTCGTAAAGATATCTGCACATTGAACTACTTGGTACATACATAACATTAATTATACCTTTCTTATACAAATCCCGAATATAATTATATTTCACATCAATATGTTTAGACCTATCATGCAACTCAGGATTTTTGATTAATTTTAACGCACTTTGATTGTCAATTTTAAGACTAAAAGTTTTACAGCGGTAACCAACTTCTGTTAACACACGCGATAACCATACACCTTCTTTAGTCGCACAGGCCGCACTTACAAACTCTGCTTCGGTTGTTGATAATGCGACGCACTTCTGCTTTCTGGTCTTCCATGTGACTGCTGCTCTTCCAAATTTGCAAAGAATACCAGAAGTTGACTTTCTGGTTTGAACATCTCCAGCAAAATCAGCATCACTGTAGATCTCGAAGTCTCCCGTTGTTTGATACAACAAACCAAATGTTCTGGTGCCTTGTAAGTAGCGAAAAATCCTTTTCACTAGTATCCAATGTGCTTGAGTCGGACTGTCTAAGTTTCTTGCAGCAATGTTCACAGCAAATGATATATCTGGGCGTGTAATCATTTGCAAATGCATTAAGTTTCCCACAGCTTCTCTGTATGGTACATTTTCAACACATTTACTTATGTTTATATCTTTGTTCCAACCAACATCAATAGGAGTTGACACAGATTTGCTATCATTCATGTTGAACCTCTTTAGAATTTTAATGACATAAGTACTTTGGTTTATAAAAATAGATCCATCATTTTGAAAATAAATTTCAATACCCAAAAACGACTTTACATTTTTAATCACAATTGCTTTAAACTCTTGAGTCAACTGTTTTAGAAACTTATCTGAATCAGTTTCACTGGTTGTAAAAACTAAACCATCATCAACATAGATAACAACAAATATTTTAGTTAATTTGTTTACACTTACAAACAAGCATGGATCCACTTTACTTTCTTTTAAACCAAAAGTAGACAAAAAATCAGTGAAACGCTGATTCCAGCAGCGAGGAGCTTGTTTGAATCCATACAAGCTTCTTTTAAGTTTGCATACACGTGATGTACCATCATCAAATCCCTCTGGCTGTCTCATGTATATATCCACACTATTTTCTAAATAACCATAAAGGAATGCTGTCTTTACATCAAACTGACGAATATGAAGTTTTTCACGAGCTGCAATTCCGAACAGAGTACGAATTGTTTCATAGCGCGCAACCGGACTAAAAGTTTCACTATAGTCAACATCTTCTGTTTGAAGAAATCCTCTTACAACTAGACGCGCTTTATAGCGGTAAGGTAATCCATTTTCGTCAAATTTTAACTTGAAGACCCATTTGTTGGATATAACTTTAGCATCACTTGGCTTCTTTACTAAATCCCAAGTTTGATTTTCACTCAGCGAGTTCATTTCTTCTTGCATGGCCAGCTTCCAATGTTCTGCATTTTCTGATTTTAAAGCTTCTTCAATATTCTTAGGCTCATCCTCATTTTCAGAAAAATTAACAAATCCATATCTATCTGGTTTCTTCAATTTATCCCGTGCTCTTAATACTTTTTGCTGAGGCAATTCACTAGCTTGTTCTTCAGCTTCAGCGTCTTCATACAGGGAAGGCTCAAAATCAAAATCAGAATCTTCATAGTCAGTTTCCTCAATTTCCTCAAACTCGTCAGATTTAGGCATTTCAGGTGGTGTTAATTGAGTCTCTGGTTCTGAATGTTCTGATTGATTAATCTCAGCAATGACCTCATTTTTCTTTTCACTAAATAAGATCTCATCTTTGAACACTACATCACGGCTAATTACTACATCATGTTTTTCTGGCACATATACTCTATACCCACTCATGCCATCATGATAGCCAACAAAAAAACCTTTTAATGCCTTTTTGTCCCACTTTGCTCGTTTTTGTTTAGGTATATGCACAAAAACTTCAGTTCCAAAAACTCGAAATTTTTCGACTATCCCATGACCTAGTTCTTCATCAAACCACAACTCATATGGAGTTTTGTCAGCAATTTTAGTTGGTCCAGTTCGATTTAAGACATACATTGCAGTGTTAACTGCTTCAGCCCACAAAGACTTTGGTAAATGGGCTTTTCCATATAACATGGACCTAGCGGCTTCGACAATTGTCCTATTCTCCCGCTCAGCAACACCATTATGTTCTGGAGTATATGGTGGAGTGATTGTATGCCTAATCCCTTCTTTTTCTAAGAATGTCTTCATTTCAGCGTTGTCAAATTCTTTGCCTCCATCAGAATTTAGCTCTTTTATAGACTCACCAAAACGATTTTTGATTTCACTGCAAAACTGTGCAAATTTGTCTTTCACTTCCGATTTTTCTCGTAAAAAGTAAATTTGTCTATAACCACTAAAATCGTCCTTAAACACGACATAATACCGTTTTTTACCAAACGACTCAGTCTCCATCTGTCCACACACATCTGAATGAATCACTTTTCTCGGCTTATCTGCCCGATCAAGTCTTTTTCCGAAACACTCGCGATGCATTTTGCCAAAAGAACAGCCATCACAAAACTCATTGTCCATTTCGAAACTCAAATGTTTGTGTTTTAAAAATGTCTTAACATGACGCTTGTTCTGGTGCGCTGAGCGCTCATGCCAAAGCTGCAACATATTTTCCTTTTTGGCCACAACACACACTGACTGTTTTTGTTGAACAACACGCAAAATAATTTGGTATAAACCACCAAACTCAGTTCCAGTAGCTACTATTTGGCCATCCTTCTCAAAAACACAATCAGAACCATTATTCTTTATGGAAAAATTAATTCCCATTTTGGCAGATTTTTGCACAGAAAACAAGTTGCACAATATACCTGGTGTGAACAACACATCATGCAAATTACCAGCCAACCACTTGCCTTCAACAAATGTTTCCACAGCAACCGTTCCCCTTTCCCTGTGCACTAATCTTCTCACCATTTCCAACCCTAATCACTAAAGGCTCTTTAAAAACTGTATATTCCTTAAAAACACCAATGTCGTTAGTCATATGATCTGATGCTCCCGAATCAATGATCCACTTTCCTTTGAAATCAACAGGAATAGATTTGTAGCCTACAAACGCCGTTGGTTTACCTTGATGTTCACCTTCATGCTTTTTATGGCAATTTTTAGCAATATGCCTCTTAGAGCCACACTTAAAAGATCCTGGACAATCTCTGCGCAAATGACCTTGTTTACCACATGTATAACATGCAAAATTTTTCTTTGACGAGCCCTCTTTAAATTTAGGATTAACTTTGCCCTTTGAAAATAAAGTCACTGTCTTGTCAATTCCATCTGCCTTTTCAAGTCTTTGCTCCTCTGTTAATAAACGTGTTGTTAGGTTCTCTAAAGTACGAAGAGTTACATCAGTTGAGTCCCAGGCACTGTGAAAATGTTGGTACTCCTTGGGAAGTATTGACAAAATTCTGGTAAGTAACATCGAGTCTGGTATGCTTCCTCCAAGTTTTTTCATTCGATTACTTAGCTGCTCTAATTTTGCAATATGTTCTGCTACTGACGCTGATTCGTCCCACTTGAAATCAAAAAACTGTTTTTGAATCAAGGACAATGTTTCCTCTGATTTCAGATCATACACGGAATGAAGTTTCTGCCACATTTCAGCTGCTGTTTCACAACTCATCAAAAATTGTAGAGGTTTGGATTCCACCGTGGTTACTATCAACTTTTTACCCACTCTATCAGCTTTGAGCCATTTATTTAACTCATCACCCGCATTCTGCGGCTTTCCAATTGTAACCTCACACACGTCTAACGCATTGTTACAGTCTAACAATGTCCGAATAACAAACTGCCATTGAGGCCAGTTACTTGAGTCCCGGAGTTTTTCCACTGGATTTTATCACTATCCATAGTAACTGTTTGTAATTTTATTTAGTTTTAAAATAAAAATCACAACCCGCGCGAACCGCGTACCCACGTAACTATACAAAAACTAAACGAAAATCACACTATTAAACTCCCAAAACTACGTAGCCTGGGCCCATAACCTATTCGATTTTCTCTTTGTTTTCTATACGCATTGAAATAAAACTCCGACCGCAATATAAGAACGTTTATTCAAGACTAACTCAAACATTAATAGTACCCATAAAAACCCTTAAAGTGATGACGAGACAGAAAGAGACAAAATATCGCACCTCATGCATCACCGAACCAGACTAAACAAACATCCAATTCTTAGAACTTAACACAAAGATAGCAAGTTTAGCTTTCACATACAAAATATTACGGAGATTAAATAACGTATGAATTGATAATATTTAACATTTTTATTTAGTGTGTTTTATTTAGCTTAAATTTTCTCTTCTATTTCAGTTTTTTTTTTATTAAATATCGTCTTAACTTTGAATTACAATTTTTTTTTATAAAAGTATCAGAAACAAGTGAGTGCCTAGCACATCCAGGGGCTTTCCAACAATTTAGGCCATAATAAATTGGTGGCGCTCATCTTTTTTACTTTTAATTTTTTATTTTTTTTCCCACGCCCACTCTCCGGGATAAACGAGCTTAGGGCATTGATATTGCACGCTCTGTTGACCTCGAGCTTGTCTCTTGATACTTTTGCCTTTTTTTTTAATTACCTTTGCGAGTTTTTTTTTATTTCAGTAAATTAATAAAAATATTTCCTATTTTATTATTTTGAAAAATAAGAGCGTGGCAATCTTGCACACTATGGTTATAAACCAGAGCAAGGGTTGCAGTGGGGGCTTTCGAGAGGGGGGAGCTGTAACAGCCATATTCTGTGACCTCTCGAAGGCCTTGGACTGTGTGCAGCATTCAGTATTATTGGAGAAATTCCCTTTTTATAGAATTATAGGCAAGACAGCAGAGTTGATCACATCTTATATAACAAATTGCAGGCAGGTTGTGGAGCATGGAGGTAAGAAGTCATCTGCCTTGGATGTGATTGCAGGAGTACCGCGGGGCTCAATATTGGGTCCACTTATACTTTATGTTAATGAGCTTCCTCGACAAATGGGTGTTTCTTGTTCCATTAAGTATGCTGATGATACCACTATCTATAACAATAGCAAAGATTTGCAATGCCTGGTACAACAAACCAAATTAGCTATATCACAGCTAATAAACTCTGCTTGAATGTAGAAAAAATATTCGAACATTCGCTTTAAGAGAACTGCAGGGAGCTCAGGAGTCTGTAAAATTTCTTGGCATTACCCTGGACTCCAAGCTGAATTGGAAGCAGCATCTGACTAGATTAACCTTTCAATTATCGTGCACACTCTATTTGCTTCGTAGGGTAGTTGAATTTGTACCGCCTTATGTTTCTAGGGCACCGTACTGGGGGCATTCTACAGATTGGATGAGGGCGTTTGTTATGCAGAAGGTGGCATTAAGAATACTAGACAAAAAAGCTAACAGACAGCTCTGTAAGCCTTTGTTTAAACAATTTCATATTTTAACACTACCGGCCCTCTATATCATTGTGAACATCATTTATCAATTTATAAATCGGAGAGAACTAAATATCGTAAATACATTTCTGACTATAAGAAAACTCTAAATGACAATAAAATACTAAATTCTCAAAATAAATCTAAAACTATGTGGAAAATCTTTAATACCGAAACAAATAAAACAAATTCTGTCTCAAATATTACATTAAAAACAATTGATGGTGAGCTGATTGAAGACCCATATCAGATCTCGAATACCTTTTCTTCTCAGTTTAATTTGCCAGTTTTAAATTCAAACTTAATGCAACCAAATTTAAATAATTTTTATCCGACAATATTTCTACGACCAGTGGATCATGTGGAAATCCGTGGAATCATTATAGATCTTCCAAATAAATACTCCTCAGGTGTGGATGAAATTCCAGTTTATACACTTAAACATGTAGCAGATTTAATATCTTGCCCAGTTGCGCATATAATAAATGAATGTTTTGTTTCTGGTAAGTTTCCTAATGCACTAAAAAAAGCTAAGCTAGTACCTATCCACAAAAAAGGAGATAAACAAAGGAGTTCAAACTATCACCCCATCTCACTCTTGCCTTCCATTTCAAAGGTTTTTGAGAGTTCAATTTACAACAGACTTTTATTATTTTGTAACCAAAATCACATATTAAGTGACAGGCAGTTTGGATTTAGACCAACAAAGTCTACTGAATTGGCAATTTTTCATGCCTTAATATACATCTATGAAAATGTTGATAAAAACCACAGGGTAGCAGGTATCTATTTTGACCC
Source organism: Kuschelorhynchus macadamiae (assembly GCA_030620095.1). NCBI lineage: Eukaryota > Metazoa > Arthropoda > Insecta > Coleoptera > Curculionidae > Kuschelorhynchus > Kuschelorhynchus macadamiae. The sequence goes on from JAUTXW010000932.1 coordinate 267,233, forward strand.
CTCTAAAGCCTTTGATACTCTGAATCACAAGCAGTTATTGAGAAAATTGCATTGTTATGGGATTCGTGGTACATGTGCAAATCTAATAAACTCATACTTGGATGAAAGAACCCAAACAGTGTGCATCACACAAAATGGAACAAATTATTACTCAGATACTGTTAAGCTCAAAATGGGTGTACCTCAGGGCTCCATTCTGGGGCCACTTTTATTTATATTGTATGTGAATGACCTATTCGATGGATTTAGTGGGGGGATTGTTTGCCAATATGCAGATGATACACCTGTTTTAGTGGCTGATAGTTGTTTGCATGGTTTGTCGAGTGGATGTTCACGTGTGGCAAAGTCCATGGCTGAATGGTGCGAGGGAAATTCTTTGAAGCTTAATGCTGACAAAACTGGTCTCTTGACTTTTGCCCAGAGGAGTACTCAGGAATCATTACTTGTCAGACTTAAACAAAAATCTATCTCAATGTCTGACTCAGTGCGGTTTTTGGGAGTGGACCTAGATCAGTGCTTGGCCTGGGGAGCTCACATTGAGTCTCTGGCCTCAAGATTGAGTAGTACATGTGCTATGATCCGTAGATTAAGACTCATCATATCTCTTAAGCCTATTCGTGAATATTATTTTGCCCATATTCAGTCAGTTATGTCCTATGGAATCTGCTTTTGGGGCTCCTCCAAGGATGCCAATAGAATCTTCATCATTCAAAAAAGAATAATTAGATGTATTCTTGGTTTACCGAGAACATCCTGCAGAGAACATTTTAAGGAGTTAGACATTTTGACCGTACCATCCTTGTATTATCTATCTTTGGTAATGCTTGTCAGAAAACAACCTGAGCTCTTTACTCAAAACCGTGACCTCTATGCCCACAACATGGACATTGTAACTAGAGAACGCAATGAACTGAGCGTGCCTGCACATAGCTCCTCATTTTATAGAAATAGCCCATATTACATGGCCGTTAGTGCATATCGATCACTACCAAAACACATAAAAAGCTTAAATAGTGTCAAAATTTTCAGAAGATCTGTGATACAGTATGCTAAGTCGAAATGTTTTTATTCCTTCAATTTTTAAAATGTTATTTATTTATTCATTAATTTAATTTTAAAATGTTTTGTCAAAATCATATTTTATTATCTGTTTGTTTGATCATTGAATGTCTATTTAAAATATGTATTATATATTAATGTTGTTATGCAACATATATACTTTCTTGTGTGACGTTGCCTTGTCCTTTGTGATTTAGCTGGCAATAAAGGATGTTTATTATTATTATTATTATTATTATTATTATATATTCAGCAGTGTCTATTCTACATGAAATCACAGCTGAACCCTGCTCCAACTGTTAGTTCATGACATGAATATCTTACAAGGCACGGCAGCGATTTACTTATCCCTCAACATCTTTTAGCACTTACGCACGAGAGTTAACTTACTTCAACCATCTCTCACCAACCTTGAGAACATTACCAGTAAATCAATTTAAAAGAAGAATTAAAATACTGTTGGTGGATCTATGTCCATATAATATTGAAGATTTTTTTAAATAGCAATGTGTAATCTGGAGTCTTAAATAATATAATATGTACTTGTAAATAATTCGAGTTTAGTGTGGATTAATTTTATGAAAATCTGAGTGAATGTAATCTTGATGTAATTTTAATTAGTCTGTATATCCATATGCATTCTAATTATTAATTTTAAACAATATTTTACAGGCAGATATTTTCTCGGACTGCGCTATTGACAATGGTAAATCTTTGTAAAAATGATATTTGAGCAAATAAAGAATATTGTATTGTATTGTAATTCCCAGAATTTTTATATTTTCAAAATTTCCCAATCGTTGTATTACATGGAGTTATATAAATACTTTGTTTTTGTAATTGTGTGTGTGTGTGTGTAATTTTTTCTCTTTTTTCTAACACCAAGTTCAATATAATCGGTTTATCCAAAACAGAGATACAAACATTTGAAAGAAAAAAAGTTTGTCACATGTTTTTAAATATAGTATACTTGGCAACATGGTAAATCCTCAGGTAACTATAACATAAAAAAAATTCAAACAATTAGGCAGTCCATCTCTCCAGATCTCCCCTGTCATGTAATTTTTAGGTTGTCATAGGACAAACAAGCTGATTTAGCCGATGAGGCTTAAAAATTGGTTTAATATGTCATAGGACAACAGCTGTTTTGTTGGACTGCCAAATAGCAGCACTGTTAAGCGGTAACTTCTAAAAGGTTTTTCGCGTAAGAATAAATAAAATGAGCTCCAGTTATTCTTATTTTGCTGTGAAAACCCTCTGGAAGTTAATTTCCTTCTAAATTTGCAAATTATATGGGTTTTTGGGAGGTTAGAATTACATTTCGACATCTGCAAGCTGCCATGTTGACCACAATCACAAAACAATATCTACCAATGGTGTCAGATTTTAGACGTCATGTTTTTATAAATCGGTGACGTCATTGTTTTGTTGTATGGAAATTGTCATAAGTAATGTGAATTATGTGATTGTTTCTTTGTATAGAGCACCAAGCGGTGATATCAATATCTTCTTGGAATTGTTAAATCTGCTTATGTCCGAGATTTTTAGCATAAAGAGAAATATTGTCATTTGTGGTGACCTTAATGTTAGATTTGACCTACAGGACACTGGTGCAATCGATATATCCAACCTATTACTTTCTTTTAGTCTCGAACCAGATGTAAGGGACATGACTAGGGTCACTCCTGACACAGCCTCTCAGTTGGATAGCATTTTTTCAAATTTAAATAAGGATTACACATTGGGTAGAATTCTGAATACTGACATTTCTGACCACTATGCTCTTATCATCAATATACCCACAAATATGGATTGTGATGGTTCTAAGAAATTCAGTCCAGGAGGTCGTTTAGTGAGGAGGCAACTCATGAATTTAAGTGGTACTTGGGCGCTGAGGATTGGTTAGAAATCTACCATATGACAGATACAAATGAACAATATCAAGCCTTTTATAATATATTTAAATACTACTTTGATATGTGCTTTCCTATAAAAAATATTAGGTTAAAGGATTCAGCTAAGCCTTGGGTTACCTCTGAGATAAGGGAGTGGGGACAGAAACTCAGGGATATGTATTCACTATATAAACAAACAAAGAATTCTGATTTACTTAGGAATTATAAAAATGAAAGGAGATCTTATAAAAAATATATAGGGAACTATAAAAAAAGCTATAATGATAATATAATAGTAAATTCAAATAATAAAACAAAGGCTACCTGGAAAGTATTTAATAACATTCAACAAAAAAATAAGAAAATAGGTGAAATAAAACTGCAGTACAGGGATGAAATTGTGTCCGATCCTGAGACTGTTGCTAACTTGTTTGCTTCTCACTTTGATCATGTTGTCAGTATTGCTGATGGTGGCCCTGGGCTAGACATGCCTAATCTTCCGATCATGCCATTTTCCTTCTACCTAGAGCCCACTACTCCAGAAGAAATACGTCGTATAATAGCCTTAGTACCTACCAAGTTTTCATCAGGGTTGGATGAGATACCGTCTGTGGTTGTAAAAGAGGTTGCAGATTCGGTTTGCTTCCCTTTGGCTAACATAATCAACAACAGCTTTGTTAAGGGCGAATTTCCAGACCTCCTCAAGATGGCCAAAATAGTACCCATTTACAAAAAAGGAGATCAGCAGGACATAAACAACTATCGACCAGTTTCGTTGCTGCCAATTTTTTCTAAAGTATTTGAAAGGGTGATATATTTGAGATTGTTAAACTATTTTCTGAGGTTTGATCTGTTCTATATAGGGCAACATGGCTTTTTACCAAAAAAGTCTACTGTTACAGCCATTTTTCAGGCTTTAAATTCCACCATTGAGGCCTTGGACCGCGGTGAAAAGGTATCAGCCATCTGCTTTGATCTTAGTAAGGCCTTCGATCTTATTGACCACGAACTGTTGCTCTATAAACTAGAATGCCTTGGGGTGCGTGGGCCTGCCAATGAATTAATTAAGTCATACTTAACTGATAGATCTTTTAAAATTTCCATTACTTCACCAACTAATGGGATGAATTCCCTATCTGGGTTCAATCCTGGGTCCCATTTTGTTTCTTATATTCTCCAACGACATGCACTTAAAGATAAATATAAGTTCCCTCATACAATTTGCAGATGATACCTCATGTATTGTGTCTGCCCCTGCAATTACTTCACTGTCCCCGAAAGCATCAGACATTGCTCAGACGGTGTATGACTGGTGTCAAAATAATAACCTCACCGTAAATACATCCAAGACATCAGTAATTTTGTTCAGGCATAACACTGTCTCTGAATCTTTGTATGTGAGAGTACAACATAAGAGTCTTCAACAGGTAAGCTCAGCGAAGTTTCTGGGTGTATTTTTGGATGGAGATTTGGCTTGGACAAATGAGGTGAATTCGATTGTGTCAAAACTAAGTGTGGCCTGCTATGTGATTCGTTACCTAACAAACCATGTAAATGTGATTAGTATTCGTGTTTTTTACTTTGCCTCTGTTCAGTCAGTTATTGCGTATAGTGTGATGTTCTGGTATATGTCCTCTGTGGCCCATTCATCTAGAGATTTTATAGCGCAAAAAAGAATCATAAGGGCAATTATGGGTTTGCAATATCGCCAAAGTTGTCGAGGAGTTTTTAAAACGCTCGAAATTTTAACAGTCCCCTGTTTTTATATCTACAATTGTGCTGTATTTACCAGAAATAATCTAGAATTGTTCACCACTAATGGCTTCTATTCTAATAATTTAAACACTAGGGGAAGGAATGATCTTAGTGTACCAGCTCATCGTACAGCATTGTTTAATAAGGGACTTTTGATATCTTGTATTAGGGTCTATAATGCATTACCAGTAGAAATTAAAGAAGTTCAGGGTAATATTAGGTTTAAGTCAGCCCTAAAAAAGTTTCTACTGGAAAAAGAATATTATTCACTTAATGAATTTTATGTAGATTAGTTCAAATGGCTTGTGTTAGTTCATAAGTTTTTTTTTTAACTGTAATTCTAGTATAGCTTTTATAACGAATTTTATGTAAATTAGTTAAACATTTTTTGTGTTAATTTATAAGTTGTTACTGTCCTTTTTTTAATTGAATAGTTTTAATATAGAATTGACAATGTCGATGTTCATTAAGAATAATGTATGACAAATTAATAATAAATAAATAAATAAATACTTGATCAAAACGTTTTTAAAATTAAATGATAGCAACAGGAATTTTTCCGATTCCAAATAATATAATGTTGTTATGTAAGGCATTTTAATTCCCCACAAATTTTCATTAAAAAAAATATATAACGCAAGTACTGTATTGTTGTTTGCAGAATTATTGAAGCCACCGATGCAATCGTTTCCACCGCCTATTCCCACCAGCGTACATTCATTATGGAAGTTATGGGCAGGCATTGTGGGTAAGAATAAAAAAAATACTTGGAGTTAGTAACATATACATGTTGTCTACTGTTTTTAGAATTTACACTTGGTTTTTTGTGTGGTTTTTCTATAGGGTGTCTGGAAGTTCCCTTCCAATATTGGGAGGGGCTATTCTACATATGGAAATATTGAAAAAAAAGTTCCAAGATAGGAAGTGTTAGAATTTTAAACACTTAGATTTTATGTGCCTTGTACATTTTTAATGTTATTTAATATAAATTTGGCGGATAAACAGTCGTTAATATCTATAAAATGGACATTATACATATTAGAAAGTTATGCAAGGTGTAACTATTTGATTGAGTCAAAAAAAAATTCTGTAGCGACACTGACCTAGTTTAGGACTTCTACACATGTTACGTTTTTAATTTTTGAATTTCCTGCTTTATTTTACAACTTTTATGTCCCATCGACTTTTTCTGATATCCTGCACTGTCTGGAAATAATTTAGAAAAATGTGTTTAAAAGCGGAGTTTTAACATCAGTTTTTATTATTTAATTATTATATATTTTAAATTTTTATCAATGTAATAACATACCTTATTTTTAGTAGTGAGCGAGACTTATCAGTTGCACTTGCCGAGGATCCATTTTTAAAATGTGATCCACCTCACCCTATACTTAACTTCAGCATACCCCTGTCAAATGAAATGCAACTGCTGGGTTTTGACTACTATTATTATAATTTTAAGTTTGCATCTTATGCAGACATTAGCATGTACTTAGCTGGTTATGACTGGAATAATATTTTTGTTGAAACTTATATTGATGCAATTGTAAATGCATTTTATGATATTCTCTCTTCTGTCATAGATCTGTATGTTCCTAAATGTAGAGCTAGGAATTTTAAATTTCCAAGTTGGATGTCACCTGATTTAAAGAATTTAATAATTAAATAAAAAATAATACATAAAAATTATAAAATGAATGACTCAGAGGATGATTATAGACAATTTGTTGATCTTAGAACTAGATGTAGAGATTTGTCAGTGATTCCAAGAAATAACTACATTAATAGTATAGAGGAGTCCATTCAGCAAGACTCATGCGAGTTTTGGAAGTTTGTTCATGGGAAAAATAGTGACATGAGTCTCTGTTTATTCCGGTGAAACTGGTGTGCATTGCCTATGACCTAATATTTAATTGTAGGCATTCCCTATGACCTAATATTTAATTGTAGATTTGTTCTTGCACCGATCCTTCATAAAATATATAATATATCACTGGAGCATGGCCAGTTTCCTAAAGCATGGAAGGTTGGTTATGTAACCCCAATTTTTAAAAATGGAGATCGTAGTAAAATTGAAAATTACAGAGCTATTTCTAAAATATCTTTATTTAGTAAGGTCTTTGAACAGATTGTTAACGATAAGATTTCGAGTGTTTTAAGTCCGATGATTTGTTGCGAACAGCATGGATTTATGGCTGGAAGGTCGACTGTCTCTAATTTGGTGGTATTCACCGAGTATTTGTCAGAGGCTTTGGAGGGAAAGAGTCAGGTTGATGTATTTTACACAGACTTCTCCAAAGCCTTTGACAAAGTTAATCATGAAATTTTGTTGGCCAAGCTTGCTGCATGTGGCCTCGCTGGAGGTCTACTGAGCTGGATGCGGAGCTACCTACATCAGAGAAAGCAGATGGTAAAAATTTTTAATGTTCAGTCTGCCGCTATTTGGGCTTCTTCCGGTGTACCACAAGGTGGACATCTTTCTCCCTTGTTGTTTAACATTTTCATTAATGATTTATCACAGACTATAACTAACTCATACTTTTTACTATATGCAGATGACTTTAAGTTGTATAAATTGGTCAATTGCTTCAGTGATTGTCTCAGTATACAACAAGATTTAAATTTCTTTAGTCAGTGGTGCACTGATAACTGGTTAATTTTGAATATAGACAAATGTACTGTCATGAATTTTTATAAAATTAAGAATCCAATTTTCTTTGACTACTCAATAAACTCAATAAGCATAAAAAAGTCAAATTCTGTAAAGGACCTGGGTGTCACGTTCGACCGGGGATTAAGTTTTGGCTTGCATGTGGAAAATATTTGTAACAGGGGTCTAAGGCTACTAGGATTTATTTCCCGCACTTTGAGGGAGTTTAATAATATATATTGTTTCAAAGTTCTTTATTGTTGTTTTGTTAGATCTATTCTGGATTATGCCAGTCCTGTTTGGAATCCACATTACAGTAAATATGTTGATATGATTGAAAAAATTCAAAGAAAATTTCTCAGAATTATAAATTTTAAATTGAATATTCCTATAGATAAAATATATTATAGTCTTTTAAAAAATCTATTAAATATTGATTCACTTCAGAAGAGAAGATTTTTATTTGATGTCAGCATGCTTTATAGAATTATGAAAAATAACATCGACTGTCAAAAATTGCTGGAGTCAATTGGCATTCAGGTTCCACAGAGAAATACCAGACACTATGATTTTTTCTTTATTAAATATCATAGAACAAATTATGGTCAAGCATCTCCTCTGAGTCGAATGGCTAGAGAAATGAATACTTTGGATTTGGATATTTTTAACTTATCCTTGGCTCAATTTAGAAAACTGGCACATTCACTGGTGAATCTGTGAACTGTCAGAATTACATTAGTATCACTGTGATATCCGCCATCTTGGCTAATAATTGTGTGTAATTATTGTTTGTGATGTATTATTTTAACTTAAGCTTAAATCTTCAATATTTAAAAATTTTAATTGCAAATATGTGTTTTTACTTTAAACTATACAATAGTGATAATTGAAATAAAATGTTAGACATTTAAATAAATAAATAAAAAAAATAAAAATAAAAATATTATTTAAATTACAAGTCAAAAACAATTAAAAATGTCCATGTTTTTAAACCAATTTTTCTAAATTACTTCAAAGGGGTAAAAATTTCAAAAAAAGTTCAAGGAATATAAAATTTGTAAAATAAAGCAAGAAATTCGATAGTAATTTTTTAAGTCAGTCTCGCTACAGCAAATTCTTGGGGGTGATCAAAAAGTTACACTTGTATTATTTTTCTAAAGTGTACTATGGCCATTTTATAGACATTAATTATGGTTTATTGTATGTCAAAATTGAATTAAATACCTCTAGACATATACGAGGCAAAAAAATTTAAACATATTAAAATTTTTACCCCCGTATTCATTAAAAAGATTTAAGAGTTAGACCAGATCTAATTGCCACGACAGTTGAAATTGTTAGCTCGCCAGTTGTGTTTTGCGTATGTCACTGTCATTTTGTAATGTGACGTTTACGACAAATTATTTGCCCAATTCCCCAATGTCATTTTAAAACTACAACTTTAAAATTAGACCTGGTCTAAATTTAAACCTATTTAGTGAATACGGGTGTTGTCTTTTAGAATAGTCTTTGAATGTAGTATTGGAACGGAATTTCCAGATACCCTGTATATAAAATGTTATTCTTCCTAGATATTTAGCTATCGTCGCTGCTCTAACGTCGGAGGCGGACTACGTTTTCGTTCCCGAGTCACCTCCGCCAGAGGACTGGCAAAAAAAGTTGTGCGACAAGCTGGAACAGGTTAAACTTTTTTTTTTTTACAGATTTTTGGTGAATTTTTGCGTTTGATAACTAACACATCACCGTCACCGTTTTGGCTTCCAATGTGGCGTTCTTTCGTCTGGTATCGTGTTCTAGAAAACTGTGTTTATATTGATACTAAACATGTTTTGTATGTGTTGTTTTAAACATGTAATGTTGTTTATAGGTTAAAACTGTAAACATGTTGAAATTAGCTGCAGGATATTTATAATGTATACTAGTCACACGAAAATACGATAAACTAAAAATACTACTGTATTTAACTGATATAAAATTTACCACACTCACAAGAGATTTTAAAAACAAAAATAATTATTTATATCACTGATTTTGATTTGTTTGGTCTTAAAGGTATTTCCAGATTTAAATTTTTCGGATATTCCTCTAATATATATAAATAAATAAATAAAATAAATAACCTTTATTTCCAACAGGTAAAAAACCCGCTTACAGGAAATTCAATAACAAAATTAAGTGAAAACACAAGAAAAAAATACAAAATAACTGTTTTGTGAGATACAACAATACTTAAATCTAAATATGTATTACAGTACCTAAGTTAGTTGATCTAACATTTAATAAAAAATAGAAAATTAAGTAAGTAAATGAGTAATGAGTGTTTGGATCACTCCATATTTAAAAAGGAATCGATGATGCTACTCAATGAGTCAAAGTGCAAATCGCACACATGAGACACCGGGTTGAGGACTGAACACATAAAGTATACCGGACTCCGTCTAAAAATATTTGATCTGGCTGTGCTGAGATAGAACATCGAAGTATGCCGTGTTTCGAGGCGGGGAACGCGAAAACGCAACTTCCCAAGAACAAATGGACAGTCAACTTTATTATGAGTGAGGCCATATATTAGTTTTAAGCTTTGAATTTTTCTTCTTGTTCCTAAGGATGATATATTAAATCTCTGCAAAAGCTGACCCTGATCACAACCTCTTGGAGGGTAAGGTAAAAGCTAAATACTTTAGAAAACGTCGCTGCAAGGCTTCTAAAGCGTGAACATGGCAATTATAAATAGGGTTCCAAGCCACTGTGGCATACTCCAGCTTTGATTTTATGAAAGAGCAATATAATAATATCATTGTTTGTGTCTCAGTAAAATTTTTACAGTTCCGCACAAGAAATCCTAGTGTTTTGAAGGAAGTTGTAATTAGATAATTTATATGGGGAATGAAGGTAAGTTTAGGGTCAAATTCAATGCCAAGATCTCGAATACTACTATCTGGTCTGCCAAGCACCGTACCATCTAGAGCATAATTATACACCAATAGGTTATTTCTGCGACTGAAGGTCATTACATAACATTTTGATACATTTAATACAAGTTTATTGCTAAGACACCATTCATACACCAATGATAGATTTTTTTGTAGGTGATCACAATCTGATTGAGCCTGAATTTTAGTAAACAGCTTTAAGTCGTCTGCATATGCCAGTGTATGACATTCAGTTATATCAAGGAGATCATTAATAAAAATGAGAAAAAGCAGGGGCCCCAAATTGGACCCCTGTAGTATACCAGAAGAAACATTATATGATGGTGATCTCAATTGCTCATATTCGACAAACTGGGAACGTCCTAATAGATATGATTTGATCATTATTAAGAGTTGTTGTGACATACCTAAGTTCTCCAGTTTATGAATCAAGATGTAGAGATCGATTTGATCAAAAGCTTTCTGAAAGTCTATGTAAATAACGTCTAATTGTCCCCTGGAATGCACTGACTCGCAGGCAGTCTGGGACAAGGATGCCAGGTTGGTCGTACAAGAACGTGAATCTAGAAAGCCATGTTGATGGGGAGAGAGAAGCTTTTAAACCCGTGAATATAACTGATCATACAGAATAATTTCAAATAGTTTAGAAAAATTACACGACTATCGAGATGGGTCTAAAATTTTGTATCAATGTTTCATCACCCTTCTTAAAAATAGGTATGACTTTTGCTGTTTTTTAAGTATCCGGAACAATGCCCTTATCAAGTATTAAGTTAAAAACGTGCAGAAGTGGGACAGAAAGGACTCCCGCGCAATCTTTTACTATGAAACTGGGTATTTCGTCAACACCGACTGTTGGTTTGTCTTTGAGTTTTTTGCTAGCTGGTATTATATCTTGAGAGGATATTCTGTGAATGCCTATTATATCAGAGTTGAACACAGGGGACTTAACATAGTTATTGGGAGAAGAAATAGTATAAACACTTTGGAAATAATTTGAAAATGCATTTACAATGCTTTGAGGATCTGTGTATTCGTTGTCACCCTCCTTTAGGGTACCAGGGATGCCCGTATGCCTCTTTTACCTCGAACAAAAGACCAAAAGGTGGAAGGACCAGAAATCATGTTCATCTCAGCATTTCTTATATAATTTTTATATGCATTGTCACTCTGAGCATGAATAAGACGTCTGAGCGAGCAGAGTCTCCGATAATGAACCGGCGTTGTATATTTTTTGTATTCTTTATGTGCTTTTTCTTTTTTATGTATATTTTCTATTATATCATGCGAAAACCAGGGTGGAAAGCGACGGCGCCGTTGCCGTTTTACCGGAGTACAGACTTGAAAAATTGTATCCATTACTTGGTAAAGTGCTGCACAGCATGTATTGACGTTCTGACTTTCCAGTATTGATGACCAGTCGGTCTCAAGAAGCAAGCTATATAAGGGAGGAAAATACAGTATATGAAATTGTTATAAGCTTGTTGGTAGGCCTTAAGATGGCGCTCATTTTTCTTATTCTGACTAGAAATTTAATTCTAAAACAACTTCTTCAAAAGGTTCTAAAAAATTCCTTTCACTTTTTTTTGTCAAGGAAGGACAAACACAAATTCTAATACATCTCCATAGACACTTTTAAGTCTGCTATATGTTATTTAAGTGCTCTAGGAACTCTTCACGTTGTCTGTTGTCTTTACTCCATGTGACAAAAGCGACATAGACATATCGGAATCCAAGTCGAGGTTTTTAAATTTTCTGTTCGTTTCTGACCATTCCATATACGGGGTGTTGGGGGTTTGACTACAAATATTTTAATATAGGATGATTTCAAATAAAACATTTTTGTACAGGGTGCCTCAAACTCAGTGGCCTATTAGAAGTATCTCTAGAACCAACAAATAGATTATTTTGAAAATTTGGCTCTGCTCATAGATGATCACAAACTCTCTCTTTAAAATATTATAAATTATGCGGTGTTGCCGCTTCCTCCTGAAACCGGTGGCAACATTCGTTTTGTATTGTACTGAACGTTCTAAATACTGTTTGTGTTATGTTTCCTATATCTAAATTCCACTATTTTCGAGCAAATGGCGCTTGAAAAATTGACATTGACACTCTTTGAAGCTCTGTAACTCCCAAATGACTTGCAACAAAATTGATTTCACTTTCCTATCCCAGTTTTTATTTATCTATTTACTCACACCAATTTCTAGTTTGACAGGAGGTGTCAAAATTTGAGATTTGTTCTCAAAACAGAGATTGGTGTCAGGATATAGATAACCAAAAACCAAGATAGAAAGTGCAATCCATTTCGTTGCAAGTTAAGTCGCTTGGGAATTACAAAGCTTCAAAGAGTCAGAAATGTTATTGTTAAGCGCCATTTTCTCGAAAACAGTTGAATTTAGGTATAGGAAACATAACACAAAAAGTGTTTAGAATGTTCAGGACAATACAAAAATGCAATAATATACATCGAATTTCATTTAGAAAACGGATATTGCCACCCGTTTCAAATAGAAGCGACAACACCGCACAATTTAAATTATTTTTAAAACGTCCAGAGTCAAATTTTCAAAAATCAATAAATAATCTCTTTATTGATTTTCCAGATACTTCTAATAGGCCACTGAATTTGGAGCACCCTGTATACCATCGGTAAATTCCGAATTGTTTTCGAGATATTAAAGTTTAATAGGTGCAATCACAGGTCTATAACTCAGGTCTTTCCGATCACGAGGCGGTAATTTCCAGGTTTAGTTTACCTGTTAGGCCCTTACCAAGATCTCGCCATCGGGGCAGAATTTTCTCGGCAGCAAATTTCTCAGTATTTCATAATATTTGCTTTAACACCAATTGGAATTTTGAATCTGATAATGTCAACACAAACTTCAGAACTTTTTTAAATAAAACTTTAAGTGCTTTTAACAAGGCCTTCCCGCTTAAGAATATCAAACCTAAGCGGCATAAACCGTGGACCACGAATTTCTGCTAAAAATATGCGCTCGCTCTCATATATAAAAAAATTCATTGACTCCTTTCTTATTCTCGACTATATCTCTAATTATAGGAGGATCTACACTACTCTTATTAAGTCAGCAAAAAAATTACACTACCGAAAACGTCTAACAAACTCTAATAACGTTTCAAAACAAACCTGGTCCATCATCAATAACCTCAGAAACAAATCAAACCCTGTGACTCAGATCTTGCCAGGGGCTAATGATCTAAATGATTATTTTATTAATGTAAGCAAAAATGTTACCTCTAGTATCTCGCCAAGTTTGGACCCTCTTTCGTTTCTCCCTCCTTCAAAAAATTTAGCTGATAGCTTTTTCTTAAGTCCCGTTAGCAACACTGAACTATTGAAGGTAATAAATAATATCAAAAGTAAATCTTCGTGTAGCACTGATGGCCTATCAATTAGAATATTCCTGAACTTGCCACTCCCAGTCATAGAGGCCCTTACAACATTGATAAATGAGTCCTTTATAAAAGGTGTATTCCCTGATTGCCTTAAAACAGCTATAATTATTCCACTTCATAAAGGCGGGGAAAAAACTAACTCTTGCAATTATCGCCCAATTGCACTACTACCAGTGCTATCAAAAATCATCGAAAGGCTACTGAAGAACCGTCTTATGCCATTTCTCCTGAAACATCAGATAATATCCCCGGAGCAGTTCGGATTTCTACCCAACAAGTGCACCAGTGACGCCATGTTCACGTTGCTTAGAGGCGTCTACTTATCTCTCAATAACAACCACCCAACTGCCTCAGTTTTTTGTGACTATGCGAAAGCCTTTGATTGTGTTAGTCATGAAATTCTGATAAACAAACTAAATTTTTATGGAATTCGTGGTACTTCTTTAAATTGGTTCAAATCTTATCTTGGGAAAAGGCAACAACTTGTAAGGGCTAATGGTTCCGATTCTGATTGTAAGTTGATTACAAGTGGAGTCCCTCAAGGTTCAGTCTTGGGACCTATTCTTTTTTTGTTATACATTAATGATATCACGAACCTTAAAATTAATGGAAGAATCTCCTTTTTGCTGATGACACAAGCATAACATGGAGTGATTTTGATACAACGTCTTTACACTCTAGTATCTCCAAAGACTTGGTTATAATTAAGGCTTGGTCCGATTCCAATATGCTTTGTTTTAACGTCGATATGTTATAAGGGAACTTTACAACCACTTCAGGTACATAACAGCAATATTGAATACGTAGAGTCGGTTAAATTCCTGGGTTTAAATATAAATAACAACCTAAAATGGTCTAATCATATTGACACCTTAACTAAAAAACTTTCTACCGCCTGCTTCGCCATTCGATCAGTTTTAAAAGAACTAGACGTTCCTTCTGCCAGACTTACTTATTTCTCTTTATTTGAATCCCACCTCCGCTATGGCCTTCCCTTTTGGGGCTGCTGTACCACCGAGCAATTTCGTAGTATTTTTTTGCTTCAAAAGAGAGCCATTCGTTATTTGTTTGGTCTAAATAATAGAGCTCACTGCCAATACTATTTCAAAAAACATGAAATATTAACACTTTCTGCATTATTTAATTTGGAAACGGTATGTTTGCTGAGAAAACATATAAACACCCTCCCAGAAAGGCCACAACATGTATACCCTACCAGAAACTCTAGGCATGATATTTATCTTCCCATTCCTTCCACAGAATTAATAAAAAAATCAATTATTTACAACGCCATAAAACTTTACAACAATCTGCCAGTACATTTAAAATCTATTCCTATGCTTGCACAATTTCGAAAAAACACCAAACCATACCTCATTGAGAGACCATTTTACAGCGTTAATGATTTTTTTTTTTCAGTGAGTAAGTCTCTTTAAATTGTCACTAAACTCGCTTGTTTACTTAAATCTTTTGTGAGTCATGTCCTAACTCGTAGCATAGAATTTTGTAAATCATTATATAGGGAAAAGAACTGTCGAACATTCACTTAAAACTTAATTATTTTTGTTAGGTATTGGATTAAAAACAATTTAATTCTTTTTGTATACTACATTCTACACTAGTTCAATATACCTTCTGTTTAACATCACAATTATTTGTATAACTATAATAGCATAGAGTTTAAGGTCGCATAGTTGCAATTTTGATTTCAATGTCATCGAAATTATTCACCTCGTACATGTGTGTTTGTTTACTTTTATAAGGTTATCATGATTCATTTACTGTTTGCAATGTTATGTTATATTCTAACGTGTGTTTTAAGATTTGGTAAATTGATAATTTACATTTTTAAAAAAAAGCACTGACCTGTCGAAATTATTTTCGATTAATGTTTTGATATGTCTTATTTTTAGGTATATTTTGCTTTGTCCATAAAATTGTAAAATTTTTCTGCGGCAATAAAGCATACTTTTGTTTGTTTGTTTGTTTGAAAATATTTAATTTTGAAGATTTAACTAAATTCTTGACAACATGGCAACGTTGCTATTCGCTTGTAAAATACGCGATCAATCTTATTAACAGTGTTTTGTCAACAAAGAAACAAAAAAAAAGTTTCAGATAGATTCAATTAATTTCTTTGATTATATTTTTGGGATGTATGTATTAATTATTTAATAAAAACCATAGTGGAATGTTAACATAATATCGGCTCATATAAAAAAAAAGTAGAATCAACCTGTCATTGAAACTAAATGATTTCTGAGATTATTGCGAAATCTAACTTGTCGCGAAATTGTTTGAGTGTTCACATTAGAATTTTCCTTCACTTGGAGCTAAACTGTGTTCCTTGTTTTTGAGTGCTATTTTTCTCTGAGATGTTAGATTTCATTATTTAAATTTAAATATTGTACACTACTCTAAACTAGCTTCAGAAACCATGCTTTTGTGTTCCTTATCAACTTTTAAAATTGATTCTTATGTTATTTTTTGAAAACTATTAAAAACATAAATAATGTCAATTTTGGATAAAAAAAACACATAATTTAAATGTAATCTTCAGTAATAAATGAACCAACGAAGTGATTGAAAAATGATTATGTCAACGAATAGCGGGACTACCACTTTTAGTTCTGAGCCATGATATTGTAATCAGCAAGCTAATAAGGAGAGTTTAATTTTTTGTTCTAATTTTAACATACACTTTTTTTAATCACATGGTTGATCATTTATTACTCAAGATACAAGGTCTTTTACATATTATCAAATAATTCAATAATGAAATGAAATATAAATATTATAACTGAATAGTTTCAATGGCTTCAATTATTCTCCTTCTTAACACCTCTATATGGGAATTTCATATATTTATTCTAGGACCGCAAAAACAATCTTGTTGCCAAATAATTTGGTTGTATTGACGGAGGGGTAAGCTCAAAATTAGGTTCTTCACAGTTTTCATTTTATCAATGAAAATCCATTATTTAATAAATAATTTTGTTGTGAAGGAGCCCGCACCACACATTTAAAGTTTTCCGACCTTGGGTTTTAATTTTTCAACATTTTTCCAAAGACCATAAAACTGTTATCTTCATCTTTCATCAGACGGGTAAAATTTTGTATGGGAAATATAGCTTTTTTACGAATAAATTTTGAAAATAGATTTATTAAAAAAAATTGATGCGTCAAAACTTCATTTATTAATCTTAAACAACAATACTTTTATCACGCTCTATATAGTCCCCCTGTAATGCAATAACCTTATCCCAACGGTGCTGCCATTGTTCAAAGACATGGCGGAAGCCATTCTTTGAGAGCTTCTTCAAAACCGCTTCAAAAGCCTTAACAGCATAAAATTCTGTTTGAAATCGTCGTCCTTTGAGGTCTTTTTTTGCTTGAGGAAACAGATAGAAGTCGCATGGGGCTATGTCCGGACTATATAGAGGATGCGGTACAGTCTTGATATTTTTAATGTTCAAAAATTCTGTCACTATATTAGCTACGTGAGGGCGAGCGTTATCACGATGAAGTTTCCAGTTTACAATCAGCTCAGGTCGTTTTTTGGTTTATAATAACTGGCAGTTACTGTACTACCATGTGATACCATGTGCTTATACACCATGTTTTTGTGATTAAAAAATGTTATGAGGCTTTGGTGGCAGATTTTTGCGCACGTGCTTTTTTTGGAGGTGGTCCTTCTTTTTCTACCCACTAAGTACTCTGTTGCTTCATCTCCGGAGTTCCAGTTAGTGCCACAATAGGAGCACCTGGACCGCCTTGCAACTTGAAACTTTCCCTGCCATTACTAAACTCTTTATGCCATCGAAAACCAGCAGATCTTGCCATAGACAATTCCTCAAAAGCCGTATTAATCATCGAAAAAGTTTCCGTTGCTGATTTTTTAAGACGAACACAAAATTTGATCGCATATTACCATATCTCAACTTTAGAGCGGCGTCAAAATCAAATAAATAATTTATGACAACTGACATTTCGCAAAATGAAAGAAGCCTACTTGGATGATATTTTCTGATTTCTCGCAGTATGTAGCTCGTTGCACTGGGCCTTAAAAAATTCAGTCCTAGTCTTTGTTGAAAGGCCCTCGTATATGTTCTTAGATTTTCGGGCAATAAGTTATTTTCTATTTTATAAATAAAAATTTCACTAAATAAAGAATTATATTAGGAACATTTAACCATTCTAATTTTCTTAACATTAAATTAATTTTTGTTAATTTATCACAATTTAATAAGATCCCCATGACTTTGTTTTGTAAAATTTGTAATTTCTCAAATATACTGCGCAAAACAATTGATTGTTGATTGATTAATTGGTTGATCCGATTTTGATGAAGTTTTTATCGAAATTTAGGTTAATTCCTTGTGAATATTCTTTTGATATTAAAATTCAATTTTACTTTGTTCTAGGCAATAATACAGGATGAAAAAGAAAGACATGTTTTATTTACCAAAGTTTAAAACACCCTGTAGAATAAATCAGATGGATTCAAGAAATCTAACCAGAAGAATGTTGTAGCCCAGTATGTTTCCAACAAATCGTTTTTTTATTCGCTTTTACTATGTTTTAAATGAATTTACCAGTTCATGTTTGAATTGATTCTGTTGAAGCAGTGGCGGCGCGTGGTTAAATAACTTGGGGGTGCACAACCTTAAAATAGAACATGAGTGCCGTTGGTAAATCGGCGGAAGCGAAACGTTTTTTGGGTGCCACGCCCAAAAGACTTTCATTGGACTATCAAATCATACAAATTAAATAAACTTATAAGAATTTAAGAATTAAGTAACTTACCTCTCTGAGTACATCGGTCTGGCCAAACAATAATTGTTTTTATATTTTACAAACACGTTTTGTATTGAAAATGAAGTCTTCTATCCTTTTTTGAGACAAATTCTTCAATAACCAATTCATTAAAATTTGGAATTTCTTGAATCATTTGTTTCTCAATAGATAACATTGCAAGAGCAGTTAGTCTATTCTGGCCCATTGTACTTCTAAGAAAAGTTTTTATGCGATTCAATGTGGAAAAACAACTTTCCGCTTCTGCGGTTGTCATTGGCATTGTAACAATCGCCTGTAACACTGAAAATGTTTCTGAGAAATCTATTTGCAAATTATTTTCAATTAAAAACTTAAGCAAGTGGACTGCTCCGGAAACTTCTCTAAAATCTGCTCTGAATTGCTGAATCTAAATGTAGTATAGGAAAATTTGCTGAAAATGTCTCAAAATTTTCCACCGAAAATAAGTGAGCTATTTCCAAATGGCCTGTGAACGAAAACCTTCTTTTTATTTCTGCAATTATGGTGTCACACACTTCTTTAGCTTGCACAGTCGTGGAAACATAAGAATTTCTCTCATCCGTCTTCCTTCTTTTTCTAGCTTGACTTTCATCAATGTCTACTAACCCGGTTTCTCTAATAGTATGTATGTTATCTCTCTCCTTTTGAATATTTTTTTCGAACTCAGTAATACATCGTTTTACAGTAACGGAATCAGTAGCCCTTTTTTGCAGCTGTGAATATAAAATATCAACATGGGGCATTACACCATGAAACACTGTCAACAAAAAACAAATTTAGAGTCATTCAATAATCTGAAAATAGCACCCGCCTTTCTAATGGTATCAGATTGTTTGAATGTGGATTGTATTTTTTCCATACACTCTAAAAGTGCTTCTCTGTTTTCGTATACAGCGTTAACTGTTCTAATTTTAAAATTCCATCTTGTAGCAGATGCTCTAGGAACCCTATTTCCAACCACTTCATCTAATATTGCAACTCTTTGTGGAGAATTCGAAAAAAAATTGGTAAGGTCACTCAAATCGGAAAAAAATATGCGTACATTTGTATTTATGCTTGTTGCCTGCGACATTATCAAATTTAGTGGATGAGCATAACAATGGATATAATGCGCATATTTAAATTTATCTTTAATACGTTTTTGCATACCACCATGGGCGCCACTCATGACACTTGCTCCGTCATAACTTTGGGAAATCAATTGTTCAGAATTTTTTAAAACATTATTAAGAGCCTCCTCTATGCAGCCAGCTAAGGCAACAGCATCATGTTCATTTGGTTTTACAAATGTCCAAAATCGTTCAACGGGGGTGCCGTTTGCTAAAGTATAACGGTAAACTATAACCATTTGAAAAATATTCGAAATGTCACTTGTTTCGTCACTCATAACAGACAAAAAATTTGCAGCGGCAATTTCTTTTTTTATATGTGCTTGACTCACGGAAAGTATACATTCTAATAAATCATTTTGAATGTCTTTTGACGTGCCTTTAAACACGGTAGCTTGCTGCAAATGATCCCTCAGTGCTAAATCCAATTCGGCAGAAAAATTTATGAGGCCTCTAAATATACCAGGGTTTAATAAATCTTGTTGTTCACAAAATTTAATTCAATTTATAATTTTAGATAAGACATACCTATTATTCTTTACTTCGTCATTATGTTTTTGAATGCTTAATCGGTATTCACTATTTAATTGTTGCCGAATATCTTGTTTACCTAATAAATTAAATCCTAATTTAGCAGATAGATGTGACTTTGAATTTTGATGCTTTTTAATTTTTTCGGATAAATGTACTAAATCTTTAACCCCGGATTTTGTCCATTCTGATGCCTCACCGCTTTCAAATAATAAACACGGAAAACAGTAAAGACTATTACTAATACTACACCCACACAACCACTGGGTTTTTTCGTAAGTTTCTATTTTAAAAGTTCGTTTATAATCACGACTTTTGCATTTAGTTACACTCGTAATTTACAAATTTGGTTTTGGACGACCGACACTTTTAATTTTTATTTTTTCGTTTAAAGATAACGAGGAAAATTTAATTGTCTTTAAATATTGCACGCTAATGCAATCAAGGTTTGATAATTCCGTCATTCTTGCAATCGCGAAATGAAAACAACCTTATCGTACCGCAAAGCGCTAATTCTAATGTGCACTGCTTTCAGGTGCTCGGGAGCTATCGGACGTCGCCTGATTGTCGCGGGGAACGAAGAACGCGGGGGGAAGGTTTCCACCAATTAGATTTAATATTCGGGCGAGCAGTGAACGAAGTCGCTGCGGCAGGATGGATGGATCCGATGAACGATATTTAATACGTACGCATAGGCGTCCAGGTCCAGCGTCAAAGTCTACAGAAATATTTATTCTGCAAACTTTGGTTTTGTTTAGTGCTTATTATTGATGATTCATGACATTGCCGCTAGTTAAGAAATTCGTCGATCAATTTACATCGCATATTTTAATGTCTGGTCTTTGGGTCATGTTCTTTGACGGCATGGTTTTTAAATTATTATTTTATGATAATATTGTTTAAAGAAAATTAACATTTAAATATGTTTGTTTAAAAAATTTGGGAGTGCACGTGCACATGTGCACTTATTGAGGAGCCGCCACTGTGTTGAAGACGTTTGTAATTTGTAGCTTGGTTGTGAAGATTTTTTTTTTGGATCACTAAAATTCAATATTAGTTTTGTTCAGTCAATAATACAGGGTGCAACGAAAAATAAATTATACTATTTTTTAAATTACGAACGCATCGGTTACCGGATATTTGAACATGGCGCTATTCTACATTTTAGTTTAGTTATATGAAAATTTCTTCGTGATATCAAGGGCCAGGATCGGTTTAGTTTTGTCAATAATACAGGGAATTAGAAAAACATGTTTTAATAGGTAAGATTAAGATATGAACACGACAGTCAAAAAAACAAAACACTAAGAACTAAAACGAACAAAAATAAACTTTATAACTATTGACTAATATTTCGTATTTCCCCCTCTGTTTCTTATGACTGCTTCGCACCTTCTATTCTCATCCAGCCCATTCCAAGTATCGATGAGTAGCTCACCCAGCTCTTCCACGTTATTTGGCTGTCTTTCATTAGCCCTTAATCTCCTGCCCAATAAGTCCCAAACATGTTCGATTGGGTTCAGGTCCGGACTACGTGCAGGCCATTGCATGACATTATTAACGTAATTTTACACTACACGTGCTGTATGGGAACGAGCCTTGTCATGCATTAAAAAAAAACTCCGCTCCAACATTATGTGCAAACGGCCTCACGTGATTGTCCAATATTTCGTTGATATATCGATCCGCATTCAAATTCCCATCCACAATAACTAACTCCGTACGACCAGGACCCCTCAAAGATACCCCTCCCCAAACCATTACTGATCCCCCACCAAACATTACGGTATTAACAAAATTCCCCTGTACATAGCGTTCATTTGGTCTACGATACACACGGACCCGTCTATCGCAATTAAAAAGACAGAATCTCGATTCATCTGTCCACAGCAGTCTCGACCAATCAGCTTCCGCCCAGTTCATACGTTCGTTAGCCCATTCTAGCCTGGCTCTCCGATGTGTTGCTGTTAACGCAGGACCTCGTGCAGGAACACGTGGTCTCAAATTTCCTTCCCTCAAACGATTCCGCACTGTATGAGTGCTTACCTGAGGACCATTCGCGTGTTGAATTTCCTGCCTCAGAAACCTTGCCGTCACGAAACGTCGTATAGCAGACAATCGCAGATACCGGTCTTCACGCTCACTGGTAACACGCTGTCGACCTTGTCCAATCCGTCTGGAATGATCATCGATCTCCATGTCTCTCTGTATGACTCTATGTACAGTTGATTTATGAACATTCAATCGTTCCGCTATCCTACTATAGCTCCAGCCTTCATCTCTAAGAGTTCTTGCAATTACACACTCGTAGCGGGTCAAATTTCTAGTTTGTTTTGGCATGACTGTACACAATAAGATGAAAAATTTAAAACCGAACTGAAACTGACGCCTAAATGTCAATCTGGTATAAGTTGTATTCTCTTGTTACCGGGCAACGTCTTCAACAGAATCAATTCAAACATGAACTGGTAAATTCATTTAAAACACAGTAAATACAGTACTTTTCAATAAGTCCTGTAACTCAGGCAAAAATTGTGCTATTGAAGCGAATAAAAAAACGATTTGTTGGAAACATACTGGGCTACAACATTCGTTTGGTTAGATCTCTTGAACCCATCTGATTTATTCTACAGGGTGTTTTAAACTTTATTAAATAAAACATGTCGTTCTTTTTCACCCTGTATTATTGCCTAGAACAAAGTAACATTGAATTTTAATATCAAAAGAATATTCACGAGGAATTAACCTAAATTTCGATAAAAACTTCATCAAAATCAAAGTTAGACGAAATTTTAGGCGTTGCGCTAATTGTTTTGCGCAGTGTATTTCTTCATTTGCCAAATTTAGAGCCATATAGAAAATGTGGATAGATAATGGTTTTATAAATAATTTTTTTGGAGAAAAAACTTAAATTTGGAGAAATTCTTTTAAAATATCCAATTTTACCAACAATGTTACTAACAGTCTTTTCAAAATGTAAGTTAAAATTTAATGGGCTTAAAAATTAACAAAACAAAATTCAACTTTAAGGTCATTTAAAATATTTGTTGTTAAACCCCTAACACTTTGTATATTAGCTACTGCTGGAGAGAATGATGACACCATCGATCGAACGTCGTCTTGGACATAGAATTTTGGAAGTAAGAACTGCGAAAACACACCCCTATAGAGCCAAAATTCCCTCTAATAGCAACGTGGTAATATTTTCCATAAAGGCTTTCCCCGTATAAGCTAAGCAAATTAACCATTCTGGTGTAATCTTAAAGTTTAAATAATTATATGGTTAACATTTTTAACATATATATTCGACTTAACTTAAAATTTTAGATAAAGGTATTTGGAAAATTAATCCAGTGGTTGCCATCGTAATACAGTGGTACAGTTCTGTGTGTCTTAGTATAATCCATAGAAAGAAGCAGATTTGGTGTGATTTGTGGGTAAACTGTATTCTAATTCTGGTTGTTATATCTTTTTAACAATTTATTTATTTATTTAATTATCAACAATTTAATCATTTTATAAAGTATTACATTAATGCAATTCTATAAGTAAGTTCTAACTGTTAAGCCTACAACGCTAAGAAATCTATAATTAAATATTAGAAGTTAGAAAAGTGACAGATGCAAGAATCAAACCAACAGATATTAAAAATTCAATTCTCTCAAACTCTTTTTGAAACTAAGGAAAGACATATCAAAACGTAAGTCATATCTGTTAAATTGATTCTGCATTCTAACAATGGGATTATGCAAGCCATAGTTATTTGAGAAACTTTCTGTGTAAAATAGATTGCTAGACCGAGTAACGGGTACTGTAAGAAAAGATAGTTTACTTAAAAGGTACTCACAGTCGATGGAGCCATTAATAATTTTAAATAGGAAACAAATCAGTTTGCAATCGCCTATTCTTAAGACTACTTAAAATCAACGTATTTAGAACTAAATCATAGTTAGTATATCCTTCCATACTGGACAATTTAAGTTTAAAAGCACACATACGTAAAAATCCTTTCTGTACATTCTCTAACTCATTTATATGAACATTATATAAAGGAGTCCATTCAGGGCTTGCATATTCCAATATCGGGCGGACATATGCACAATACAACAACCTTAAAATATTATAAGATAAATCACCAAGATGGCTATTAAATGACAATTTAGAATCAAATATCACACCAAGATCCTTAATCTCAAGCATTCTTTTAAGAGTCACCTGATTAATTTTATAATTGAAAATAATAGGATTTTTTATTCTTGAAAAAGTAATAGAGTAACATTTATTAGAATTTAAACTGCGTCCATTTAAAATTGACCAATAATAAAAATTATTAACAACCAATTGTAAGTCAAGACAATCTGATGTACTATATACAGGTTTAAATATTTTGACATCATCAGCGTACATGAGAAAGGAACTTTTGGTGAGAAAGCCCTTAATATCATTTGCGAATAGATTGAATAACAGTGGACCACAGTGAGAACCTTGGGGAACCCCTGAAGGTACAGAAATTTGATTAGAAACGTAGTTGTTAATTCTGATGCATTGAAATTTTTCTGTTAAAAAGCTACTTAACTATTTCAAAATGTGGTCTCCGAACCCAAGGGCCCTCAACTTGGCAAGCAACAAGCCATGGTTGACTCTGTCAAAAGCCTTCGAGAAGTCTGTGTAAATACTGTCTACCTGACACCTACTCCTGAAAGCGCCAAGCAGACAGTCCTCATACACCACAAGATTAGTTACAGTTGATCGTGCCTTCTGAAAGCCATACTGTTCATCAACTATTACTCTCCTACAATGCCATGACAAAGAAGAAGCTACCAATAAGTCAAACGTTTTAGGTATAACAGACTGTATGCAGATGCCTTTATAATAATATAATCTGGAAAAACGAAAAAAAAAAGTTAAGGCACACCATCAGGGCCAGTAGAGCAGGTGGGTTTGGATGAATTCAGTACATTTAAAACGACTTTTATATCAATATGTGGTTTATTCAGATTTATTAATTGCATAAGCTTGGAATAGTACTCAGGTATTTGAGGAGAGTCAAGTGCATAAACAGTAGAAAAATATTCTGCAAATAGATTGGCTGAGTCAACACCATTATTGCTTACCTTATTTAGATAATGCATTGAACTAGGATATTCAGTAGAATGCGTTTGATTATTGACATGTTTCCAGAATTGTTTGGGATTATTGGAAAGGTGTAGTTCCATTCTGTTTATGTAAGTTTGATAGCAGGTAGATTCAGCAACTTTACACTGTTCTCTAAGCTGAGAGAACCGTTCATAATCACCAATTAAGCTACTTTGTTTAATAGTTTTGTGGGCAATCTTTTTTTCTATAATCAATTGCTTTAAATGGGGAGAAAACCAAACTGGAAAATTAGAACTTTTAAATCTTTTTATATATTTATTGATAAACTTTCCTCTCTGTGGATGTGAGAAGAACAACAACAGCGAAGACTACAAATTTTGAAGAACTGTCTGATAATGAATGGAGGAATAAATAGTATAAATCTGTTTTTAAATTGAAAATAGAAAGTGAAACTAGAAGTTTAAATATATCCTTTTAGGTTTTCGGAAGCAGTACCTCTTGTCATCTTGCAGTGGACAACAAAATTATCCATAATATTATGTTTCAGCAGAAAATAAATGTTTAAATGTTTGTGAATATTATAATGTTTTTAGCTACTTAGCGCTGGTAGCTGCGTTGACGAGCGAGGCCGATTACGTTTTCATACCCGAAGACCCCGCACCGATTGATTGGCCCGAAAAACTTTGTAAAAAACTCATGCAGGTACTACACATTGTCGACTATTTTTTGGTGTCGTTAGGTGGCTCTTACTTTATTTACTACTTTCACTACATAAACTTTAAATTTTATATCTTGTATACAGAGCGGCTCGTTAATACCCCCTCTCCTTTTAATTTTTTTGTATCAGTGAAGATAACAATTTAGAACAAATAAAACTAATAGATTGCTACATAAAAATATAAAAGTTATGGAGCTCACGTTAAAATGGTTCTTACAATATTAAAACCAAGTTTGGCTATTTGAAAAGTCATTTTTAATTGCTTCAAATCACGATTTCCTTTTATTACCTTCCCGAGGAACGATGATAACTTTTTTTTGGAGTAACGCCGCGAAACGAGACAAAATTTGTACTCTCGTTTCGTCTCTTCTCGACGTAACTTCATCTCGTCTCGACGCTCGAGACGAGCTGAGAATGGAGGTGTCGAGCAGTGGTGGCTCTTTCATAGGGTCATAAATTATTCGTTTGACCGTCCCTCCTAATAGTTGTAATAAAACGTGAACCTTGGGAATAGTTAAATACGCTACACTATTAACCGCGCGCGGTCTTGTTGCGTTCCTTAGGTATAATAAAATACGCTATACTTAACTGGGCTGGGCAGTCCGAATTGCCCTGATTACCTTAAAGCTTGACGAAAGTACCCGAATATCTCAGCTACCGAGCGGCAGCCGAACCTGATAGCAAATGGAATATGAAATCGCGATTTGGGTCATCAGCCGGACTCTTCTCATAATTCGATCGATCGGTCGCGGCATCACGTCGGCATGCGAAAGTTCAGTTGCTCAGAGGTCGCGCGGTCGATATTCTAACTCATATTGTTTCGAACGTTTTTAATCGCTGAAAATTGATTTATATACTGTTTTTTGTAATATATATTTTTTTATTTTTATGATCCATGTGTGAGTTGGAAATATACAGAAAATAAAATGTTGGTAATGATTAGTGCAAAAAAATAAACAACTAAAAAGTGCTTAGGGATTTAATTTTGCAAAAATAACCAGTTTGAAGGTGGTCTATGTTTAAGTTGTGAATGTAGATGAAATAAAATGTCGGTAGTGCAAAAAATTAAACCACTAAAGAGTGCTAACGAACTTAATTTTGAGAAAATAACCGAATTCAACGTAAGTGGTCGCAATTTGCCAGAACTTAGTATATGATAAACTTGTAAAGACAAAAATAAAGAGGTTCATCGAAATTTTCGCAAAAGTATGTACGATTTAGCTAACTGGATGTGTGGTTGTGAAATCTCTAACTCATAAGTTCTTTATTTCCAACAGGCCAAAGCCCAATTACAGGAAACTGTGTAATATAACTGTAATAACAAATACATTATATAATATGTAATAAATAATATAAAAAAAAAGAAAGAATATATAAACAAATAAAAAAATTATGAACTTAAACTAAGTAAAAATGAATATGAATATAAAACTCAAATCAAAAATAAAATAAAATGAAATAAAACAAAACAAGATAACAATGCAGTGACCCGGTAACCAAAACCAACAGTCAGACAAGGAGACATAGGGAAGATTAGGGGGGAAAGCCAGAAGCCAAGAGCAAATGCTGAATGATATTGGGCAGATTATCTGAATGGATATCGCAGGATTCAGATATAGGATTAAAGTTGTTACACATAATGTGAACGGGGCTTTGGTAGAGAATGTTGGAATGTGCCAGGTCGAGAGCAAACATAGGTTGACGTCTGGCCGCCAATCGCGGTACATGAAAGGGATTTTCTCCCAACAGAAAAGGGCAGTCAATGTTGCCATTAAGAAGACGATATAAGAATGTCACCGACTGAATGTCTCGGCGGAGCTCCAATGCCAACTACCCAAATCTGGACAACAACAAGCCATGATCGAACCCTCTATCAGGGTAGGCCCCATCTTACTTGAACATAAGGTATTTAAAGAATCTCCTCTGAACGGCCTCAACGGAAATTTTATGGCAATTATATATAGGATACCACACGATGGAACCGTAGTCCAACTTGGATCTGACGAGAGAGTAATAGAGCAGCCTAAGAGCCAGTGAACTTTTAAAATGCTTACAAGTCCTGATAACAAACCCCTACATTCTGGAAGCACTAGACACCATCTGTTCAATGTGAGGAACAAATGTGAGTCTATCATCAAATACGATTCCGAGGTCTCTCACGGTTGTGGATCTGGACAGAATATTGTCGTTTATAGAGTAATTGAAGATAAGTGGTGACTTGATTCTATGGTAGGACACGATTAGATTAACACCAATCACTAACTATATCAATATTTGACTGCAGTAGAAGGCAATCATTGAAAGTGTCAATGGGATGAAAGATTTTTAGATCATCGGCATAGGCGAGTTTGGAGCAATTTAACACTCGAATCAGATCCTCCACGAATATATTAAACAGGAGCGGTCCAAGGTTAGAACCCTGCGGAACACCAGATGTCGGTATAAATGACTCAGACCGAGAACCGTCAATCTCGACAAACGGTCTTCGATGATTGTAAGAGTGTATTGAGGCCTCTAGAGAAGCCGAAGAGATTGCGTGCTTTTTGTAGCAGCTTGTGGTGATCGATGTGGTCGAACGCCTTGCTGAAATCTGTATAGATAACATCGACCTGACTTCTGCAGTTAAGAGCGACGCAGACATTATAGTGTAAGGACGTAGCCGATGCACTCATCGGACAAGTGGCCTTTCTGAAACGTACACTACAAAATGCTAAACATTCCAAATGGTACGAATTCGCATGCAAGGTCAAATAGATAAAGTAAAAATAAAATAGTAAAATAGCCCCAAGAGGCATGTCGAATAGAAATAAAGAAAAAAAAAGAACACACAATAGTTCGTCAAAAAAGCAACACAATACATAAATAATTAAAATACAAGTGAATAAAAGTAGATACAAAGTATATATAGATATAAAACAATCATAAAAGCGATTCGTTTAACCGCCTTTTAAGCTGTAAAGTGCTTAAACTGAAAATGTCATAATCAGGGAAGTGACGATTATAATTGCGTACCAGTCGATCGACAAATGCGCTAAGCCCATGATTTGTACGATGGTATCCTTCAAAAAACAGCTGAGATTGCCTTGTTCTCCTAATAGGAACCAGAAATGCGACCGACTCAAGCAACATCGGACAGTCAATATCTCCACTGAGCAGTTTGTGAAGAAAAACTAGAAGTGCCTTCTTTCTTCGAAACTCAAGTGTTTGAAGACCACACAGAAGAGCTCTGGTATTATATGATAAACCCTGGTACGGAAAATTAAACTTATACAAAAGGTATTTGGCAAATCTATTTTGGACTTTTTCGATTTTATCGATGTGGCACTGATACGATGGACTCCAAACTGTAGAACAATACTCCAGAACGCTGCGAACAAGTGAGTTATAAAGACATCCAATTGCTTTAGTATCTGTGACATGTTTTGTTTGCCGCTTTATAAAGCCCAACAACCTGAAACCCTTCAGTACAATACAATCAATGTGCAGCCCAAAAGTTAAATTCTCATCAAAAATAACGCCCAGGTCTGTAAGGGAACTAACAACTTCAAGACTCACGTTATCTATGAAGTAGGAGGAGAGGTTTAATGCGTTTATGAAAACGGAGCACTTTACATTTAGAAACATTAAGAAGAAGATGGTTAATGTTGCACCATTTGATAAGCTTTTCCAAGTCCGATTGCAGTGGATTTGATGTTATGTGAGAAAGAGCACAAATTAGAGATGCATGATCTCTTTGACATGAATCTGTGTTGCTCGGGGGAAATATTGGTTCTGATACTGGAAAAAATGGACTTATGTAAGATCATCTTGTTATGTTTGTTGTTTTCTAAGGACTCGTCGGACTCATTATGGTACAAAACCGGTGTTAAAGACTTAAAACACTTAAAAGACAAATAAAAAACATGCGTTTTCGGTGAACTATGCTACGGTCAGAAGTGTTGATATTCGCACTCACCTAGACACAGTTTATAGAAAATCCCTTAGAGATTTTAATGAAAATGTTTTCAAAAATGGTTATATTTTAAACAAAATCATAGATTTATTATTCACCTCGTACATGTGTGTTTGTTTACTTTTATAAGGTTATTAGGATTCATTAACTGTTTTGCGGCAATGTTATGTTATATTCTAACGTGTGTTTTACGATTTGGTAAATTGATAATTTACATTTTTAAAAAGCATTGACCTATCGAAATTCTTTTCGATTAATGTTTTGATATGTCTTATTTTAGGTATATTTTGCTTTGTCCATAAAATTGTAAAATTTTTCTGCGGCAATAAAGCATACTTTTGTTTGTTTGTTTGTTTGATTGTGTAAAATTTTGTGGGGCATTTGAGCTGGCACTACGTGGTCTGAAAATCCAGGGGTTTTTCGAGGGCTTATAAATTTTGTTGAGGAGTTGGGCCAAGATAGACTATCCTGTTTAGCAATGTTAAGTATTGAGAAATCGTTTATAAAAGGAATGTGCGTGCAATTTTAACGAACGTGTCTTTCAGCATTTTTCCAATTCTAAAGAATGAAGAGTAGACCTGAACTTTAAGAGAATTTAAAGCTCAATTTATAGATATAAGATATTTATTTTTATTTTTAGTATGCCTATTTTTAACTTTGTTATTGACTTCCCAATATAATTCACCACGAGCCGCCACGAGTTACGAGTTACTCGACTTTTAGTAATAGAAACTCGCACCTTATAGATATAAATACATACATTCTTTCTGTTAAAGGATATATTGCATCAATAAAATTCTTCGGATTTGTTTTACTGAAACACTGCATTGCAAAAATTTACCAAATTTTGGATTGTTCCTAAACTACCAGTCTTTTTTAGAAAATGAAATACTACGTATAAACGGAAGTGTTATTAATATATATACGTTTAGAACAGAACTGCTAAAAGATTGGTTTCAAGGCATGCACTATTCATCGCCAACGTCCGAGTAAGGGCAAGGTACTCAAAGAAGATATTTTTTTTTAAATGGGAGGGGGGGGTCAAAAAAGAGCCGCACTGTGTATGTATGTAACAATATCTTATAATTAAAACTGATATTTTTTTTGACATTGCGAGTTACAAAGGTTTTTTTTTCTATATCTTTTTAGCATTTTAGGTGGTAATGATAAAATTTAATTTCTCTCTGTAAGTAAAAACGTTTTTCCTGTTAAAATGTTTTTTTATTGTATTTCAGTTAATAACCTTTTGTGTCCAGTTAGAAACTAACAAATTAGTTGCATGTTTTTAATATAATTTGCTGACATTTATAAACCTGTTAAAACA
Source organism: Kuschelorhynchus macadamiae (assembly GCA_030620095.1). Lineage (NCBI taxonomy): Eukaryota > Metazoa > Arthropoda > Insecta > Coleoptera > Curculionidae > Kuschelorhynchus > Kuschelorhynchus macadamiae. Next base: position 298,494 of record JAUTXW010000932.1, read on the forward strand.
TTTAGCTAACATTTCGTATATTAAAAACTAGTCATAGGATTAGATTGTATCCGAGAATTTTTGGTCAGGATATACCGGGTGACAATGAAACTATTACCCAGGGCGCCATTTGACAACGACTAGAGATAAAAATATGGAATTTAGTGTGTTGATAGGGTTGAATATTGTGATCATTTGTAACATAAAAACAATTGAATATCGTTTACGGTTTCCCCGGAAATGACCGCGATTTCGTTTATTTAAATTGAACACCCTGTATGTTTTATGTTTTTTGAACTCTCTTAACAATTCTAAACAACTTTTGTATAACATAACCTATGTCTAAAATGTATAGTTTTCCAAATAAAGACACTTCAAAATGGGCCATAATTCCCACTTATTTGTATTTTATGGAAAAACGGAGTAGGCCAGTATAAAAACAATCACGGTTATTTACTCTTTATTCAAGCATTTATCCAACAAAATGTCAAAAAAGAAAATGTTCCAAGTTTTAAAAAAAATGTGTTTTTCACTCGGGTCAACTGACTGGAACAAAACCTTTACTACCCAATCCTACTTTTTTATGCTTTATTTACGTATAACAAATTCAACTTGCATAGACTGCTGCAAACTTGAAAATTAGATACCTCTATCAATATTACTTAAAGTATTATTTAAAGCACTAATAATTCGATTTCTTAAAATGTCCAAATTTTCAGGTTGATAGTTAGTTATGAGTTAAATAGACTTTTTCTTTGATATAACCCCAGAAGAAAAAATCTAGAGGTGTCAAATCAGGCGAACGTGCTGGCCACCTTACAGGTCTTTAAACCTGTCATTTAAATAATTTACACAAATTCGAGCATTATCCGGCACCATATTGTTGAAAGTAGATCTTGGGGATTTCTGCAAGAGGTAACTTGTCCAAAAAATCGGCAACTGTTGTTTCTAGAAAGTTCAAATAAGTTTCTGCTGTAAAGGGCTCATTAATTGACACCAAAGCGTTCTTGGAAAGATCCTTTTCTAAATAAATAATAATAAATTATTAAAGTTATTATTACAGTTAACATACACTGTCGGCAATATTCAACTCGCCGAGCAAAGTCATTAACACCCAAGTGTTGGTGGATTTGGTATTTGTAGGGCTTGTACTTATGTTTCTTTAAAATATTCCTTGCACTTTCTCTGTTAACTCCAACTTCAGTTTCAATTTGGCGAGTAGAAGTACTTGGATCTACATTCATACCAGAACGTTTATATCAGCGTCTTAATGAAGTTTTTTCAAATGTTGTACTAGCCACGGAAAATAGGCATAGCAGGGTTGGTTTCTGTCGGGGTATCGCTCTGCGTAGAGTGTTTGAGCCTGCCTTTTATTTTGCAAGTACTCGCCATAAACGAGAAGCATATCTATTTGTTCCGCCCTTGTAAAACTTGCCATTTTAAAGAGGCTACAAAGAACTTTTAGTCTACACCAATAGAGACACGAAATAAAGTACGATAATTTACACAAAGTGCAACAATTTGCCAAGAACACAATTGATAAGTTACTTTACTTGTCAAAATTCAATTGTTTTTAAAAACCATAGCAACCTCTGTCAAGGCTAATATGATTATTTTAATTTTAGCAAAACTTTGTTTATAGGTAGTTATCACACCAGGTTAAGGTATCATTAACTTAGCTTTCATAAACAACTGCAAAATTGAAAATTAGGTACCCTATTTTTATGATGTTAATATTTATCCAAAGCGAAAAGCAGTCAGTTAACCCGTTATGGTACAGAGTCTGATCAAAACTTTAAAAATCGATTTTTGAAAACATTTAACTCGGAACATTTTCTTTTTTGACATTTTGTTGGCTGAAGGCTTGAATACAGAGTAAATAACCGTGATTGTTTTTATCCTGGCCTACTCCGCTTTTCCATAAAATACAAAAAAGTGGGAATTATGGCACATTTTTAAGTGGCTTTATTTGGAGAACTATACTTTTTAGACATAGGTTATGTTATACAAAAGTTGTTTAGAATTGTTAAGAGAATTCAAAAAACATAAAATATACAGCGTGTTCTATTTAAAATAACGAAGTTGCGGTCGTTTCCGGGGAAACCGAAAAAGATATTCAATTGTTTTTTTGTTACAGATGTTCACGATATTCAACCCATCAACACACCAAATTCCATATTTTTATCTCTAGCCATTTTTAAATGGCGCTTTGGGTAGTACTTTCATTGTCACCCGGTATAATAAAAAAAAATAGAAAAAATTAACCGAAATCAATTTTCCGTAATAAGTGAGAAAGGCCCTTTTTACAATAATAACTAGCAGATGCAAGTATTATACAAAGCCTTTTAGCCTAACACCCTGTATAAGCTAGTCTTTTGTGTTAGGAACGGAGCGTCGGTCAGCGTTTGAATATCATCATCGTGGCCGAAGGCGCTATTGACCGGAACGGGCAGCCGATCACGGCCGAAGACATCAAGAAAGTGGTGGTGGACAATCTGCACCAGGACACGAGAATCACCGTGCTAGGTCACGTCCAGAGAGGTGGTAATCCTTCTGCTTTCGATCGCGTTTTGGTAAGGCAAGATTTTTTTTTATGCTCGGTTTATATACTCTTACAACCTACAAAATGAAGTGCACGGTTATAACATAAGATCTCAAAATAACATAGTAATGGAGTCCACCAGAATATATAGAAATAGTTATTCATTAAAAATTAAATTTTATAAAAAAATAACTGTAAATTTCGGTCCTTAAATGAAAATCAATATAGAACCAAAATAAAAAAAATATTACTGAAAAATTATAAAATAAAAAAAATATATTACTGAAAAATTTATTAATTTTTGAATTTCTATCTATAACAGTGCTTTTTTACTAATTTATTTATAACCGAGGGACAAACCGCAGGTGGAATTATAATGTAAAAAGTGGGAATTCAGTGCAGAAATGGAATTACCATGCAGAAAAGTGGAATTACCGTGTAGAAAGTGGAATTATGGTGTACATTTTCAGCTGTGGTTTATACCTCGTTTGTAACTTAATGTTGGTACTGGCCCTCGTGTGTAACTATAAATTTTTGGTTTCAATGTTTGTATTAAGTCCTAATTGGGCCAAATGCGGTGTAAACGTTGTTGGGGTGAGGCCTGTTACTGATATGATGAGAGGAACAATAATAACTCTTTCCGGTTTCCACAACCTTTTTATTTTCATTGCCAAGTTGGTGTATTTGGCGAACTTCTCACTGAATTTCGCCATGTTCTCGTCGTTGGGGACAGCCATATCAATTCTGTTTGAGTCATTTGTTTTATCTGTGTGGATGTTAATGTCCCAGTAGAGCTTGTCTTCGATTTCTAGTATGGATGTTAGTGTATAATGGTAATACGGGTCTGTGTTCTCCGTTAGTTTATATGTTGTGACTAATGCTTAATGAACCACCTTCGTTGCTGAGTTGTGTCTCGTGGAGTATTTAGTTCCGACCATTATTCTATATCCGATAGTTTCTCTCTGCTGGTGACATCTCCTGCACCTGTCGTCTTCAATGGTTGTGTCCTTGATGATGTGCTTTTGGTAGTTTCTGGTTGCTATGACTTTGTCCTAGATGGCAAGCAGGAAGCCTTTTGTTTCGGGGAACAGCTGCCCTTCTTGTAACCACGTATATGAGAGCTTTTTATGTATGTGGTCTTGGTTTATGTGGTATCTGTGTCTTCCGTGGAGTGTTTTTTCAGACCAGGTGTTCATCTTTTCTAGTCGTGATTGGATGTGACTGTGTGTGTGTCTAGGGCTTGGTTCATTTGAGACAGGTTGAGCGGTGTATAATTCTTGTCTGCCTTTACTATTGCCTTGTGGAGGTTAGTTTGTTTGTTGTGGAAGAATTTTCTAAGTTTGTAAATTTGTTTTTTGTTTAGCGATTGTATATCTATAATTCCCCTCCCTCCTTCTTTTCTCTCGGTGGTGAGTCTTTCCTTGCATGCGTTGGGATGTAACTTCCTGTGTTTAGTGAATTCAGAGCGTATGAGAATGTGAATGTTTTCTATGTGTGTGTGTGACCATTTAATGATACCAAACGAATACGTTAGAATAGGTAGGGCGAAGGTGTTAATAGTTTTTTTTAGATTCCTGGAATTCAGTTTTGTTTTTAGTAGTTTTGTGAGTCTGGTTTTAAATTCCGTCTTGAGCTCTGATTTGATATGAGTTGCGATTAATGTTGGTCCTTTGATCGAAGTCTAGGTATCTGTCTGTTTCTTCTTTGAGCATGTTATCTATGGCTTCAATATTGATTGTTTCCGTCGTAGGGTGGTCCTTCCACTGCCCCTTGTTGATATGAAGTAGCTTGCATTTACTTATAACAAATTCCATGTTGATGTCCAGGGTAAACGTTTCTGTGATTTTAAGGAGTTATTATTATTATTATTATTATTACTAGTATTACTAACATAACATGGCGAACTTAGATTAGCACAATTTGGTACCAGGGAAGTAATTGCTGGTTTACAAAGAGCATCAGCCAGAAATTAGCAAGCTAGATAGAACGTGTTCACAAACTCAATTTATTCAGAAAACTAGCTTTTCCAATATCTAGTAAAACCCTACATATCCTGATCATTTTAAGTTCTTAATTTTCAATATATCAAAATGACCAAAAAAAATCTATGAATAGAAGCGTAAATTTTCAAAGGTGTAGACATAACTTTTTTACTTTCCTCGTAAAAGGAAATTTACCGTGTACCAACCAGAGCAGAAAATAAATACAAGATACTTATATTGGTAAACCTACAGAAAAGGTGGCTTCTTTCTATACTGCGTAAAAGAACATTGAAATTGCATTTTAAACAAACAATAATCTAAGTAAATTTATAAAAAATAACAAATAAAAATAATAAATCTGGAGTTTAGAAATCAAACTGTGGATCATGCCCAAAAGTGTATATAGGCCAGACTGGAAGAACTTTGAAACAGAGATTACCAGAGCATAAAACAAGTTTTATTAGAAATAAAAGCGATTCAACATACGCTGAACATTTGTTAGATAATAACCATGCTTTGCATGAACATTTTGAAATATCACATACAATAAACAAAAGTAAAAAATTATCACTTTTAGAGTCTATGAAAATTAATAAACATAAAAACACCCAGTATCTCTTAAGCGACCATTTAGATATGAATAATTCACCCCTTTTGTTAGAAATTTCCCCCAAGATATTATTTAGGACTTTAGGAAATTGTTAGTTTAAATATCGTTTGTCTGACGAGGCTACAGCATTAGCGAAACATATGTCATAAGTTGTGAATAAAAGTGAAAATCTAAAACAGTTTAAAGTGTTTTATCTACATTGTTGAACATTAACTAATGAGTTATTTTATTAAGCTCAAATAAAAGTAAGGATTTATTGTGAGAAAACTTTTGGGTAATGTGTAAAATCAATCTGTAGTCTTTTTTTAAATAGGGTTCGAGAATGGGAGCAGAAGCAGTTATGGCCCTGATGGAAGCCGATGAGGATACCGAACCGTGCGTTATATCTTTGGACGGTAACCAGGCGGTGAGGTTGCCATTGATGGCGTGCGTAAAACAGACTAAGGCTGTTGCACAGGTATTTTTTTTGAATCTTAATACATTAGTTTCATATGTGGAAATAAGCTAATTTACTCAAGCTTATTTTGGCAGGAAATTAGCCCTTATTTTCAGTACTGCAATTTTTTTTATTATTAGGCCATGGCAGATAAAGAATGGGACAAAGCGGTTCAGCTGAGAGGAAAGTCCTTTATGAGAAATTTGGAGACCTATAAGCTGTTGACTCGTCTGAAACCCCCCAAATCTGCCTTCGATGAAAGAGGTCGTGGCAAAGTAAGTAGAAATATTATATTGATTTTTTTTTGGAGGACAATTGTTTTAAAACAAACAGACAATTATGTAAAACAGTTTTATTTCAGATATATGCAATACATTATTTAAAGTGCTGTCCTTTAATATCCCCCTTTTATTTCTAATATTGATATAATTTTTATTTTATACTTTCAGTGTTTACAATGCAAATAAAAAATTATATAAATCCACAGCAAAAATAAACTCAGGTAACCCATAAAAGGAGTTTTTAATTATTCATGGGATGATTCAAATGATCATGACATGAACTATTCAAGATCAAAAAATTTTAATTTTTTATGTTTCATAAGTAGACGTAAATACTGTATGTTTCTGTACTTGCATATTTAAAAATGACGGCTGGACGACATTTTGAAGAAAATAAATTCACTTAAAGGAGGCACATCTTTTGAAAGGTTTTTTTAGCTTTAATTCTCCCCGAAGATATGAGCACATCACACTTACCTATTTTAAAATGGCAGCCACTTGTAAATGTAACAGAACCTAAGTAAAGTACTCAAAAATGAATTTTTTTTTGCCTGATTTGGAGCCCCTATTTCTCACAATAAAGCGTCTACTGGAATCTGGTTTTCATTGTTGAGTGAAGAATTCAATTGGCTTCTAAGTGATTTGGTTAATTTTTGTTAAATGCTTCCTTTTCCGAATGTACAGGGTGTTCAATTTTGGTTGTAAATGCAAGGTATCTCCGTTATTTGCAAATATTTAGGGTTGAGGTTTTCGCGACACCGTGCCACTTTTTTGTCAAACTCAAGCTGCCGTAATCAGATTTTTTCCATAGCCCGCCTCGTTTCGGAGATACAGGGCCAAATTGAAAAAAATGCATTTTGGGACACCCCTCATATCTCGGTTATCTTTTAACGTATCGAAAAGGTAAAAACTGGCTCTTATAAATTTATTTACATAGAATCCAGTGGCGGGGACAGATTTTTACTCGGGGCCGTCGTTTTTGATACATGACCCAAAGTTACGTTTTTTTTAAATGGGACACCCTATATATTTTTACGTAGTCCTATTCGTCTTATTATGAGCTTTTCAAAAATATATAGTTATCTATACTTATTTTAAAAATAAGGCTACAGTTTAAGTTTTTAAGAATATATTGAGTATATCTATTTTTCGTAATTAGCCATGTTCAAAAGAACTGCTCAAACTGATTTCCATTTTCTCTTAGACATCTCTCACACACTCTTGCAATTTTACACAGTGCATTTGAAATGACTACATTGCGTGCTTGTATTTGCAAAAATGCCTGCTCAGTGGTGTTACGCAGGTCTTGAACTATGTTATGTCGGGTACGAAAAATTAAATTTTTTAGGTGACCTCATAAAAAGAAGTCCAATATGGACAGGTCAGGCAATCTAGGAGGCCATCGGACAGGTCCGTGCGTTCCAATCCAGCGTTTGGGGAAGTTCTCTTCTAAATACCGCCTCACAATTTGGGAGTTATGTGCTGGAGCTCCGTCTTGTTGGAAATATATTTGATTCACATGTGCTAAAGGGACGTCTTCTATGATTTCTGGCAATATATTTTGCAATATTTCAAGGTAGCGATTAGCAGTGAGACCTCCTTCAAAAATATGAAATTTTGTTTTGGTTCCTAGTACGAAACAAGCGACATTAAAGCCAAATCTTCCTTGTTGCTCGCGTAGAAATATCAAATGTTGATTTTCAGATGACCAGTGTCTACTTATATACGATTCGTCGGACCATATAACCGCCCTTCCAAAAATTTGGTTAGTATTAGTTTTTTTGTAAATACCACTGGCAAAAATCAATACGTCGTTCTGCATCTCCAGGATGTAGATTTTGCACAACTCTGACTTTATAAGGTTTATACTTATGTTTCTTTAAAATCGTTTGAACTCCAGACTTGATTACACCCACTTCATTCTCTATTTTTTTACAGGACGTTACAGGCGTTACACTTACACTTGCTAAGACGTTAATTTCATCAGCCTCACGATTCTCTTCGTTATATTTCTTTGCTCTGGGCTTTTTGAAAGAGCCAAAATTTATTAAATTCGATTTCAGCCTATAGAATATTAATAAAAGTTTAAGTTTTAAAAAAAGATTGCAATAATAATTATGAAAATAAAACATTACGTAATGAAATAAAGCTCAGAAGCAGCGTTTATATTTTCATGACTATGAAACAGGTCAGCATATCATATTGCTCAAAGTTTTCAAATAATTGATTTGCAGCCATTTGTTAAAAAGTAATAATCTGAGCGACTAATTTAACACGTCTATTAGTATTAACATCAAAACTTCATTTGCTTTATGACAAAACAGTGACATAGCCATTTTTGACAATCAGTCCCTGGCTTACTATGAAAAATATACATAGATATTATCTAATTGCAGCCTTATTTTTTAAAATAAGTATAGATAACCATATATTTTTGAAAAGCTCATAATGAGACGAATAAGACTCCGTAAAAATATACAGCGTGTCCCATTAAAAAAAACGTGACTTTGAGTCATGTATCAAAAACGACGGCTCCGAGTAAAAATCTGTCTACGCCACTGGATTCTACGTAAGAAACTCTATAAGAGCCAGTTTTTACCTTTTCGATACGTTAAAAGATAACCGAGATACGAGGGGTGTTCCAAAATGCAACTTTTTCAATTTGGCCCTGTATCTCCGAAACGAGGCGGGCTATGGAAAATCTGATTACCGCAGCTTGAGTTTGACAAAAATGTGGCACGGTGTCGCGAAAAACTCAACCCTAAATATTTGCAAATAACGGAGATACCTTGCATTTACAACCAAAATTGGACACCCTGTACAGAGTCTTTTAAAGATTTATGCAAAATGCAATTATTCTGATGAACTGTGAACTTTTAGAGAATGGTGTTTGTGCCATTTTTTTAAAAGCTTTTGAAAAGGTAAGTGAATTGTACAAGGTAACCCAAATTTGGATATTGATGTTTCTTTTTTTTTTCACATTTTTCGGAACCATTGAAATCTGGTTTTCGGTGTAGGTTGGAGGATTTAATTGGCTCTTGAGCAATTTGATTGTTTTACAGCAGATTTCTGTGAAAATACTTTAAAATTATTTTTAATATGTCACAATATGTGTCATTTATTGATGTTACATAACTACTTATAGTTTATTCGAAGTTAATTGGAATAATTATACAATCGACTGGTGGCATAATTGTTTAGTTGTTTTTTTGCTGTTCCAATTGACTTTGTAACTATACATATTAAGTTGAAAATGCATATTGAACCAAAGTTTAGTGGCTAATTAAGATACAATTATCACTTTTCTTCTAATAACCTAAATATGCAGTGCAAATCATATGACGACGGAACATTGCCTTGCTCATGTATCAAAGAGACTATCTCCAAGTGGAGATTGCGGGTTTGCTGAGGAAAAAACAGAGCGGGATTCCGCCATTGATATCTCGCTTCAGAGAACTAGTACTACTGCTAGAAGAGGCGGATCGCAGCAGGTTACGACACCTAGACACGATCTTCTCATTAATGTAAGAATGAACCCATTTTCCACTGCACATCTGCTACAAGCACTCTGTATTGCCACTGTCACCCGAATCTTGGACCAAACCGCTTACATTAGGTAAGGATGTCATCATATTGCCCTCTAATCTGTCCAGCAAAAACTCCTGCCCTCCGAAGAGTGCGTGTTTAATGGGCACGATTACGCCTGGAAGAAGATACTCCTGGGCATGATATTCTGTTTTCAGACGAGTCGAGATTTTGACTGCGTAATGATAGTAGACGATCCAGGATTTACCGAAATGCAAGAAATCGCACTTTACCTCAATATGTTCAACCTATTGTCGCTTTTGGTGGCGGAGGTATTATGGTCTCAGGGGAATCTCGATGGATTTGTGCAGTGATCTCTATATTTTTAATGGATCACTAACTGATATAATGAATCAATATCATTATATCACTAAGTGATATAATGAAAATATCATTCTAGTACCCATTTTAAATCGTGCGAATGCAATTGGACGTCATTGTACCTGGATGACAATAATGCAAGACCGCATAGAGCAAAAGTGGGTAAATACAGTTAGGGACGAAAAACTAAATCACCTTCCTTTGCCTTCTCTTTCGCCGAATCTGATTACGATAGAGTTGTATGAGACTTTCTGCAGAGATGGTTAGATACTCATCATTCGCCACCTACTATTCTACAAGAGCCAAGAGATATTTTACCAGTTCTGTGGAAAGAAATACCGCAGGAGCATATTAATAATAACTTTATTTTGAATATGTCGGTAAGGTGCTATTATTGATGCTCATGGTGGGCAACACTTCATTGAAACGAAAATTGATTATTGTTTTTAGATTCAAAAATAAAATGGTTAAATTGCTAATTAAAAAAAATCTTTCAAAACTTTGCTAAATTAACCAAGTTGCCTGCTGTTTAATAATAATCCAGATTTCAATAGTGGGGACCAAATTTCGGTTACCCTGTACAATTCACTTACTTTGCAAAGTAAGCAAATGGTTTCAGAGCCTTTTTTCGAGTTTTTAGTTTAACTTAAACTTTCAAAAAATTACATAAAGATAAATCAAACCCATTCTTGAAAAGTTAACGGTTCAACAGAAATATTACATTGCAAGGAAGCATTTAACAAAAGTGAACCAAATCACTTAATCGCCAATTAAAATCTTCACCTTGCAGTGACAATTAGCATCCATTAGATGCTTTACTGTGAGAAATAGGGGACTCCAAATCAGACAAAAAAAGTACATATCCTTATTCATTTTTGAGTAGTATATTTAGAGAGTTAAAATACCTGAAAACCTAAAAAATCTCAAGTCTTCTATTCATCGCGTTCTTATGAACTGAGGAACAAGAACTGTTTTCTATTTACAAGGTGTTCTAATTTGAAATAAAATTCTATATTTCTTCTTTATAAAACATCCTGTAACAAGAAAAGTACAATAATTAACCCGCAACCCCGAGCAAATTTCTTTTGGGATGTTTGTAGGTTTTGAAGAATTTTGATCCTCCATTATTTAGGTTTTGTCACATTTACGAATGGCCGCCAATTCGAAACGGGTAGTTGTAATGTCCCCATTTGGTGATTTATTAAGGCTGAAAAGAATTACCACTTGACCCCCTTCCCATTTAATTTTTAATTGCGAAATATAGATGAAAAGAAACATTTAATCTGGTATTGAAATTGTGTGAATTTTATATTTTCTATCTTCACTGGTTCAAAAAATGGCGGGCGGGATATTAAAGAGATGCACTGTTTAAGTCGAAAGTTTTCGGTCTAGAAGATACTAATATTGATTGATTATTATAACAAAATAACCAAATTTAAGTATTGTTTGTGATTTCTTTAACAATATATTTTTTGTTTTTCCATTTTGCTTTTTGTAAAGGACACGGATAAGAAGCACGAGCTTCAGAAGGTATTTCGTCTTTATTAGTTATTTTTGTATGTACTATACACTATTTAAAATAAATATATGCAAACCGCATCTGTACTGGCACAACAAGCCGCTTTTTTACTGATTTGAGTTGCTTATCGGACTCCTACTTTTAGTTTCCATGTAAAATACATTTATGCTAATATAATCCATATTATATGCAAGGTCCTCCAACAGTATCGTCACCGGTTTTAACTATATTTTTTATACCGATAGGGTTTGGGGTACCTCGCTAACTGTTTTTAATCACAACCAGATTAGACTAGTGGTTGCTTCTTGTCTTTTACAGAGAACTATAATACTTCGACAGGGTGTTTTCTATAAAGGGTTCAAATTCTAGTTTCTAGTCAGAATAGCCTTTAATATAAACCTGGCTTAATTCGCAAAATCATTGGAACTGGGCAGCAAAATAGAACGTTTGCCATTTTACTATCAGTTACTTAGATTTGCTGCACAGGTTTGACATGATATGTAAAGAGCCCGATCTTGATCGCTAGCAACACATCCACAATACTTACGATAAGCTATTTTTGTCATTTTGTTAATCGTCCTTTTCTGCGATTCGGGAGTAAACTGACCAAATATATAGCAAAAACTATCTGCGGGATTAATACAGCCATGTTTCTGTACATTTTTGTACTGTCGCGTACATCGGTTCACCGATGTGATACTATGTTTGCAGGCGTCAACTAACTTTAATCAACACAAAAGAAAATACAAGGCTCTTTCTATTGGCTTGTTCTTTCCACTTTCCTTGTCTATTTACTGATCACTACTCGTGTTAAACCAATACTGGTGATCTATATATAGGGGTCAGATTGAGGACTTTGGTCAGTTGGAATCTAGCCGTTAAGGCAGTAACATTTCTTCCAAACTCACGGTGAAGACCTGCTGGTAATAGGGCGAGGAAGTTAGGTGCGAAAGGTGGTATTCGCCGAAAAGAGGTCCACCTCTAGGTTAAGACGGTCGTCCTCTAGTCAGGGAGAAGAGAGATCTATTTACAAGTGTCGTGAACGACGTTTCGTAAAGGGCATTCCTCTGGAAAGGAGGGAAAGAGTTGATTATACGAGATTTATAGCAGGCGGCCCTTGGTGTAAAATGGTCCGACATCATTTACAAACGCAACAAGCAACGTTTCGCTAGAGGCCATCTTCAGGAAAAGCGGAGCGAGTGACAGTACGTAGTACGTTCGAACTGGGGTATAAGTAGTCGGCCCCTAGTGTAAGCCGATTAGACAACACATTGAAGTAAATCTCCAACATTCGTTCTCAGGAAATAGGGGAAGAAACAGAAAAATTATAAAGAACGACAAAAGTGTAATTCAGGACACCGTATTAATAGGTGCAGCCCTAGTAACACCTAGACAAGGCTAGCCGCCAGACGATGGGCCTCCTTCAGGTTCAGGGAGACCCATCTCAGGATATGGATTATACAAATGAAAATTACGATATTAGTGTCCAAGGGGTCAAGCTTCCAGTAAGGAACGAAGACAAGCCCTTACAGGAATCAGACAGCCAACCATGAGCCTCCTCGGAGCTAGTAAGCCTGAGGCAGAAGCAGTTGTTAGAGGGCAAACAGTTTAATGGGCATCTCCGTTATTTTAAACCCCAGGGAGCTGACACTTTGTAAATGGGGGGAGGTCTTCTCCAGACATTCGAAAGCGGTGTTGCCAGATTGTGCGCAATTTCCCTAACTTAGGGAAAACGTCAATTTGACAACATCTACATGTGTATTGACGCATACCACAAACAATATTATTTAAGCAAATAATATTTTTTATATTATGTCAAACTAGTCTACATGTTCAGATATGTAATTTTATTAAATATTTGCTGCAATCAATTTGAAATTAGATATCTTTTATTCATTTGCGGAAAAGCCAAAAAAGATTTTTCGTTGTAACTATCAGTCTAACCGAAAGTTAGCATTTTTCAGTTTTTCAATAAAATTTCAGTTTTTCGAAAATACGTTCAAATTTTCTCTTCTTTGATAATATAAGTTATAAACATTTATTTCGGATAGGGATGTGCAATTTTGTTTCCTAACCTTAACTTAACATTAATGACCATTTGCTTGAATTTTGAGCATACTAAAGCAAAAAGAAGTTCAGTCCTTAATTATGTCAACGATGTTTTTAATTTTTAACCTCATTTAATATTCAACAATATTAAAGACTCCTAGTAATAAGAGAAATTTTTCAACAGGTTTATTGTGTAGTAGTCATAATAGTTAGTTAAAGTTGGCGCATTACCTTTCTGGAATGACGTCATTTTTGGTTATTTTTGTTTGATTTATGTTAACTGACAGTGACAAAAACATTTTGAAAAAACTCATTGTCGTTTCTTTACAACAGTCAATGCCGGTTTTGGTTATGTGTCTTTCAGAATATATTCGTCAAAATTGACATTGATTTGTTGTGATTCTTTTTAAACTTTTGCAAGATGCCGCGAAGATATAATCAGCAATCACAGCTAATAGTTTTGAATATCTTGGCTTTTTTTCAATTGGAAAAAGAGCAAGCTAAAAATGGAATCCTTCCGCAAACTGATAATATAATTGAGCGAGCTTCAAATGCAACAAAACTTAGCCATACAACAATCATAAATATTAAGAAAAGAGGAATAACGAGCGATGAATCCTTTACCTCCAGAATGTCTCAAAAGCAAAAAGAGGTAAAAACAAAAATTACAGATTACTTAAAGAACAAAATAAGAGATACGATCTACTGCATGTATGCGAAAAATGAATATGTTACAATGCAGACTTTGCTTAAAAAACTAAAAGAGATAAATGAATATTTTAATTTTTCCATCACCTCGCTAAGAAAATACGTAAAAAGTATTGGTTTTAAGTGGAAGAAATCAAATAATAGAAAATACCTGATGGATTTGCCCCACATCTTCCACAAGAGAATCAATTTCTTGAGGGAATATGTCAAAAATCAAAATCTAGGACAAGATGCTTATACCACCGTATTTATTGATGAGACTTGGATTTTTAGTAAAGGTTCGTTTAGAAACAGCTGGCAGGATAACACTATGTCTACAAGTTCTAAAAAAGCTAGTGAAGGTCATCGATATATTGTAGTTCACGCTGGATCAAAGGAAGGATTTATTAAGGGGGCCAGTTTAATATTTAAAAGTGGACTAAAAAGCGGAGATTATCATGACAATAAGAACAAGCAAAATTTTGAAAATTGGTTTAAAAATCAGCTGGTACCAAATCTTCCTCCAAAAAGTTTGATAGTGATGGACAACGCAAGCTATCATTCCGGCCTTTTAGAGGATATTCCAAGAAAATCATGGACAAAGCAGAGATTGATTGGATGGTTAAAAGAAAAGAACATTGACTTCCCAGAGAGGGCCATGAAGGATGAAATATGGAGCATTGTAGAAAAAAATTGTAACATTGAAAAAACATTCTACCTTGACGAATATGTGAAACCTTTGGGCCACAAAATACTAAGACTTCCTCCATACCATTGTCAATTTAATGCTATTGAAATGGTATGGTCTGAGTGTAAGAGGAAATACGACCAATACATTGCTAGTCTGAAGGGGACACCATCGGAAGTTTTGGCCATGTGGGAAAAAGCGATAAATGAAGTATCTTCAGAGCATTGGAAAAATTATGTCAGCCACACAGAAAGGGTAATCCAAGAAGCTTGGAAGACAATACAGATATGTGATGCTTCAGACATTGCGCCACTTGTAATTAGTACCGACGAAGACAGCAGTGACGATGAAGAATTTAGTTCTGATTCTGAAGACAGTGAAGGGGAGTAGTTTTTATTTTTAAAGTTAGTTAGTTATACATTAATTTCTCTCTTTTAGTTTTTAAAGCAAAGTCTGCATTGTAACATATTCATTTTTAGCATCCACGCTATAGATCATATCTCTTATTTTGTTCTTTAAGTAATCTGTGATTTTTGTTTTTACCTCTTTTTGTTTTTGAAACATTCTGGAGGTAAAGGATTCATCGTTCGTTATTCCCCTTTTCTTAATATTTTTTCAGTATTGTCTGTAATTGAGAATTAAAATAATTTTGATGAAAATGGGTAACTGGCGTCAATTTATTACATTGCAAACAAAGAATAAGACTAAGATGAAAGAATTTATATTAGTAAAGTCTTATTTGCAAAATAATTTTAGTTTTTGAAGTTATAATAGTTATTTTTGTATTAAGTGTGCAAAATGAGGGTTTTTTATGGCAATGAGAGTGTTAATTTTTTGCCAGCCATTTTCGACAAGTTGCAGCGCTTTCTGTACAGAAAATGCCAATTTTAAATTCGCTTTAGCCAGTGCTGAACGCACCCCTCCTATCTACATCACTGCATACGTTTAGGTTAGGAATCATCGCTGAAATATAAATAATATAAGAAATACGTTATTTGAAACCAGCGTGACGTCATTCCAGAAAGGTAATGCGCCAACTATAGTTAATTCTTTATTCAATCCATATATTACAATATAATAGTTAGACCCCAATTGGGGTATGGATCATGTCACAAGGAGTCTTAAAACTAGAAATACCTACAGCTAAATAAACAATAAGATTACACTAAAAACATTAAAATTCAGTCAATATTATAATTAGAGTAGTCTATAAAATTACAAGTTTCCATTTTAGTGGAGTGCCTCACGTATAGCATTAGTATCCTTAAAAACTTCTCTAAGACTATAGTATGCTCTATCCTTTAAAAATGTTTTGAGCCTATGCAGACCCTTACTAGAAGGCTGCTGCCTTAAAGATGGGGGAGCATATTCCACACCTTAATTATGTTAAAGATCACATTTCTTTGCACAGATGTAAAATTTGGTCTTTCAGTCCTAAGGTTTGTTTTATATCTTGTATTGTAAGAATGTTGACGCATGTTACCAGAAAAAGGGGAAAGTTATATGTTAAAAACTTAACACATTCGAGAATATAGAGGCTGTACAGGGTGAGTATACCAGTTTCCCGGAATACCTCCCTGCAGCTGCCTCGATATCCCATGCCAAATACAATACGTATACATTTTTTTTTGTAATAAAAAAATTCGATCTGATTCAACAGAATTACCCCAAAATATTAAACCATAGCTAATATGAGACTGGACATGCTGTTGATATGCTGTTAGAGATGCCTGCCACCCAACATTATTGTGAATAACGCGAAGGGCATAGCTATATCTACTGATTCCTGTTGCCAGCTGTTTAACATGGGGTTTCCAATTTACCCACTGATCCAATTTTACCCCCAAAAAAGAAACTTCTTCAGCTGATTTGATGTTTGTATTTTTATAAGTTAAAGAAAAATCGGTCTCTGATCTTGAGAAATGCATCATCTGTGATTTAGACACATTGAGGAGAAGGTTGTTTTCCACAAACCAACCCCATAATGCATTCAAGGACTCAGACATCTTGTCCGTGCATGCTTGCTGATCATTCTCACTGAAAATCAGAGAAGTGTCATCAGCAAAAAGAACTGTACCACAATCAGTAACGCCAACAAGGTCATTTGTATATATGATAAAAAGCAGTGGTCCCAAGATAGATCCCTGCGGAACACCTCGTTTAATGATTGTGACATCAGACACTAACTTTTTCCCTGAGTCGTTGGTTTCAATGACACACTGTTCACGTCCCTGAAGGTATGACACAACCAAGCCCAGCGCCACGCCCCTGATACCATATCGCTCAAGCTTGTTGCACAGAACAGTATGATCGACACTGTCAAATGCCTTGGATAAATCAAGAAATATGGCTGCGGTAAACTTGCCGTCATTAATAGAGTTTAATATTTGCTCCAAAGCTTGATAAATGGCACGAACTGTAGATTTTTTTTTACGAAAACCATTTTGCTTATCTGAGATCGTATGATGCTTATCAAAGAAATCAACCAACCTGCTATAAATCACACTCTCAAACACCTTACTAATGTTGGAGAGGAGCGAGACAGGCCTATAGTTGTCAAACCTGTCTGTATCACCCTTCTTATGGATTGGCTTTTTTAGTGCCCTTTTCAGGAAATTCGGAAACACCCGAGTTTGCAACATTAGGTTTATTATATGAGTCAGTGGTGGAGCAATGACGTGTACAGACCTCTTAAGAATAGCAACAGGAATATCATCATGGCCTACAGATTTTTTATTTTTTTTTTTATTTTGGCTCTAAAAATATGCTATGTTGATTTACTTGAGAGAGACCAGGTTGCCTTAGCTCTATTTTCGGAAACTTCGATGCGCTTTTGACTTGCCAATTGTTTAGCCTTTTTAATGACTTTTTTTAGGATACCCGAGTATTTTTTATAAAAATCGTTGGTTATTTCCCCTGATATTAATTGTTGATACAATTTTCGTTTGTGTTTACTTGATATCTTTATACCCATAGTTATCAATTTTTTTGAGTTTTGTATTTTATTTTTAACTTTTCTATTTGGGCATACCAGATTTAGTTTTTGGGACAAAATGTGGCTGAAAATTGTGTATGCCTGGTTGACATCGACCACCTCCAGCACATCACCCCAATCCTCATTCTTCATCTCCTGAAAAAGCTGCTCAAGACGTGCCTTCGAAAATGATCTTGTTGTAAAAATATTTTCCCTGGATTCGATTTTTGGTAGATTTACACAAATGCTCTGAGCATAATGGTCAGAAAGAGCAGACACAATTACTGATGCGTTTTTAAATTCCTCAAAGTTAACAAATATATTATCTATACATGAGGCACTTTTTTTAGTTACCCTAGTAGGCTTAAGAATCGTTGGTTTAAAATTAAATGAACAAAAAAGGTCTAAAACTTGACTGGTGTCAGAGCCGTCATTCAAAAAGTTGACATTAAAATCACCACAATATATAGCTTTAAAATCTTTAAATTGATTATATAAAATTTGTAAAACAGAATTTAAAATTTCTAAAAATACATTAAAATCACCAAGACATGTACGATATAGACAAACAATTACAATTTGTCTTTTCCTACTGATTACAGAGCAAAACTCTCCCTGTCCGTCTATGCTACAATCGTTAATCTTCTCCAAACTTTCAAAATCATTTATTTCTTCACTAACTAGTATACATGTTCCTCCATGCTCCATTTCTGAACGTGCATAGGCGGATATTAGTTTGAAATTAGCAATTTTAGTAAGCTCAACCTCCTGTGGTTTCAGCCAATGTTCCGTTAAGCACAAAACATCCTGTTTTTCATCCAATGTATTCATAAACAGCTCGATTTCACTTGTTTTATTTCGAAGAGACTGAATATTTTGGTGGATTATGTTCAGGGTATCATTAACATGCAGAGTTGATGAGTCTGGTGGCAGTGTATCAAAGCTAACTGGTTTAAATTGAGGATATGTGTTTTCTCCCTCTGCAATAACATCTATAAAAAAGGTGTTGAGTCATCGTGAGCTTCCAGTGTAGTATCTCTGTTTATTGCACTGCAATATTTTTTGATATGATTGTGCAACAAATCTGCTAAGTCTGATCCAAAGCGATGTGCATAGTTACATTCCATAATAATATTAGACTATCACCAGGAGAGTTGAGTTCGAATCTCAGTTTAAGCAATAATTTTATTTTTAATTATAAATTGTACAACGGTATTTGATTATTTTAAAATGTTTACACTTAGATTCGTTGTTTTTATTGAAGTTTTTATGCTTTTGGTTCGACATAAGTGTAGGGTCCTAACATTGGAACCTGTGGTGGAAGATCAAAATACAACAACCACACTACACCACAACTTGTTACGTTCTGGACGGGCGTTAGCATCATCAGCAGATGATATAAACTAAAGTAACTTATCCTAACCGACAATATTTATAGGTAAATGTGGTCACACTTGGTTGCACGCGACTGCACCGTTGTCAAGTAAACAATAGAGGGTGCTATAGGGAATAGGACCTCTATCTTTATTTAGTGCTTTCTTACTACATTTAACTATTTCTATACTCAAATGCATCCAATAATCTATTATTGTGCCATGTGTTCCTTAAAACCAATGTTTATGAAGCGTTTAGTTTGCCCAACATATTTTAGATCGCAGTCATTACAGCTAATTTCATACATGTCACTCCTCTCCTTTAAGTCGACTTTGTCTTCAGGGTTTTCAAGGAGATTTTTCAAACTGGTCTCCGTTTTATAGGCTACTCTAAAACCTACGTTTTTAAATACTTTTTGTAGACCTTTCGTATATCTGGGATCATATGGGATTACTATGCACTTATTGGGAGCCTCAGGTGCTTGAAGAGTAGTGGCGTCTTTTAACATTTTCTTATGCTATGCTTATGTCTATTTACTAATTTATGTACAAAATTATCATTATATCCATTACTTTTAGCTATATTTTCAATCCGATTCATTTCATTGTTAAAACGTTCTTTACTTAATAGAAAATTGACTAACCTGTGAGTTAAGAAATGAAATACTGCCATTTTGTGTTGACGGCAATTAAATGAGTAGGAAGTTATATACCTATCAGTAGTATTAGTAAATTTCCTATAAATATCAAATTCTAATTTATCGTTATTTCTAATAACTGACGTACCGAGAAAAGGTGATTGCCCATTGTTCCCCTTTTCGTACGTAAAATTAATGGAAGTATATTTATTGTTTAATGTTTCTAAGAAAGTGTTCAAATTTTCTGTTTTAGTATCAAAAATAGCAAATATATCGTCTACGTATCTATACTACACCCTTGGGAAATACTTGAGTTCTTTTTTGAATTGGGTTTCTAATCTACCAATAAACAAATTTAGAAGGAACGGAGATAAGCGATTGCCCATCGCAGTTCCCTCAAGTCGTTTATAATATTTATTGTTGAACTGAAAAAAATTTTGATTCATGCATAATTTTGTAAGAAGTAAATATTCAACAATAATTTCTTTCTTCAAATTATCGATTTCAAGTAGTTCCTTTAGGTACTCTAAAGCTAGTGGTATGGGTACACTAGGAAACAATGGATTTACATCAAAAGATATTAAAATTTCACCTTCTTTTAAGTGAACATTCTTAATTTTATCTAAAAATTCTACCGAATTAGTAACCTCAAAGTTATCGTTCGAGATATTTAATTTGCTGAATTCTTCTACTAACCATTTTCAAATATGGTTCGTTTTTGATCCAACAGCTGAAACAATACGTCTCATGGACTTCCCAGGTTTATGGCTTTTTGGAAGGCAATACAGTTTGGATAACTGTGGGTTACTATGTGTTAGTTTGAATTTAGTTTATCAGAGACAAGGTTTTTACACTGTTTTAAGGTACTTTATTCTTCTGTTTTCATTTTTGATAAAGGGGTTTTCTCAATTAAATCGTAACGACTAGTTTAAATCAAATTGTCTACTCTTTCAAAATAATCTGTTTTGTCTAGAATAACAACCTTATTACCTTTGTCAGCTTTTAAATTAAAATATTCCCTGGATAACTTCAGTATTTTTAAGAGAAACATATTTTGACTTGTTGTTACAGCATTTCAGTTCTTAAGTCACAGGTTAGTCAATTTTCCATTAAGTAAAGAACCTTTTAACAATGAAATGAATGAGATTAAGAATATAGCTAAAAGTAATGGGATATAATGATAATTTTGCACATAAATTAGTAAATAGACATAAGCATAAGAAAATGTTAAAAGATGCCACTACTCTTCAAGCACCTGAGGCTCCCAATAAGTTCATAGTAATTCTATATGATCTCAGATATACGAGAGGTCTAGAAAAAGTATTTAACAATGTAAGTTTTAGAGTCGCCTACAAAATGGAGAAAAATTTGAAAAATCTCCTTGGAAACCCTAAAGACAAAGTCGACTTAAAGGAGAGGAGTAGCATCTATGAAATTAGCTGTAATGACTGCGATCTAAAATATGTTGGGCAAACTAAATGCTCTATAAACATCCGTTTTAAAGAACACGTGGCACCTTAAGATACGGAAGAACAGAAAAGTCGAGCGTTGCCCAACATGCTTTGGAAAACAATCACCAAATAGGAATAAATAATCTTAAGTTGATTAAAAATGTATCTAATAATAGATTATTGAATGCATTTGAGAGTATAGAAATAGTTAAATGTGGTAAGAAAGCACTAAATAAAGATAGAGGTCCTATTCCCTATAGTCCCCTCTATTGTTTACTTGATAACGGTGCAGTCGCGTGCAACCAAGTGTGACCACATTTACCTATAAATATTCTCGGTTAGGATAAGTTACTTTAGTTTATATCATCTGCTGCTGATGCGTCCAGAACGTAACAAGTTGTGGTGTAGTGTGGTTAGAACTCTTGTATTTTGATATAAGCGTAGGTATTAGGCCTGTACTTTTTAATATTTCCACCTCAGTGTTCGTCTGATATGTATACTGTAAAATTTTATATATTTAACTGAGACAGAGTAGTGTATTATTTTCTTCAAATTCCATTTATTTCGGATTCTTTGTCAAATTATGGGGATCAAACTTGCAACAAACTTATCTTCTTTATTAGCTCAGCACATTTATTTAGTGCTATTCTGAGATTATAAAACTCACCTTTTTTGTGCCGACCCCAAACTCAAACATGGCTTTATTGTCATAAACAAAATGCATTGACAAAGCTAAAATCCTAATACTAAACAAAAAGAAACTTAACCTACATATAAGTCATGTGGTCGGTGATATACACAAAACAATAGAATACAAGAACGACAAAATTCAATTATAAATATATATGTATATTTTTTTGTTTTTGTTTTTTTTTTACATTTTTTCTTCAAAATGAGGATTCCAGAAACTCGTCTACTGAATAATAGGCTCTTTCAACCAGAAAGCCTTTTACTTGTATTCTAAAAGATGTGTAGTTATCTATTTGTCTCAATTGGATGGGAAGGTGGTTAAAAATCTTCCTGCTATTATAAAGTAACGATCTTTTGGTAAGTGCTGCATTGGGTATTGGCAGAGGAATTTGATGTGTTCTACGCATTAAATATGGTCCAGTCGTGATACTGATCTGATCCCCGAATTTTTTATGCAATAAGCACACTGTTTCCAAAATAAAGATACTGGGCAGTGTAAGGATCTTATGACTACAAAATAAAGGTCTGCAGGATTCCCGTTTTTTACACCACATAAAGCTCGTAGTGCTCGCTTCTGAAGAATAAAGATAAAATTAAATAAATATCTAGCGCAAGAACCGCAGAAACAAATGCCGTAGCGCAAGTGCGATTCCACAAGTGCAAAATATACATTCTTTGCTGTAGGGAAATCCAGTTCGCGTGCTACAACTCGCACTGCAAAGCAGCCTTTCTCTACTTTAGTGCAAATGCTTTCTATATGTTGATCAAACCTCAATTTATTGTCTATAATTAACCCCAAAAATGTGTTGACCTGAACATTGAACATTAATTGAGATTCTAAGTAAACGTCACTTAAGCTGCATTTAAAGGTCATTAGATTGGTCTTCGATATGTTAAGGGATAAGCGATTTGCATTACACCACTCCTTGATTATTGTCAAGTCCTCCGCCACCATATTCTCAAGAAGTTCCTTATTTTTCTGATGCCAAAATATTGTCGTGTCATGAGCAAACATAGTGATTTTACCTGTTATGTTTGCACTAGCAACATCATTCACGTAAAGCAAGAACAACAAAGGTCCCAAAACTGATCCTTGGGGAACACCACTCTCGATTGCTAGAAGGTTTGATTCTTCATTTTTAACTATCACAGACTGTACGCGCTGAGACAGATATGACGCAAACCAAGACACTGTTGTGTCACCAAATCCATACAACTTCAGCTTGCTCAGCAGTATTCCGCGATCTACTCAATCAAATGCCTTGGACAGATCGCAGAACACTGCCACAGCTCCTTCACCATCATTCAAACCCAAGTACAGGTTCTCCAAAAATTCGTACATAGCATCATTAGTATTCCTCGATGACTGAAAACCGAATTGAGAGGCACTAAGTATTCCGTTGTCATTCAAATAATTAACAAGGCGCTTCTTAACCAATTTTTCAATTATTTTAGACAATGTGGGAATTAAGGAGATTGGTCTAAAGTTTCAGGGTTCCTCAGGATCACCACCCTTAAAGATTGGCATAACTTTTGCCCTTTTCAGGCACTCGGGGAAGTTTCCTGTTGAAAAAGATACATTAATGGCTCCTACTAGAGCATGAAGCATGATATCTGGTAATTCCCGTATAACCCTCAATGATATATTGTCCCACCCAGATGAATTTGCATTTCTAATGTCAGATATCGTTCTCTTTAACTCATCTATATTGGTTGGGTGAAGATGAAACGAATGCTGAACGGAAATGTCCTGCAAATATTCCAGAGCATCCGTAGAACAAGTAATACTTCCTGTAAACGTTGTGGAAATTGAACAATAAAACTGATTTAAGCCATCACACTTTACACCACATTCACTCGCCACTTGCTCTCTCCCACTCAGCTCGCTGATAATATTCCAGCTTTCTTTTTGTTTGGTTTTAGATTGATTTATTCTCATAGAAAAATAATTTTGTTTTGCTCTCTTAATGGTGTCTCTATAAACCTTTCGATAAGTACGGTAATATGACATAAACTTTTCACTATGCAGACAGTATTTTCGGATTTTGTGAAGTAATCGCATATTATGTGCTGACACCTTAAGACCTCGTGTAAGCCAAGATTTGGGGTTTCTTTTTTTAATTGTTCTTAAAGGAAAAGCTTTATTAAAAACCCCCTCTACTTTCCTACGCCCAGGTCAGTATGTTTAAAAAATATATAATTTAGATGAGATATAAAGTTTAAATTTGACATACGTCGAGATAATTGTACCAGTATAGGGTTATCAATACATTGTCTTTTATTTTACAAAAATTAAGTTGCTTCTGATATTGCGTCCAAAATACACTTTTAGTAACGAAGAAATATCTAACGAGATGTCTAAGAATTACACACTAAATGAACACCGTTCTCTCAATTTCGTGACCACTCTTTTTGGAGTACCTTGCATATTGGATAACTACTACTTAAGTATAAGGTAATTAGGTCTTTTTAACCCATCAACGAATATCTGAAGAAAGGTTATTGTTGAACGGCAGTATTTTTGGCAGAAGTACTAACAGATTTTTCTTGATTTTTGGTGAATTTTAGCAAGATACCGCGTGGGGCTCGGTGAGTATAACTTTCAAACATCGCTCACTGTCTCCGCCTTTATATTAGTACACACACAAGTTATCTGCCTGATTTTTTTTTGCTTATTACGCTTCCTTTCTTTCTACCTACTTTATTAGGGATAACGGTTTCATCTATCTAGTGTTGGGTCAATAACGTAGATTAGCTCTTGGTGTGTAGATTTAGTATCTAGCAACGTATTATTTACAGGGTGTTGTATTGAAGAATATTTGCGGTACAAAGTCATAGATGTCTGAAAAAATATATATATTTAATTAATTAATTAAAAGTGGTCTAACATACATTTCCGCAAGTCAAGTCTCATATCTGCATGGGATTATGTAACTTAACTTAAACTTTAAATATTTGGTCTGGCTGCAAATACAAGTATATTGCTCTTAAATTAGTTACAAGAAAAAAAAAATCAATGAGCTAAGATCTGCAGAACGCGACGGCCATTTAATTACTTCACGAGTAAGAATCATGGTTCGTGGGCTTAGATCGTATCAAATTGGAATTCCTTTGAGCTAGTGCACGAGGCATCTTCAGGGGATCTCCACTACTGCGCCTTCATTAGTGCTTCAGATTCCCGAAAATGACTCGTGTAATCTCAGACGAAACGTCGGAAAGTAATTTCCAGCTCTAAAACTTACACTTATATTTAATCCATTTATTTTCAGCTCTGTCAAATGTACAAAAAACTAACTGAATAACAGGAAGTGAAATTTAGATAGATTATAACGTCGAGTAAGAAATCATGTTTCTTGGGATCAGACCGTGTCCAATTGGAATTACTATCCGACGTTTCGCCATCGAGTGCACGAGGCATCTTCAGGGATCTTTATGCTCATTCAGTGTTCAGATCTTGTGGAGATTCAAGCGGGCTTTTATACCCGACTAGTGCTGGCCGAACCATGACTCTGAGTTAAGATCGATTTTCACGTGTGATGTAGTCCGTAAATCATATCTAACAAACAAAACAAACAAACAAAAGTATGCTTTATTGCGGCAGAAAAATTTTACAATTTTATGGACAAAGCAAAATATACCTAAAAATAAGACATATGATGAAAATAATTTCGACAGGTCAGTGCTTTTTTTTAAAAATGTAAATTATCAATTTAAATAAAACACACATATCAGTGTGTTGATAACCTTATAAAAGTAAACAAACACACATGTACTTTTTTCGATGACATTGAAATCAAAATTGTTTAAAATGTTAAATTATCAAATAATTGTGATGTTAAACAGAAGGTATATTCTAGTGTAGAATGTAGTATACTAAATTGTTTTTAATCTCTCAAAAATAATTGAGTTTTAAGTGAATGTTCGACAGTTCTTTTCCCTATATAATGATTTACAAAATTCTATGCTACGAGTTAGGACATGACTCACAAAAGATTTAAGTAAACTCACTGAAAAAAAAATCATTAACGCTGTAAAATGGTCTCTCAATGAGGTATGCTTTGGTGTTTTTTCGAAATTGTGCAAGCATAGGGATAGATTTTAAATGTATTGGCAGATTGTTGTAAAGTTTTATGGCGTTGTAAATAATTGATTTTTTTATTAATTCTGTGGAAGGAATGGGAAGATAAATATCATGCCTAGAGTTTCCATGTTGGCCTTTCTGGGAGGGTGTTTATATGTTTTCTCAGCAAACATACCGTTTCCAAAATAAATAATGCAGAGTGTTAATATTTCATGTTTTTTGAAATAGTATTGGCAGTGAGCTCTATTATTTAGACCAAACAAATAACCAATGGCTCTCTTTTGAAGCATAAAAATACTACGAAATTGCTCGGTGGTACAGCAGCCCCAAAAGGGAAGGCCATAGCGGAGGTGGGATTTTTATATATTCTTTTTCGAATGGCGAAGCTAGAAATTTTTTTTTTTAAGGTGTCAATATGATTAGACAATTTTAGGTTTTTATTTATATTTAAACCCAGTAATTTAACCGACTCTACGTATTCAATATTGCTGTTATGTACCTGAAGTGGTTGTAAAGTTCCCTTATATGCCACCGTTTTATCGACGTTAAAACAAAGCATATTGGAATATGACCTAGCCTTAATTATAACCAAGTCTTTGGTACTGTGTAAAGACGTTGTATCAAAATCACTCCATGTTATGCTTGTGTCATCAGCAAAAAGGGAGATTCTTCCATTAATTTTAAGGTTCGTGATATCATTAATGTATAACAAAAAAAGAATAGGTCCCAAGACTGAACCAGCAGATTGAACAATTTGTTTCCTTTTAATTCATCGTTCAAGTTCCTTAAGTCTAGTTGATATTGAGCGTACTGTTTCTCCCACATACACTTATCTAGAGGAGCAAGGATTTTTATATATTCCATCTGTTTGGAAAGGTACAATATCTTTCGGGGTTCGCAAGCATTGTTCAATCTTCTTATATGTATCGAAGATTTTGTTTGTAGTGCCATGTATGTTTCGATGTAGAATCTCAATACCCCAATGTTCCTGTCGACGACTCAATTACCGTTATATCAGACATATTGGATCATAATAATCTTGATAAGAACATAATCGACCTAGTGGAAACTTGTCTTACGTCTACTGATTTCATTTTTCAAGAAACTTTATGAATAAACTTCAGGGGCAGCTATGGGATCTTCTCTATCACCTGTGGTAGCGGATATCTTTATGGAAGCCTTTAAGTATATTGCTCTAACATCCGCTCCACCAAAACCAAAAGACTGGTTCAGATATGTAGATGATATTTTTGTTGTTTGATCTCATAGACAAGATAATCTCATATTTCTGGACCACCTTAATCAACATCATAATATCAAATTCACAATGGAAATTGAATCTAATGGAACGATTCCCATCACCATCCAGCACAAAGGAAATCGGTTATTAACTCACTAGTATTTAGAGCTATTTCGTTTTCTGATCAAGAATCTAACATTGGAAACATCGAAACTGATCGAAGTTCTCAGAGGGAATTTCTATTGCACTGAAGATATAACGGGTTCAATTAAAGGATAGAGATACAGTTATCCAACTCCGCCAAAGGAGAATGATAAAGAGTCACCGTTAGGTAATGGTGTTCTCCCCTCTATACATGGCACTATAGACAAAATAGGACGCTTACTTCGGCGGTCTAACATACGTACAATCTTCAATACACGTAAGAAAATTGGACAATGCTTGCGATCCCTGAAAGATATTATATTTTTCCAAAAAGAAGGAGTATGTAAAATTCCTTGTTCCTGTGGAGAAGTGTATGTGGGAGAAACAGGACTTTCAATATCAACTAGACTAAATGAACAGGAACGACGTATTAAAAAGAGACAACGTGTTCAATCTGCTGTAGCTGAACATTAGTACACCACTGTCTATATTATAAATGTAAAGGAAACCAAGGTTCTAGCATCAGTTTCAGGATTTTATAAACGAAAAATTAGAGAGTTTATTGAAATTTTTGAACCTAGAAAAAACTTCAATAGAGATACGGTTTACGGACTATATCACACGTGGAATCAGATCTCGTGGAGTAAAGGTCCCTGAAGATGCCTCGTGCAATCGAAGGAGAAACGTGAAAGCTTTCGTTCTATGATAAATTGTAATGTCGTTTCGAGATCTTATGAATTGTTAATAAAAAAACGGACCGTTTCTGTTATTTGACTGGATAAATCTTTTAAATTTTCAAGCGCTGTGATACTTTGTGACTTTGAAATAAGAGAAAACCTAGTTCACTTGCGACAAATATATTTGAAGGTATAATAGATAGATAACTTATTGAACAGTGGAATTACTGAAGGATTATTTTGCTAAATACGTCGAAAGTTGTCACAATATTTTTCGTTTTTTCTGCCAAAAAAAAGGTCTTTAACACCCGTATTCACTAAAGAGGTTGAAATTTAGACCACGTATAATTTGACAGTTATAGGTTTAAGATGAAATTTTTAAGAATTAAAAAAATTATTTTTCTAAATGTCACAGTTACAAATTGACGGTGACATAAGCGAAACATAACTGGTCAATTAAGAGTTTTAAGTACCATGACAACTAGTCCTGGTCTAACCCTTAAACCTGTTTAGTGAATACAGGGATAAAAGTGTTGTTCATTTGACTGAAATCCCAGATTATTATCAACAAATATACTCGTACAACTTGTCGTAAAATGCATTTGATGAGATTTGGCGCTGCGCTTTGTAAATTTTGCTACGTTTAGAGATTGGATATATTAAATTGAGTAAGTAAGCAAAATAATTAATCACTGTAGTTAGTTCTTGTTAGAAAATACTTTTTTATTAACATCATTTAGATATCGTATGAAGTAGATTCATGTAATTAAAATAAATTGTTTTGAGGATCCGTGAAAAAAAATTATCACTACGTTTTCGCCTCTGCAATTCATTATTATTCGATTTTTTCAACACACCGCTTTTTCCTACTTTGAAACCTTACAAACTTGGTAAATTCGATCTTTGCTTTTACTTTCCCAGGTTATTGCACCTTCTGTTAAAATAGATTTTTCTTAAGTCCCACTCTCCCTATCACCTTGTAGTGAACATTAAGTCGGGATTTTTATTTTGTGTAGGTACCTGAAGATGTCTCATGTAATAATATGCGAAACGTCAGACGGTAATTTTAAAACAGAAAGTTTAATACCAAAGAATTTATGAACGACGGATTGTATCGAGTTTTCACGCTTCCTCAGAATTTGTTGCTTACATTTTCATTTTCCTCTTCTCTACAGTATGTCCCAGGATAAGTGAAGGAACAGGTGTAATTAAACAAAAAGTTCAGAGTTGCAATGTGACATTTTGGGGTTCTGGGCTGCTTGATTAGAAAGGAATTTCTGACCTAATTTAACATCTGAAACATCAAATAATCTTTTTACATAAAAGCTATCAAAAAATACAATTTGAAAAAGTTGTCTAGGATAAGAAAATATGCCTATACACCACATTTTAAATTAATTGTCCTACTTTAATATCTCTCTGGAAGAGTTTTCAAAATAAAATTTTTTGTTATCTTTTACTACAAATAAAATGAGTTTATGGCTCTTGTCAAGGCACACTTGATTTGTACAGGGTGATCATTTATAATGTCCCCCCCCCTCTAACTTTTTTATTTGACTTTTGGTAGAAAAACGTCAAATATAAAAGTTTCACAAAAAACAATAAGCTATTTGCAGTATACATTTTTATATATACAGGGTTTTGCCGAAATCACCCACAGATAAAAGTTATATTTTTTTAAATGGAAGACCCTGTATATTATACGCTAAATTAAATCCTATGAAAATTCTGCATATTTTTTGTATAACATGTCCTATACCCAAATACAATAGTTTTCGAAATATCTGCGATTTTATCATTCAGAAATAAAAACATTCTAAAGCTTATAATTTAGCTTAGGTGGCTGTGAAGTAGATCGATACCAACAAACAAAATATTTGTTTATAAGTGACAGTGACAGTTACACATTTAGCAACATTATACGTTCTTTTTATTGTAAAATGCCTTATTCGGAAAGAGAAAAACAATTAATTTTGGAAATTTTTATTACAACAAACATCCAGACTAGCGAGAAAAAAGAAAACATTTGAAATTGATGAAGGCAGTGATTTAAACATTTTACTAAAAGTGGAAGAAAAGCCCAATATTTCCATAAGAAAAATATCGGGAAGCCTGAAAGCTTCAAAAACAAAAAAAACTTCTAAAACTTAATTAATAATTTAGATAATAATATAATACATTTATTCTTACAAATGGAATTGTTCAACTGGTCCCCCGTTTTCTTCAATACATTTGATGTATGTTCTTCGTAATCGATCCAAAGCGGCAGTGATAGACTGGGAATATTCTTGATTTAGAATTTGAATTTCCGTTCTAATCAAGACTTTTAGGTGTTCTCTATTTTCGATGTTATTTGCGTTCACACGATCTTTTAGAGTTCCCCATAAAAATGCATCCATCGGCGTCAAGTCAGGACTGTTAGGTGGCCAGTTTATCGTACCATTTTTTCCAATCCATTCCGTGAACTGTTGGTTTAAATAGTCTTTAACCAATACGACACAATGAGGAGGAGCACCATCTTGTTGGAAGACGAGGTTTCTCAGTTGCTCCAATGGGAGCTCATCCATGTAGTTTTCTAATTCGTTCCGGAGAAAATTCATATAACCATTACCGTTTAAAGTATCTTCGAAAAAATGAGGGCCTATTATTTTATTGTTTAAAATAGCACACCACACATTAACAGTTTGACGTCCTTGAAATTGAAATTCCCTGTAGCAATGGGGATTTACTTTGGCCCACTGTCTACTATTTTTTCGATTTATCATTCCACTAGTAGAAAACGATGACTCGTCGGTCCAAAAAACATTTTTTAAATAATCTTCATTTTCATTAACTTTTTCCAACATTGCATGGCAAAATTCAACCCTTTTTTCTCGATGCTTGGGCGTTAATTTTGTGGTAGGCCTAATTTTGAATGCCTTGTATCCTGCATTTTTGAGAGTGGTGTGAATCCTCCCATAAGATGTATTTTTTGGATCAATAAGCTCTTCTCTCAGGCTTCCCGATATTTTTCTTATGGAAATATTGGGATTTTCTTCCACTTTTAGTAAAATGTTTGAATCACTACCTTCATCAATTTCCATTGTTCTCTTCTTTCTCGTTAGGCTGGATGTTTGTTGAAATTTTTCATAAATTCGATGAAAGGTTTTTTTGTCCGGAATGTGCATCCGGGGGTTAATTACACGTAATTCTCTTTGAGCCAATTTAGCACTCTTATTTGCTTTGATAAAAGTTTCCAAAATTAATCGTTTTTCTCTTCCCGAATAGGGCATTTTACAATAAAAAGAACGTATAATGTTGCTAAATGTGTAACTGTCACTATCTGTTATAAACAAACATTTTGTTTGTTGGTATCGATCTACTTCACAGCCACCTAAGCTAAATTATAAGCTTTAGAATAAATCGCAGATATTTCGAAAACTATTGTATTTGGGTATAGGACATGTTATACAAAAAATTTGTAGAATTTTCATAGGATTTAATTTAGCGTATAATATACAGGGTGTTCCATTTAAAAAAATATAGCTTTAATCTGTGGGTGATTTCGGCAACACCCTGTATATATAAAAATGTATGCTGCAAATAGCTTATTGTTTTTTGTGAAACTTTTATATTTGACGTTTTTCTACCAAACGTCAAATAAAAAAGTTAGGGGGGGGAGACATTATAAATGATCACCGCGTACTTACCCTTGTAAGAGGATTTTACCGATTTTTCATATATCATTTTTTTTTTTGCTTTTCAAACATCTCAGGACCTCAAAGTATCAATTTGAAATTTTCGATGCATTACCCCAATTGTTTTACTTATCCTATCCTGGGACACACTATGTACTATTTCTTATTTATACGAGCTTTATTCATTGTGGCCGGCTTCTCTTCTAGGAAGGCTACACCATGGCGGTGATGCACATCGGCGCCCCCTGCTGCGGCATGAACGCGGCCGTGCGCTCCTTCGTGCGTAACGCCATCTACCGGGGCGACACCGTACTCGCCATCCACGACGGGGTCGAGGGGTTGATCGCCGGTAACGTCAAACATATGAGTAAGTAATATAATATTAGTGAAACATCGTTTAGTTTATGATAAATCTTATTGGCCCTATTTTAAGCGGGTTATTAACTGTTTATTATTTTTTTAGTAAAATGAAAGTAGAGATAGGAAGGCACACAAAACGTGAATTTTTTTTTTTAATAACTGGTTTTTCAGTATTTTAGTAAGTATTTTGGTGCCCCAGATTTCGGTAACATAGTCAGAAGTCGTTCGTGTTTAGACAGTTCCATTGTATATAGTTTTAAACAGTAACAGCAAAGGACAATTCATGTCAAAAATGACTACTTAAAATATCTCAAATTTTAAAATCTTTGTGTGAATTTTTAGACCGATAATATAGTATCTTTTGAGTATAATGGCCTCATCTAATTAATGGTTTTATCAAAGCAACTTAAAATAAATTTACCCAAAGTGGGCATGGTTATGTTAGATGTTACGGCAAGACGATCGCTGTAATATTGCAGAAACCAGTGGCGGATTTAGAGGGGCAGCGAAGGAGGCATCGCCCCCTCCTAGTATATCCAGTAGTGGTTACAATTTTTTTTAATTTATTTATTTTTATTTATTTATTTTTTCAACATTCCCAACCAACTGTATAAGTTCATTACAGAGAATTCTGACAATACTAATATTATAACAAACTAACAATTAAGAATAATATTAAATAACAAAATAAATAATAATTAAAAACAAAATAAATAATATTAACACAGTCAAAATTATTTTTTCTATAAGTCACGTTAAGTCTTTTTTCTAAATCTATATTGGATAATTTATCTTTTGTAAGTATTGAATGGATGAAAATGCATGTTTTTAACTTATAAATATGGTTAGTCTAAATAGCCAAATTTTGTATATAAAATTATTGTTGGTTCTAGGAAAGGAAGATTCTGTATACATTTAATAATTTTATTTTGTAAACAACATAAAGGTTTCAATGTTTTTAAATTAGCAGATCCCCAAACTGAAATCAAATATTGCAATTTTGAATATATTAATGCAAAATAAATATTTTTCATAAGTTTTAATGGTATATTACAACGAATTTTATATAGAATTCCTACTAGAGGAGATATACTTTTATACTATACTATATAATAATATTTTGTTGGTTGAATTTAATTGGTTCCATTTGATTAATTATTTGATTTTTGCTTATAAACATAAAAGAAGATTTTTTTCAAAACTTAAAGTTAGTTTATGAGATTGTAGCCAATTGGATATAATTGTTAAATCTTCTGCAATGTAGTATCTAATTTCTGAAAAATTATTTCATATAATAGTTTTATAGTTCCATTAAGTTTTAATTTTGAAATTGAATTTATGTAAGTATATTAAAAATAAAATAGGTCCTAATATTGAACCCTGAGGTACACCACATGATATTTCTCTCCTAGAACTAATATTATTTCCAATTTCCTCGAATTCCAATATTGTATATTTTTTTTAATTAAATATTATGATTAATTGTATCAAAAGTAAAACCAACTGGTACATGCAAAATTTAAAATAACTATTATAAACATATAAATACATAGAATAATAGTTAAACAAGAAAGAAGAAACACAATAAACAATAGCAATTATAAATTTAAATTACAAAACAGCGATATAATAAAATGGTAGGTAAGTCACACAACAATCAGTGCCAACAACATCGAATGGCTACATGTCCCCTAGTTTTCACGCTCTTTGTATAGATAGTTCTCTCTTGAGGGCATTCAAATTTTTCTGAAAAAGGTCGATATCACTGAAGTGATGGTTGTAGTTTCTTAAGATTCTATCCATAAATGAAGTGAACCCATAATTCATCCCGTGTGGACACAATCAACTGATCCATGCAGTAATTTAAAAAGGAATAGCAACCTTTCTTCTATACTAGGGATTTGATATCACAAAGTAAAAGTCTAGTATGGTATGATATATCTTGGTAAGGGAAATGATGTTTAAACAACAAGTATTTAACAAATCTATTTTGTACATTTTCAATTCTGTTGATATGGCAGCGTTAAAAGGGAGACCAAATGGTACAACAGTATTCTAGCATTCTCCTCGCCGTATTGTTATAGAGGCACAAGATAGCTCTGGTGTCAGTAATATACCTTTTGTTATGTTCGATAAAACCCAGAAGCCGTAAGGTCTTCAAAACTATTTGTTCTATATGGAGATTGAAAGAAAGGGTTCCATCAAAAATCACGCCCAGATTTGGTACTACTTCGAGTTGGTGAGTGTTGACAGAATATTTAATAAGGCTATTACCACGGGAGAATCTTGCCACTTGTCAGTATTCAGCTTCAATCAGTCTTAATCACACCATACTGCGAAATTGTTCAGATCTTCCTGCAGGCAAACCGAGTCTGCTTCAATAACTCTAATAGACAAACAAAATAAGCTTTATTATCATAAGAGAAACACCCTCATTGACAAAGCAACCTTAAAATTAAGAATGTGTAATCTTATAGGTCTAAATGTTAATAAAAGTAAAATATGTACAAAAATATAAAACAATAGACAGTAAAAACGACACAAAACAAATGTCAGGTCACAAATAGATAAAATATTATACACATTATAGGGGGTTTTCATAAAATGCCTGCAGGTTGTAATATGCCTTTAGCTTAAGAATATTCTTAACGGTCCTTTGAAAGGACTTTTCAACAGTAATTGACTTCAGGTACATGGGTAAGTGATTGTAGATCTTAACACTTTCATAAATTAATGAGTTTTTAGTTAAGGCAAATTTGGGTATCGGGAGAGGTAACTCTGTAACTGTTTCGGGTAG
Organism: Kuschelorhynchus macadamiae; assembly: GCA_030620095.1. Lineage (NCBI taxonomy): Eukaryota > Metazoa > Arthropoda > Insecta > Coleoptera > Curculionidae > Kuschelorhynchus > Kuschelorhynchus macadamiae. Next base: position 333,275 of record JAUTXW010000932.1, read on the forward strand.
TATATGTACTGTTTCTAGAAAAATAGCTATATTTTTTGTGCATCAAGCAACAGGTCTCCAAGATGAAAATGGAAATAACAGTTAAAATTTCGTACGAAAAGAGGTTTACAGTGTTCCCTAAATTTGGCTTTACATATGTAGCGTTGTGACCTTTTTTGGAGAACAAAGATTGAATTAAGCAGTTGATTTTTGCAACTCATTAGAAATTACTCTCACTGTGAAGCACCCAGAAGCAACGTTTTTACTAAGTAGTGTTACATGAGTGGAGGATTTTAACTCATTATCAATATGAATACCCAAAAATTTGGTGACATATGGGTTTTTTATTTGAATATTATTTAGATCTATGCTATTAAATGTACAGGGTGGCCATTTTATGGTGATACAGTACCTTATCTAGAAAACGGTAATAGTTACGACAAAAAGTTAAATACAAATTTGTTTGGATTCAATTAAATTTTTATTTTATTTCACTTTTGCTTATACAGGGTGTTTCGTTTTGACGTGACACATGTCAACTTTCTTAATTTAAACGGTATACCCTATATATTATTACATATTTCGATTCTACTGTTAATTTGCAAAAGTTTTTATAATAACATCTATATTTGAATTCTTTATCGTTTTTGAGTAAATTGAGTATTTTGAATTTTTTTTAAAAAAACATATTTTTGAAAAAAAAAAAAAATTTTTAACTATAAAACTTTAATGTAACTGTCTTCTATACTAAACATACATTACTATGAGTTCAATTCAACGAGTTTCCATGCTGGTCTTACCAATTAATATACAGGGTGTTAAAAATGGAGAGCAAAACAAACAGAACTTTAAATGTAAAAATCTCCTGTTTTTCAAATGGAACACCCTGTATATTTTTATTTCATCTGATTCAGCGTTCAATTACCTATCATTACTCATATATATGTCCTATACCCAAAATAAACAGTTTCGATTTTATTAGCCGTTTTCTGATTTGACTTTTTTTTTTAATATAAGTATACATATGAAGTGGGCTAAAATAAAAATGTCGTAAACTAAGCCTTATTCTCATTTCCTTAACACAGATACCGACTATAAATAATGTTAGAAAATACAAATAAAAGTGAAATATTATGTAATTTATGTTCTTATTATTTAATGTTTACGAAAATAAGGGAGAGACAAAAAAATATCTTGTGCCACACGGTATAACTAATAACTAACTGAGTATTAAACATGATTAAAACAGATTATAAAACATTTTCAATAGGGCCACCGTCCAATGCGATACATAAAGTGTAAATAGCCTCCATTTTTCGAATAGCGTTCCTTACCGAATTAGATGCATTAAAATTATTGATCTCTTCCCTGATTTTTATTTTTAACTCATTTCTATTATTAGATCTATTTTTATAAACTTTATTTTTAAGTGCACCCCACAAAAAGAAGTCTAAAGGGCTTAAATCAGGGCTTCGTGGTGGCCCGGATATTAAACCATGTCTTCCTATCCACAATGGAAAATGTTGATTAAGGAAATTTACTACCTATCCTGCTGAAAAATGATATTTTCTCGAATATTTGCTGGCAAGTCGTTGATAAGGGGCATGATTTCATTCCTAAGCAGCTCCAAGTATCTTTCGCCATTTGTGTCACGATTTGTCAAAAAATATTGGTCCGATAATACGGTCGCAAATAATTCCGCATCACACATTTACGGTTTGACGGCCTTGTTTTTTAATTGCTTTTATTAGATGTTTATTAGTTTGAGACCAGTAATGAGTGTTTTTCGAATTAAAAATACCCGCCGTATTAAATGAGGCCTCATCAGTCCAAAGCACTTTTGAAAAAAACACATTTTCGAACTGCCGGTCCATAATAACACAACAAAAAGTCAATCTTTCGTTAAAGTCTAATTGTGATAATAATTGAGTTGGAAGAAATTTATAAGGATGATAACCATTCACCTGCAGTATTTTTTGAATACTTCCTCTACTGACACCTGCAATGTCTCTGTCACCATATCTTTGGGATCTTTCATCATCTTCCTCGAAATAAAGTAAAATAGTGTTTTTAAGGACACCATTTTCCAAATCACGCACAATTCGAAAAAATATAGTTCTGGAGGGAACTCGATTATTAGGATATTTCCTCGAATATTCTCTAAAAGCTAACCCTGGACTTTTATTATATTTTATGAAACAGTTGTATAATTTCAAACGTTCATCTAAACTATATAAAGCCATTTTTTAACAAATTTCGCAGCAAAAATTTGACAAAAACGACAAACAGAGCAAATCTCAATTTAAGTCAACAATTGTATTAGGTTATTTCCTAAGCCTATCTTGATTTTTTTAGTTTCTGATCTCATTTACTGGCAAAATTCCGGGATAAATCAGAAAACGGCTAATAAAATCGAAACTGTTCATTTTAGGTATAGGACATATATATGAGTAATGATAGGTAATTGAACGCTGAATCAGATGAAATAAAAATATACAGGGTGTTCCATTTGAAAAACAGGAGATTTTTACATTTAAAGTTCTGTTTGTTTTGCTCTCCATTTTTAACACCCTGTATATTAATTGGTAAGACCAGCATGGAAACTCGTTAAATTGAACCCTTAGTAGTGTATGTTTAGGATATTAGTCAGTTCCATTAAAGTTTTATAGGTAAAAATTTTTTTTAAAAAAAAATATGTTTTTTTAAAAAAAATTCTAAAAACTCAATTTACTCAAAAACGATAAAGAATTCAAATATAGATGTTATTATAAAAATTTTGCAAATTAAGAGTAGAATCGAAACATGTAATAATATATAGGATGTCCTATTTAAATTAAGAAAGTTGACATGTGTCACGTCAAAACGAAACACCCTGTATAAACGAAAGTGAAATAAAATAAAAATTTAATTGAATCCAAACAACTTTTGTATTTAACTTTTTGTCGTAACTATTACCGTTTTCTAGATAAGGTACTGTATCACCATAAAATGGCCACCCTGTACACTTAAAAGTAAGAATGTATGATTTATCACAATTAAAACTTAAATAATTACAGGTACACCATTCTTTCACTCTCTCTAAATCCTTACAAATGATATTTATTAAAGTGTGGTGATCAGTTCCCCTCCAAAGAAGAGTTGTATCATCTGCGAAAATAGTGCAAGTCCCTTGAATATCTAGAAAGGCAAGGTCATTTACATACAATAAAAATAGGATTGGGCCCAATACAGAGCCTTGTGGAACACCATCATTTATATGTAGTATAGTAGATTTTCCTTCTGGTGGTCTAACGTACTGTCTTCTGTCTGTAAGGTATGACTTAAACCATTGTAATGGAGTTCCTCTAAAACCGTAGTGCTCTAATTTTTTTAAGAGCAATTTATGATTGACACAATCGAAAGCTTTAGAAAAGTCACAAAAAAACGCAGCAGTAAGCTCATCTCCGTTCAGACTCAAGGAAAGAGAAAATAGCATCGCCAGTAGACCTACCCTTTTGAAAACCAAACTGACACTTGGTTAAAACTTTATATCGTTCCAGAAAAGAAATCACTCTGACCTTAAGGAGCCTTTCGGCAACGTTACTAAGCGTAGCGAGTAAGGAAATAACTAATAAAACTTTATATCGTCAGAATACAACAGACAAAACGAGTTACGAAAACAGGAAACTACATCGTTAACAAACAGTAAGAAGAGCACGGGACGTACATGAGATCCTTGGAGGACGCCAGATGTCACCACAATTTCGTGTGATGTAGGTAATATTAGATCCATTTGATATAGTTGCCAGATATACCAATGTCCTCCAGTTTCCTTAGTAATAAATGATGACATACACTGTTGAAAGCTTTTGTCAGATTCGTGTAGTTCACATCAACTTGCCCACCTGCCTCGAGTGAGGAGACAAGAAAATTCTGATAGATTCCCAAATTTGTAGCAGTAGATCTATCCCGATAAAAACCATGCTGTTGTGGTATTATATATCCTTTATATGTGTTGAAAACTTCCTCTGTGATAAACGCCTCAAAAAGTTTTGCCCGAACTGTAAAAGTCTCAAATTTCAGAAATCGTCTATTTCTAAGACAGTTTTATTATTTGCATTAACTTGGATATTATAGTGGTTACAAAGGAGATATACGCGGTGTTTCTCTTAAACTTTAAACGCTGGTTTCTGCGAAATTTGTAAACCCTAAAATATACAGTGTGTCCCAGATTCGCTTCTCTATATAGGGATCTCGGCTCTGATGATACCTACAGCAAAGGTTAAGTGGGGAAAGTTTTAGAGGAAACTTATTGCATTCGATATCCGGCTTCAGATTTACGATCGATCAATTGTTTTTGGAAATATCGGGGAAAAACCGAAAATGGCGGATTTCGTTTTTGGCCAGTATATCCAGAACGGTAAATTTGACAGCTGCCAAAATGTGACGTTATTCGGACACATTTTTAAGACAAATAAGATGGCGTATACGATACGTCTTCATTGTTTTTTGTTAACCCGCAACCCGCCTCAACTTTCATTTTTCTTATGGCCGCCATATCGGATTTTTCGATTTTTGGAAAGAGCCTAAAATTTCCAGTGTAGTGATATCTCACAAGTGTATTAAAGATTTTAGTGTCATCAAAATATCACACTTCGTAAATTAGGTTTCAATGTTTTTAAAGGATACCATGCTTTATTTGTTACAAGATTACATTAATAAGTAAGTAATGTATTGAACGCATTGATTTTTCAATACAACATGAACGTAAATAACGACATAAAAAATCTAAATGTGCTTTGACTACTTTGTAAGTGGGTAACATTAATTTACAAATCTGCAAAATGACGCACACGGATTTAAGCAAGTTTTTCAAAGTCACAGCCTATTTAAAAAAAAAAACAAAATGTCTGATTTAGACCAAAGAAGGCCAAAATTTTTTCAAAAGAGGAAATTTCGAAACTTATAAATGAAGCGCCTGACGAAATTTATCTCCATATTGAAGCAGCTACTATATTTGGTTTGGCGGGCGCATATCGTCGAGAAAAACTAACAAAAATGTCATTGTACCATATTGAAGACTAAGGAAATATTTTATTAATAAATATTCAGATACAAAATATTACCGTTCTAGTAGCTTTGTACTCTCTGATGAAGCTGAAAGCGAAGAATTTTTAAAATACGCGATTTAAAGAAAGTCGAAGCTCCACATAGGCGATTTTTTGTAAACTGCAAGAAAGAAGCTTGCACAGTACAATGCATCGGAATAAACATTTTTGGAAAAATGCCATCAAATATTGGAGGTTATCTGGAGCTCCCAAATCCTGAACTATACAGTGTGTCCCAGATTCGCTTCTCTATACAGGGATCTCGGCTCCTATTGTACATACAGCAAAGGTTAAATGGGGAAAGTTTTAGAGGACACTTATTGCATTCGATATCCGGCTTCAGATTTACGATCGATCAATTGTTTTTGAAAATATCGGGGAAAAACCGAAAATGGCGGATTTCGTTTTTGGCCAGTATATCCAGAAAGGTAAATTTGACAGCTGCCAAAATGTGACATTATTCAGACACATTTTTAAGACAAATAAGATGGCGTATACGACACGTCTTCATTGTTTTTTGTTAACCCGCAACCCGCCTCAACTTTCATTTTTCTTATGACCGTCATTTTGGTTTTTTCGATTTTCGGAATGAGCCTAAAATGTCCAGTCTAGTGATATCTTACGAGTGCATTAAAGATTTTAGTATCATCGAAATATTACACTTCGTAAAGTTAGGTTTCAGTTTTTTCTAAGGAGGCCATGATTTAAAGTAATGTTAGCTCTCAATGCTTTTCTAAGGAGGCAATGATTTATCTGTAACAAAATTGGATTTTGTTTTTGACGTTAAGTTAAATAGTTCAAAGTATCAAAGCTGTGTTTTAATAAGTAGTAGGTACGCTTTTATCCCAATAAAATCATAAATCTGACACATAAATTGTCAAAACCTATAGAAAATGGCCGGCATTCCGTATTCAAATGAAGAAAAGGTTGACATGTTAGCTCTGTACTTTCAATCATACAGAAACGCCGACGTTACCTCAGCAAGGTATTTGGAGGTATACCCCGAATGACGGCAGCCTCATAAAACCCAATTCAGGAAAATCGTAGTTAATTTAATCAACCATGGTGCCTTCGAACAACCTAGAAGCGGATACAATAATAACAATGAAAATCGAGACAGAAACATTTTACTAGCTATCAACGAAAACCCTAGTGCATCGGTAAGAACTGTAGAACAGGAAACTAATGTGCCAAAATCAACAGTACAGAGAGTTTTAAAAAAGAATAAGTACCATCCATACAAACCCATAATAGTACAAGGACTTAAGGAAACTGATTTTCCAAGACGACTACAGTTCTGTGAGTGGTATACTAGGAGATGTAATGAAAATACTGATTTTGTAAATCATGTCTTGTGGTCCGATGACAGCAGTACACGAATTGTGGAGTCTTTAATAGGCACAACCGTCATCATTGGGCTGTGCAAAATCCTCACGAAGTGGCAGAGAGACGTCTACAGATCAGATGTGGAAGTAACGTTTGGTGTGGGATCATTGGTAAGTTAATCTAGCCAATCTTTTTTAAATAGGCACCAAATGATGGTCAAATAATAATCTTTTTTTTTTTCGTTTAGTTCTTTAATGATTCTAAAAGAGTATAATCTAATAAAAAAAAAGTAAAACGTTCTACTCTAGTCAGTCAAGTACTTTTTTATATTGTATTATATTTTTATTCAATCATTGTGTATTGTAGTTTCGAAGAACCTATAAAAATAGAATTAGGTTCTGTAAATTTATTAACACTTTATCTAAATTTTCTGCAGATTTAGCTAATTCTCTAAAATTATTTTGATTGTCTGAATTTAATGATTTGTTATTACCCGGGAAGCCTAGTTCTTGCGTTATGAAAAAAACATCATATTTATCAAATCCCGAATTATTTTTCGATTTCCATTATGATTTATAGAAAGGAGTTCAGCTGTATTTCCGAATAATTTAAATTTAAAAGCGCAAGGGCTTTGTTCTTTTGATATTTTATGTTTTATTAAGGCACGGTGTACTTCTTTAAGATTATTATATCACTGAAATAAATTGATTTAGTATTTCCGACATTAATATGCAATACCAACAAAATAATTTATTACGGCTATTACTTCCCGCTAACTGTATACAACTGATTCATTACGGGATGTTAAGATAATTATTTTTGGAAAGAAAATATCTACTTTTTAATAAAGATAATTTTCCCTTTATAATTTATAGTTTTTAGTACCACCCGGCCGACCCTGCCGCCCTTGGCTGTTGGGCACCTATTTATAAATTATTAATCATTTCAGGAAATCGACTTATTGACCCATTTTTGTTTGACTACAACCTAAACGGGCAGAGGTACCTAGAGCTTTTGCGAAACCAGGTTGTACCAGCTTTACGAGCTATTCTAACGGAATATGAATTAAGAAGAACTTGGTTTCAACAAGACGGATGTCCGGCTCACAATACCATTCAAAGAGAACAGTTTGACGATAGAATAATTTCTTTAAATGGTCCAATATCTTGGCATCCTAGATTCCTTGACCTGTCGCCCTTGGATTTCTACCTCTGGGGTCACACGAAGAATGAAATCTATGAATTTGATCACCCCGTGACCATAGAAATCTTGAGACAAAGATTTCTGGACACATTTAGAAATATTAACCGAAATACACTTACCAGGGTTGTATGAAAAACAGTCACCAATTGTCAAAAATGTCTCGATTGAAATGGACGTCATTTTGCAGATTTGTAAATTAATGTTACCCACTTACAAAGTAAAGCTCATTTTAATTTTTTAAGTCGTTATTAACGTTCATGTTGTATTGAAAATTCAATGCGTTCAATACATTACTTACTTATTAATCTAATCTTATTACAAATAAATCATGGCCTCCTTTAAAAACATTGAAACCTAATTTACGAAGTGTGATATTTTGATGACACTAAAATCTTTAATGCACTTGTGAGATATCACTAGACAAAAATCGAAAAATCCAATATGGCGGTCAAAAGAAAAATGAAAGTTGAGGCGGGGTGCGGGTTAACAAAAAACAATGAAGACGTGTCGTATTCGCCATCTTATTTGTCTTAAAAATGAGTCCGAATAGTGTCACATTTTGACAGCTGTCAAATTTACCGTTCTGCATATACTGGCGAAAACGAAATCCGCCATTTTCGGTTTTTCGTCGATATTTCTCAAACTTATTGATCGATTGTAAATCTGAAGCCAAATATCGAATGCAATAAGTTTCCTCTAAAACTTCCCGCATTTAACCTTTGCTGTAGGTATAATAGGAGCCGAGGTATAGAGAAGCGAATCTGGGACACACTGTATAACTATTATAAACTCTCAAAATCTACCTCTATTTTAAGATTTTTTTGTTTGCAGCACATTGATTCATATATTGATTTCTGAGAAGGCCTTTAAGTAGAATAATATTCTTTTACTATTAACCACTAACATTATTCACTAACAATATCGTCGTAGATCCATGACATATCAAATAGCACAAAAATCGTTTCAAACTAGCTTCTTAACGATCTTTGGTGCTTAACGACTATGAATTGTAACATATTCATGCGTTAAAATTGACATATTCATACATTTCAGGCTGGTCGGATGTAACTGGTTGGGTAGGAAATGGTGGTGCCTACTTGGGTACCAAGCGTACCCTTCCTGGAAATCGCATGGGCCTCGTCGCTTCCAGACTGCAAGAATTTGGTATCCAGGCATTGCTGATTATTGGCGGATTTGAGGTAGGTTTAATACTAAAAAAATAAAATTAATTATATTTTTTAAAATAGCTACCTTATATTAAAGTTTAATAAGCATACTATTCAACACCTTGGTTGCTACAATAATGTTACAAGAACTTCGAAAAGTTACATAAAAAGTTGGTTTAAAAATGAACTTTTCAAAAACAAGAATAATAAGAAATTTAGTCTCCAGCGAGCAAGTAGATGTCGAAGGAGCTCAAATCGAAACTGTGGAAAAGTATACATACCTTGGACAAAAAATTAGAATTAGCATAGTCAATAAAACATGTGCACTGATGAGGAGGATTGTCTTAGGTAGAGCGGCATATGTACCATTTGGTCTCTCTTTTATCGCTGCCATATGATCTCCCTTTTATCGCTGCCATATCAACAGAATTAAAAGTGTACAAAATAGATTTGTTAAATACATATGTAAGACTAAAGGACATTTCAATCAATCAATCAATTTTTATTTGTGGTAATACATACATAAAAGCATTTTCACAAGTTAAATAATCTACAAGTCAAAGTATAATCTAAGTAAGTAGTCAGCAACCTTAGACTATATGATACCTATAATTAAAATCGAATACATTTTATAATTGTTAAATTTGATAAAACACATAAGACAAAAACAAAGGTGAAGCCCTAAAATATGATATCCAGCAATTTACAATAACAGGTTTATGACAGTACAGGTTTCAGTTGTTATATCACAAAAGGGTTAAACATCATTTTATTATATTAGGGTTTAATTTATATGCGCCTGTCCTCACTCACAAATGTCCTCAAAATTATTACTAAGGAACTCATCAGTACCATAGAAAGCCTTTTGTTTTAAGTAGTCCCTTAGTTTTTTCGTAAAGACTTCTGTGGGAAGGCATCGAATTTTTTCAGGGAGCACGTTGTAGAACTGTGTGCAAAAATAGTTCTGTCCATCTCTAGCTCGTTTAGTACGAGAATGTTGTGTTACCAAGTTGTTTTTGTTTCTGGTACTGTACCCATGAAGGTTATGGCTAACAGAGTATTCACCATAGTTTTCCTAATATAAATGTGTATGGTACCGTTAGAATCCTTAATGAGATATAGGCACCCTTGCAACATTCCCTGTATCCCAGGCCAGCCATAATTCTGATACATCTCCTTTGTATAGCGAAAACCCTTGATGCTTGGGCAGAATGTCCCCAACACAGGATGGCATAGGAGATATGCGAGTGAAAATAGCCATAGTATGCACTCATCAGGACAGAATCCGAGACCATATTTTTTAGATTTCGATTGACAAAAACAATTTTACTTAACTTCTTTGAGAGGTGGGTACATTGTTCTTTCCATGTGAGAGCAGTATCAAGATATACACGTAAGTATTTTACAGGGTCTTTATTGGAAGTTATTGGGCACAATGAGAAGTTCAATATTTGCGTTTTAGCATCATTTACACTAAGTCCATTTGATCTGAACCAATTATATATGCAGGACTGTGCATTTAGTGATCTTGCCTCTAAATTGTGTTCTTCATCGGCTCTTTCGAGGGCGACTGTATCATCTGCAAAGAGAACAAGGTTGCTAGATGGAAGGCACATATTTATGTCATTGATGTACAGAAGAAATAATACTGGTCCCAGTACTGATCCCTGGGGGACTCCGGATTTGACTATATGTGTAGATGATATATTCCCTTGATAAGTGCAATATTGAATTCTATCTAAGAGGTATGATTTCAGGAGACTAACACAGTCTGTACCCATATTATACTCCACTAGTTTAGCAAGTAGGAGTTTTAAATTCGATCTACCAACAAACTTAAAAAGAAAAGTCTTCAATCAATGAGTTCTTCCTATCCTAGCATACGGTGTCGAAACTCTGATTCTGATAAAAACGTCGACAAAATGTATTAAAAATATCACACAAAATCCAATTGGAGATCAGTCGAACATGTGGCAAGATTGAGTGATGAAAGGTGGACAAAAAAAGCTGCTTAAAAGGTGACCAAGAATTGATAAGCACAGCAGACGAAAGAAGGCTCGATGGTTAGACAACATTAAGGAAAGTACAACGAATTGGTTTGCAACTGCTCAAACCAGATTAAAATGAAAACTCCTAGAGGAGGCCTATATCCAGCAGTGGTTATGTAGGGGCTGATTGATGAAGATGTTGACAAGATAGATTAATTTATAATATTGTTTTATCTTTGGACAAGTATGAATTTGCTATATTATTATATTTTAAAACTATTCTATGGTTACAAATTTTAACGTTTAAATTTATGTGTACCATTTATTTTCAAGGGCTTCCAAGCTGCAATACAATTGAGCGAGAACAGGGACGAGCACCACGCGTTCCGCATCCCCATCATGGTCATCCCCAGCACCATCTCCAATAACGTGCCCGGCACAGAATTCTCCCTCGGTTGCGACACGGCTCTTAATGAGATCACCGAAATTTGTGACCGTATCAGACAGTCCGCACAAGGTACCAAGAGGAGAGTGTTCGTCATCGAGACCATGGGCGGTTATTGCGGGTAAGTTTATTCTCTAAGTTTCATTCGAGCTCTTCATAAATAAATAAATAAATAGCCTTTATTTCCAACAGGTAAAAAACCCACTTACGGGAAATTCAATAACAAAATTAAGTGAAAACCCAAAAAAAATACAAAACAACTGTTTTGTGAGATACAACAATACTTAAATCTAAATATGTATTACAGTACCTAAGTTAGTTGATCTAACATTTAATAAAAAATAGAAAATTAAGTAAGTAAATGAGTAATGAGTGTTTGGATCACTCCATATTTAAAAAGGAATCGATGATGCTACTCAATGAGTCAAAGTGCAAATCGCACACATGAGACACCGGGTTGAGGACTGAACACATAAAGTATACCGGACTCCGTCTAAAAATATTTGATCTGGCTGTGCTGAGATAGAACATCGAAGTATGCCGTGTTTCGAGGCGGGCAACGCGAAAACGCAACTTCCCAAGAAGAAATGGACAGTCAACTTTATTATGAGTGAGGCCATATATTAGTTTTAAGCTTTGAATTTTTCTTCTTGTTCCTAAGGATGACATATTAAATCTCTGCAAAAGCTGACCGTGATCACAACCTCTTGGAGGGTAAGCACCATCTGCCCTAAAAGCTAAATACTTTAGAAAACGTGGCTGCAAGGCTTCTAAAGCCTGAACATGGCAATTATAAATAGGGTTCCAAACCACTGGGGCATACTCCAGCTTTGATCTTATGAAAGAGCAATATAATCTCAATCTAAGTAAAATTTTTACAGTTCTGCATAAGAAATTCTAGTGTTTTGAAGGAAGTTGTAATTAGATAATTTATATGGGGAATGAAGGTAAGTTTACGGTCAAATTCAATGCCAAGATCTCGAATACTACTATCCGGTCTGCCAAGCACCTTACCATCTAGAGCATAATTATACATCAATCGGTTATTTCTGCGACTGAAGGTCATTACATAACATTTTATTTCTATTTTTTTTGTAAGGACGTAGCCGATGCACGCATCGGACAAGTGGCCCTTCTGAAACGTACACTACAGAATGCTAAACATTCCAAATGGTCGCATGCAAGGTCAAATAGATAAAGTAAAAAGTAAAATAGCCCTAAGAGGCATGTCGAATAGAAATAAAGAAAAAAAAAGAACACACAATAGTTCGTCAAAAAAGCAACACAGTACATAAATAATTAAAATACAAGTGAATAAAAATAGATACAAAGTATACATAGATATAAAACAATCATAAAAGCAATTCGTTTAACCGCCTTTTAAGCTGTAAAGTGCTCAAACTGGAAATGTCATAATCAGGGAAGTGACGATTGTAATTGCGTACCAGTCGATCGACAAATGCGCTAAGCCCATAATTTGTACGATGGTACCCTTCAAAAAAGAGTTGAGATTGCCTTGTTCTTCTAATAGGAACCAGAAATGCGACCGACTCAAGCAACATCGGACAATCAATATCTCCACTGAGCAGTTTGTGAAGAAAAACTAGAAGTGCCTTCTTTCTTCGAAACTCAAGTGTTTGAAGGCCACACAGAAGAGCCATGGTATTATATGATAAACCCTGGTACGGAAAATTAAACTTATACAAAAGGTATTTGGCAAATCTATTTTGGACTTTTTAGATTTTATCGATATGGCACTGATACGATGGACTCCAAACTGTAGAACAATACTCCAGAACGCTGCGAACAAGTGAGTTATAAAGACATCCATTTGCTTTAGTATCTGTGACATGTTTTGTTTGCCGCTTTATAAAGCCCTTCAGTACAATACTATCAATGTGCAGACCAAAAGTTAAATTCTCATCAAAAATAACGCCCAGGTCTGTAAAGGAACTAACAACTTCAAGACTCACGTTATCTATGAAGTAGGAGGAGAGTATGGGTTTAATGCGTTTATGAAAACGGAGCACTTTACATTTAGAGACATTATAAGAAGATGGTTAATGTTGCACCATTTGATAAGTCCGATTGCAGTGGATTAGATTCAGAGGAAACTGGTGAAAAGAATTTTAAATCGTCTGCATATAAGAGACACTTAGACACTTTAAAGCATGATACTATATTATTTATAAATAGTAGAAAGAGAATTGGACCAATATGAGAGCCCTGTGGGACACCAGATGTCACAACAACCTCTCTAGAAATTGAACCACATACGCTAACTCGCTGACGACGATTGAATAAGTACGATTCTATCCATTGCAGGTAGGTTCCAGAAAAACCAATTCGCTGCAATTTGAATAACAGAAGCTGATGGCAAACCCTGTCAAAAGCCTTCTGTCAGTATATATAACATCGATCTGTTGACCAGCCTCAACCGATGTTGTTAAGTAATTCTGGAAAATTGCAAGATTTGTAGTTGTTGAGCGACCACTAAAAAAACCGTGTTGCATACTAGTGATGTAGTGCTTCAGAGACTCAAATATATGATCCGTGATAATTGCCTCAAACAGCTTTGGTATATGCGAAAGCAAGGAAATACCTCTGTAGTTTTTAATATCTCTCTTATCCCCAGATTTAAAGGTCGGCATGAGAGTGGAAAACTGGGAAAGGAACCCAGATTAAAAGATTTCTGAAAAATTTTACAAAGGGGCCGAGACAACGACTCGCAGCAACGTTCCAATAAAATAGTGGGAACTCCATCTTGACCAGTCTTGTTTAGAAAGATCAAGGGTTTTTATTTTATTGCAGATTTCCGCCTCTGTAATACAATAGGTTGATGGTAATTTTCCCGAACAGCTTATAGGGCCAATCTTGCTAAAATCTAAACTACGATGACGTGAATAGCAAGACTCAAAGTGAGTGGCGAAGGCATTAGCGATGTTATTCGAACCAGTAATTTCCTCTCCGTCATAATTCATGACACTGGGCAGCCCAGAGTCTCTTCTCAAATTACGTACAAAAGACCAAAAATGCCTGATATTCTCTGGGATAAGCAATTCAGTTTGTGTGACATATGCAAGATAGCACATATCAGTCCGAAACTTAATCTCACGTCGCATATCGCAGTAATCAAAATAGTCAATCTTTATTGGACCTTTTATATTTTTTGTATAGACGATTCTTTTGTCCAATAAGTTTTCTCAGAGGAAGGTCGAACCATTTCGGATATTTACAGTCGACTACCGTTTTCTTGGGGACACAATTATTGATACTTACAAACAAGACCTCATAAAAGAGTTCAACCATTTTGTTTATATCGGATTCTACTGATAAAAAAGACCAGTCGGATTGATTGTAAAAAAGGTTTAGATTGTGGAAATTCGCTTGATGAAACTGATAAACGCTAACTTCATTAGAATTTTTCATTGGAGAAACATATTTAATTTTAAAATTTATCTCAATTGCTGGATAGTAGGGATCAATGTTTACGAGGGGAAAACCAGATTTTAAAATGGAGGCATTGACAAAGTCACTGGCAAATATTAAATCCAGAATTCTGCCCATGTGATTGCACAATGAGTTCATTTGCTGCAATTCAAAAAAGCTCATTGAAACAATAAGAGTTTCAGAAGCTGGAGATGGCAGAGATTTTGGAACAAGTGTGTTATCCTCATAAACCCATTCCACCGAAGAAAGATTAAAGTCCCCGAAAACAAAAAATGTGTGACTATCGTATCTGTTTCTCAACGACTCGCAGGTATCACAAAAAGACTGATAGCACTCCTGGCTAGAATTAGGTGGAAAATAAACGCAGCCCAAAATCAAACTTGCATTGCCCTCCCGCACCAGGACCCAACCATCATCAAAGTCCATATAAGTAGGAGTAGTAACCAGAGTTACATGAAAAGCACAAGAAACGGCAATCAACACTCCACCGCCGCGAGGACACCCTAGTTCCTCATAACTCCTATCTCTACGAAAAACTACATATTTGTTATTAAAAATTTCGTTGTTTGAAATATCCGCGTTAAGCCACGTCTCAGTGTCATATTCGGTAAACTGGGAACATTATTAAGACAACAACTCTGATATACCAAAGTTCTTCAGTTTATGGATCAAGATGTAGAGATCGATTTGATCAAAAGCTTTCTGAAAGTCTGTGTAAACAACGTCTAATTGTCCCCTGGAATCCAGTGACTCCCAAGCACGTCTGCAAGAACGTGAATCTAGAAAGCCATGTTGATGGGGAGAGAGAAGCTTTCGAACTCCTGAATATAACTGAACATACAGAATAATTTCAAAAAGTTTAGAAAAATTACAGAATATCGAGATGGGTCTAAAATTTTGTATCATTGTTTTATCACCCTTCTTAAAAATAGGTATGACTTTTGCTGTTTTTCAAGTATCCGGAACAATGCCCTTATCAAGTATTAAGTTAAAAACGTGTAGAAGTGGGACAGAAAGGACTCCCGCGCAATCTTTTACTATGAAACTGGGTATTTCATCAACACCGGCTGTTAGTTTGTCTTTGAGTTTTTTGCTAGCTAGTATATCTTGAGAGGATATTGTGCGAATGCCTATTATATCGGAGTTTAACACAGGGGACTTAACATAGTTATTGGCAGAAGAAATAGTATAAACACTTAAACACACAATAATTTGCAAATGCATTAACAATGCTTTGAGGAGCTCTTAATGAATTTAATTTAAAAAAAATTTGAAATGTTTCTTTTGGCCTATCGTAAAAGCTAACGTAAAAGTATGTATGTATGCCTAAGGTTTACTGGTGGCGGATTTAGGTAATGAATGAAGTTAGATGTACATTCTGGCAATGTTGAATCTTTAAAAGATTGCCCTCGTACATGCAAACTAATCCACTGGAGTTGTATTCTATGTAATATTCTTTCTAAAAAGGCTGGTCCAGATGAAGTTCCCACTATTTTATTGGAACGTTGCTGCGAGTCGTTGTCTCGGCCCCTTTGTAAAATTTTTCAGAAATCTTTCAATCTGGGTTCCTTTCCCGAAATTTGGAAGTTTTCCATTCTCATGCCGATCTTTAAATCTGGGGATAAGAGCGATATTAAAAACTACAGAGGTATTTCCTTGCTTTCTCATATACCAAAGCTGTTTGAGGCAATTATCACGGATCATATCTTTGAGTCTCTGAAGCACTACATCACTAGTATGCAACACGGTTTTTATAGTGGTCGCTCAACAACTACAAATCTTGCAATTTTCCAGAATTACTTAACAACATCGGTTGAGGCTGGTCAACAGATCGATGTTATATATACTGACATATCGAAGGCTTTTGACAGGGTTTGCCATCAGCTTCTGTTATTCAAATTGCAGCGAATTGGTTTTTCTGGAACCTATCTGCAATGGATAAAATCGTACCTATTCAATCGCCGTCAGCGAGTTAGCGTATGTGGTTCAATTTCTAGAGAGGTTGTTTTGACATCTGGTGTCCCACAGGGCTCTTATATTGGTCCAATTCTCTTTCTACTATTTATAAATGATATAGTATCATGCTTTAAAGTGTCTAAGTGTCTCTTATACGCAGACGATTTAAAATTCTTTTCACCAGTTTCCTCTGAATCAAATCCATTGCAATCGGACTTGAAAAGCTTATCAAATGGTGCAACATTAACCATCTTCTTCTTAATGTTTCTAAATGTAAAGTGCTCCGTTTTCATAAACGCATTAAACCCATACCCTCCTCCCACTTCATAGATAACGTGAGTCTTGAAGTTGTTAGTTCCTTTACAGACCTGGGCATTATTTTTGATGAGAATTTAACTTTTGGTCTGCACATTGATAGTATTGTGCTGAAGGGCTTTATAAAGCGGCAAACAAAACATGTCACAGATACTAAACCATCATATCAGTGCCACATCGATAAAATCAAAAAAGTCCAAAATAGATTTGCCAAATACCTTTTGTATAAGTTTAATTTTCCGTACCAGGGTTTATCATATAATACCAGAGCTCTTCTGTGTGGTCTTCAAACACTTGAGTTTCGAAGAAAGAAGGCACTTCTAGTTTTTCTTCACAAACTGCTCAGTGGAGATATTGACTGTCCGATGTTGCTTGAGTCGGTCGCATTTCTGGTTCCTATTAGGAGAACAAGGCAATCTCAACTCTTTTTTGAAGGATACCATCGTACAAATTATGGGCTTAGCGCATTTGTCGATCGACTGGTACGCAATTACAATCGTCACTTTATAACGTAAACTCCGGTGTTATAAAAGCCACGTTATAAAGAGTTCTTACGTAAGTGCAATAATAAAAGTTTGCACTTACGACCCGTTGGCTAGCTTATACGGTAGTTCGGCTTTGGGGGAGTTCAAAATTTTCAATCCTTTGGTGTATGAAGGAGGCAAGTGAAAATTATAAATATGAAAGAAGGGCGCCAACACACGTAAAACAGAACTTATTGCAATGCCTTCATACACCCCTTACCCGTGTGTTCGTAAAGGTACTGAAACAACCAGTAAAACACTATTTAATATTATGATTTGCTTTATTTAAAAAAAAAATACTTGTTAACGAGAGAATGTAGTTTAAATTGTTTTTAAATAGAAATATGTGTGGTAATTTGAAAAAGATAAATTGATCAATAAAAGGTACTACTGTAATATAAAGCTTTTTTAAAAATCTCACCAACTGGCAGGAAAACTGGAGTTACTGGGGCCTGGTTGTTGGGCTAGAGGTAAAATTCCAACACCTCTTCGGTAAAGAGGGGGCTCTTTCTTAATGTAGAATTACTGCTTCAACTTCAAAGGTAACCCCAACCTTTAGGGTTATTTGCTTCAACCAATTGTTTCTCGTGAAAAGTACCTCACAATCATGTGGGTGCAAAAATGTTCAAAATGCTTTAAAGGCTATAAAAAGCAAACGTGCACTAAGATGCAAGGTTTTAATAGCAAAGTGCTATGTGCTAATAAGTTCAAAGTGCACTAAAATGTGCTATTTGCTATGTGGTTCAATGTGCACTAAAATGTGCTATTTGCTATGTGGTTCACTGTGCACTAAAATGTGCTATTTGCTATGTGGCCGTTGAGCTGTAAAAAAGAGAAAAAATCCATTGTAGCCTATTGTATAAATTAAAATTAAATGAAAGAACCTTGCTAAATAAATTAAAATAATAATTACCTGGCTGTTATTTGACCACTGTTTAACACAAAATTTAAAATAATTATAAAACAGGACCAGACTTTTTAAAGGTAGTTTTACGGCCACAGTCAAAACGAAATAGAACGAACTCGTTCCAAGACGATTTTCAGCTAAGGTTTAGTAAGGAAAAAAAATGTTTAAAAAAAGGTAGGAATTTGGCCAAAAAACTAAACTGTTGAAAGTGCTCCATGCAAAACTTGATTTTAATGTCCCTATATTTTTCCCCCTTATTTATTTGACCAAAATAAAAGATTTTTAAAAAGATAGGCAACTCAGAATACATTATTTATTACAATAAATCTTAACACACATTAAATTTAAATATTAATTTTTGAATAATTTATGCTGTTATTTTTTAATATTTTCCTCTAATCTTTACGTAAGCCTCGTCCTAAATAATTAAATCTTTAAAATGTTAGGTTTTTATAAAAATGAAAGTAAAGTGGTCGGACGGAATCGTATGGCTTTTAGTCATTCATTGAAAAGGCCAAAGCAAGGATTTTAGCGTCGCCGCACACAGTAAAACGTCAAACTTTGTTGTCACTTAACCCAATTTATAAAACGAAAATAAACGAGGCTTTTTAAACCAACCATTTGGAGAACTACTTAAATAAATAACACAAACCCTTGCTTAATGAACCCCTGACATGTGTTTACCGGACATTTAACAATATAGGTGACATCTTAAACTACATTTTATCAAAAGGACAAATCATTTAATGAACTGAACGAGATTTTAAAAGGCGACAAACGAAATTGGAGGTATATACCAAAGGTTTCTAATTTATTTAGCGTTACCAGGCTACAATGGAAATATTGGAAATATCTTGTTTAGTTTGTATCACAACAGCTCATACCCAACTAGGTTTTTTATAACGGATTTGTTTCTGATCAAAATTATGTGAAGGTAAGATAATAGAAAAACTATAGGTGAATGAACATCTAATAATGAAATTCTTATAAAAACATGGCCCTTTTATATGTGGGCATTAAAGAAAGCTTCAACAACCAGACCCTCAGCATCTGTAAATATAAAACATAAAATGTATATAATATACCAAGCTGTCAGTTATACAATATTAAGTACTTATAATAATGAAAATAGTCAAAGAATTTAAATAACTTCCAAAAACTTAGTTCCTGACATCTTGGTGAATGACAAAATATAATTAGCAAAATCATAATTAGTTACTGTAAAAGTGTAACGTTACAACTTCCCTGATTATGAAATTTTCAGTTTAAGCACTTTACAGCTTAAAAGGCGGTTAAACGAATTGCTTTTATGATTGTTTTATGTCTATATATACTTTGTATCTAACCTGCTGGACACTCGAACTGCATAACGTAATTTTTTGGGGTATTTTTAACGTTCGATATTTCAAAAACGGTAAGCTAAATTGAAATGCGGTTTTCGACGTCAGCTTACTCAAGGTGTGTAGATTACAAACTCGACTGGTGGATCGCCAGATATGATGGGAAAAGGTTTGTACAGGGAGTAAACTAAAACTCAGCATTTTTTTCCAAATTTTATTTAACGATATTTTTTACAAAACAATATTTTATTTATTGTCATATACACCAAAATAATCTATGATTAGATACAAAAAAACAATTTCTCCCGTTTTTTGAAATTGCCATTTTTTCGGAATATACAGGGGATTTTCAAAAATTTGTACATGGGTTCACAAACAAAATCCCAACTCACTAGTGATAACTCAAATCAAGCTCACTGTGGTATTGTTTTCATTATTTATGACACTGCTATTAGGAAAAAATACAATAATATTATACAGGGGTCTAAAAAAGCTTACAGTTGATTTAATTATTAAAATTTCATGATTTTGCACATTTTTATGCATTGAACATTGAAAACTAAAGAAAGTATAATAAAACGTAAAAATTTTCAATCTCGTTACTTGATTTACATAAATTAGAGTCTTTCACCGAAACGGTTTTTTATATTCCATCCTAACCTCACTTTGGGAGAAAGTAGCGGCACAAATGGACAGTGTTGCTTTTTGACAATATTGTAGAGTGTTTTTTAAATCCATTTGACTTTTTAGAACTGAATAATTATTATAACGAAATTCTAGCATTATTATACCTATAAAACAGGTACCAGTAGCGTTTTATAGGAATTTCGTAGTTTTACAGAGTGTCTCATGGTGATGGTTTCTGGCGAACTAAACAGCAGACCTTAGTCTTAGTAAGAATTTGGTTACTCACATAAGGAGACATGTTCTATCAGGTCCGCTTCAATTAAAAATTAGCGGTAAATTCTAGATTTTTTATGAAGCACCCTGTATATTAAATAATATTTTTATTCCTTCAACGATCGAAGAGAATTTATGAAAGGTGCTTACTTGAGGTATGTAGGCCCGAGTTATAAATGAAAGCTGTTAGATACCTGTCTACGTTTCGCTTTATTTTAAGGGATCTTCAGGACATTTAAAGACGTTAATAATAATTAGTGTAGTAACCAAGGTAGTAATCGCACCTGGATTACTTTTAAATTAATTATATAAGGTTTTTAAAATGTTACAACAATTTTGAAGATCTTATAGTGTCTTGAAAATAAAACGAAACATCGACAGGACTATAGCTTGCATTTATAACTTGATCCATAACCCAACTAAGCATCTTTCAATACCCTGTATATTGTAACATATTGGATTCCACTCAATATTATAATACCCACAGGTATAGTATAGTATACCTGTATTCAACTCTAAAATTCTAAAATATAATAAACAATTATTTGTTAACCTAATTCAACTACAGCGAAGAAAAAGTTTAGAATAGGAAACAAAATCTGATGGTCATGAAAGTCGGTACCAATGGAGGTATTTGATACTCGTGATAACATTCTTGGTACCTCCTTGTACAGTACTATCAGATGTGAAAAACCCTGGATAGTTTGAGTGTACCTAACTACGATGGCACATTTTTAGACACCTTAAAAAAACAAAAAATAACCCTTGTAGGATTGGGATAAGAGAAAGGAGAAGAAAGAAAAGAAACGTAACCATGTTAATATTTGGTTGGCCCTCCTCGCAAACGAATAACTTCACGGCATCTCCGAGACATGCTGTGCACTAAATTATTAATGAAATCTAGGGGGACGTTGTTCCATTCCTCTTGTATGGCTTCGGACAGCTCGTTCAAGGTTTCTGGGGCAACATCTCTTGATCTCACTAATAATTTTAAATGCGACCACACATTCTCTATAATATTCAAATCCGGAGACTTTGCAGGCCAATTCATACGATTTATATTATTGACCTGCAAAGCCTCCGTTACAATTTGCGCTCGATGAGGCCGTGCGTTATCGTCGACCAAAAGAAAATCGTGTCCATAATTTGCGGCAAATGGCACGACAATGGGAAGTATGATATCGTCCCTATAGACTACAGCATTAACTGTTTGTCTGGTAGTGAAAATATCAGACTTCCCATTGTATATTACCCCCGCCCAAACTGTAATGCCTCCGCCTCCAAAGGCTTCTTGAGGTGCCATGTTTTCCTCGTCATACCTTTCATTCGGCTCTCTCCAAACAAGAATTCTACCATCCGAATGAATGAGGTTGAACCTTGTTTCGTCGCAAAAAAAAACAGTTTCTCCACTCATTGATGGTCCAATCTCGATGTTCTTGGGCCCATGCTAACCGTGCTGCACGATGAGGTGGTAGCAAACGAGGACACTTCGCTCTACGTCGTGCTCTAAAAAATTTGTTTGATTTTATTTTTTAGTTCGTACTTGTTGACCTCTACTTGTAATAATAAATTGCTTTCGATGTTACAGATATTTCCATATTACTCATGGTTTGGGAATTTCTTGTATTAGATTTTTTTAAATGTAGATAAAAATTGGACCTTGCAAATTTAATGCTTGCTATGATAAAGTTTTACCTCAAATTGTTTCTGTTTAATGTCCTCCTTACAGTACGATCAGAAACATGCACTTCAGCTGTACGACGCAGCTCATCGTTCAATTTCCTGGAACACTTCGTTCTTTGTTGGCGCGTATTACGTACTAAATTTATTTCTGCCCTTCCTCTAATTTTCCTCACCCAACCACCACCGTGCCGATATGCGTCGTTTCCCGTATTTTCAAATCTTGTTTTTAGCCGCGAAATTTGACTTTGGTTCACATTATATAAATTTGCGACTTCTTGCTGAGACATGCCTTGGTCCAAGAGCCTAAGGGCATTTTGCCTTTCGGCAGCAGTTAGTCTCCGCATCGAGAAGATATGAATTAAATACACAAAAAACAAACAAAATAAAAATCAATAAAAGGTAAAATCACGAAGTAAAATGTAAAAATATGAGTTTAAGAAACAGTACGTCAAAATGACCAACAAGGAAGAATATCCAATTAAGCATTTTGTCGTATCCATGGAATCCATGACATTTTTATCGCAACGCCAACTAAGATTAGACGGTGCACAGGCCATAAACCTTCCATCTTACAATTTAGCGGAAATAATAAAAAATCCAGCGAAAATCGGCATTTCTATGTATTTTTCATTTGCTGTTACGCCCCCTAGCGGTCATCTTAGAAACTCAAAAATTTTTTCCAGCATTTATTTGGCCACTATAGTTAAAAAAAGTTTTACAGCAAGTTTCTAAAATCAGTAGTTTCCGAGATACAGTACATTGCACGCTTATTTGGCCACCCGGTATAATTATGAAATTATTATAAAACGCTACTGGTACTTGCTTTCCAGGTATAATAATGCTACAATTTCGTTATAATAATCATTCAGTTCTAAAAAATCGAATATATTCAAAAAACACTTTACAATATTGTTGAAAAGTAGCGCTATACATTTGCACCGCTAATTTCTTTGGAAGTGAGGTTAGGATGGAATTTAAAAAACCGTTTCGGTAAAATACTCTAATTTATGTAAATCAACTAACGGGATTGAAAATTTTTACGTTTTATTATACTTTCTTTAGTTTTCAATGTTCAATGCATAAAAATGTGCAAAATCATGAAATTTTAATAATTAAATCAACTGTAACCTTTTTTAGACCCCTGTATAATATTATTGTATTTTTTCCTAATAGCAGTGTCATAAATAATGAAAACAATACCACAGTGAGCTTGATTTGAGTTATCACTAGTGAGTTGGGATTTTGTTTGTGAACCCATGTACAAATTTTTGAAAATCCCCTGTATATTCCGAAAAAATGGCAATTTCAAAAAACGGGAGAAATTGTTTTTTTGTATCTAATCATAGATTATTTTGGTGTATATGACAATAAATAAAATATTGTTTTGTAAAAAATATCGTTAAATGAAATTTTGTAAAAAATGCAGAGTTTTAGTTTACACCCTGTACAAACCTTTTCCCATCATATCTGGCGATCCACCAGTCGAGTTTGTAATCTACACACCTTGAGTAAGCTGACGTCGAAAACCGCATTTCAATTTAGCTTACCGTTTTTGAAATATCGAACGTTAAAAATACCCCAAAAAATTACGTTATGCAGTTCGAGTGTCCAGCAGGTTATTTTTATTCACTTGTATTTTAATTATTTATGTATTGTGTTGCTTTTTTGACGAACTATTGTGTGTTTTTTTTTCTTTATTTCTATTTTCTACCTTGCATGCGAATTCGTACCATTTGGAATGTTTAGCATTCTGTAGTGTACGTTTCAGAAGGGCCACTTGTCCGATGCGTGCATCGCCTACGTCCTTACTTTTAAACAATATTTGTTTATTGATTGAGTGCATATTAATGATAATATTAATAATAATTAGATATCTGGCAACCCTCTCCGGCTTAGCCGGTGGCGCCGACGCAGCCTACATCTACGAAGAGAAATTCACCATCAAAGATCTGCAACAGGACGTGTACCACATGGCTACCAAAATGTCCGAGGGTGTTCAGAGAGGTCTGATCCTGAGAAACGAGAAAGCCTCTGACAACTACAACACCGAGTTCATCTACAGGTTATATTCCGAGGAGGGCAAGGGATTGTTCAGCGCTAGAATGAACGTTTTAGGTAAGCCATTTTTTTTTCTTGTGAACAATTTTGTACTTACTTTGTGTACTTGTTTCCTTTTTTTTAAATGTTGTCGCCATTGCTGTCTCTAAGAACAAAGAGCTAAGAAAAATATTAATTTAAAAATTGTGAGTAATTTGGGAAACATCCGCAGTTTTGCCGGATAATTTGTTATTTTTTGAGCTATTCTGGAAAAAAGATATCATTTATTCCTTCAATAAACAAAAAATTATCAAAACGGTAAAAATAAATTAGGAATCGAAATTTTTGTAGTGTCATTTCTTTAATAACGTCATAAATTCGTTTTTTTTTTAAATAATATGTATTTTGTTTCAAATGGTAACCTAACTTGTTTAAATACAGGATTTTGTAGGATCTTTATACTATAAATGTAGCACAATATATTTTTATTAAATAAAGCGTGAGAGTCGTTTTGTCTAACGAAAGTCATACGGTAATGGCCTATTGCATAGGTAAACATTTTTTTATAAAGGTCTTACTATTTCGGAGGCAGCAGTAGGGACATTACTTAAAATAGGCACTCTGTATAATAATTATTTTGTTAACAATAATTGGCATATGGTTAAAAAAGATAAAATTTTGCATATTTATCCTCACAAAAACAATAGGATTTGACGGGTTCAGCACAAGGATGAATGTTTTAGGTGAGGATCAGTAGATTTGTCATGTGCTTGTTTTGTGGTCGAGAATTCATAAGTTTTAAAATAAGTTGCATGGTTTCCGGGACTGTGAATTTGTTATAATGTTTCAAGATATTTCATAAGTTTTTTAACTAAGACTATTATTTAAACAGTTTTTCTCAATCATTGCTGTTTTTTAGAAACGAACAGCAAACGGAAAAGTGCATATTATACTTTTTTATACGGGGTTATTCACGCAACCCGTTCATTAAAAGTTTTTGATGATGGCATTGAGATAAAAATTTCAAATTTTGGAATTAGGGTAAGGTCAAGGGGTACTTATTTTTTGAAATATTTTCAACTTCCTGTCACTTTCGGTTTAACCGGAAGTTGGTATCAACTTGCTTGTTTTAAATGGAACACCCTGTATTTTATGATATTTTTGTATTCTACGGAGAATTTTAATGCTATTTTATGTAGCATGTCCTATACCTAGATTCAAGCGTTCTTAAGATATTTGACCTTGAACCGAAAATGAGCCTTCGGGGTACCAAATTTTAAAATCTCATATTTTTGTAAGTTTTGAAGATATCTCCATATTTTGCAGACGATCGGTAAATAATCTTAGGTTTCTATTTTTTTTATTGAATTGGTCTATTTTTATACCGGGTGTCCTAAATTCAGAGGCAAACATTCACATTTTCAAAGGCTCTAAAGTCCGTTTTTTTAAATGGGACACCCCATAACTTTATGCACTATCAAATGTAGAATTTCATTTTCTATCGAACTGTATTAAGGTTCCCTATACCAATTCGTAACCATTTTCGAAATAACTGGGTTTTATAAAAATATCGTATGTATTTGCTTAAATGTTTACATGTTCCAATGGTGAGCCATGGAAAAACAATTGAGATCCAATATCCAATATGACAGATGATTAGTATGCGTTATTTATCGAAAGCTGTCAGTGATAAACTAAATCTTCTAAATCGAAATGGAAGAATACTCAAACGCTGATATTCTCAATCTATTTTATATTCATGGAGAATGTTATAAAATTTTGGAGAGAACGTGTCGTGTGTTTAATGAACGCCATCCTGATTTGCCGCCAATGAACAAGTCATTCAAGAGGATTGAAACGAACTTTTTGCGTTTTGGCAAGGTTAAAGTTACAAAAAATGTTCCGAAACCAGTGACAAATGCCGAGGATAATGTAATAAACACATTAGCTTATTTCCACGCAAATCCGCGTTCAAGTTCAATATCGTCTGCAGAAAACGATTTGGGAATTTCTTCTTCATCTGTCCAAAGAATCTTGAGCGAACATCATATGCACCCTTATTCCTTCCAAAACGTGCAAGCCTTGAGACCTAGTGATGACGTCCGAGGAGTAGAATTTTGCGAATATTTTGGACCGATGAAGCGAAATTTTCTAGAGAAGGAATAACAAATAGAAGAAAGTTTAGCTTCAATGTGTTCGGTATAGTATTAAATGATCAGGTGTGGTACTGTATTTATGAAGACAATTTAAACAGTGATAAGTATTTGGAAATTCTACAAGGGACGGTTTCTGAATTTATAGAAGAAATTCCTATTGGTGAGCTGCAAAATTATTGGTATCAATTAGATGGGGCACCAGCACATAATTCCGCTGTAGTTTATCTCCAATTATCTCGAATTTTTGAAGATCGCTGGATTGGTCCCAATGGCCCTTGGAGATGGCCCCCGCGATCGCCTGATTTAACACCCCTAGACTTTAATTTATGGGGATTTATTAAAGGTAAAGTCTATGCTTCCCCAGTAAATAACCAACAAGATTTACTGGACAAGATACGAACAGCTTTTGCCGAATTAGAAAACGGACAAATTCAACGGGCCACAGCAACTGTACAAAGAAGAATTGAAATGTGTCTTCAAATGAACGGACAGCATATAGAACATTTGTTATAATTCAATTTTATTATTTTATTTATTTATTGTTGATTGTTAGATTGCTGTAATTTTTAAGTTCACTAAAACAAGTTTAGAACAGTCTCGAACTTAGTAGATATGGTTAAAAATAATGTAAACAATTTATTAAATTTTTTATAACTTTTAACTTTTCCGAAACGAAAAAATTTGTTGTTTAACTTGTTCATTAACGATAAATGAAGATGTTTTTCATTAAAAACATGGCACGTTCTCTCCAATATCAGCTTTTGAGTCTTATTTTATTTTAATTTAAAAGTTTCAAATCAGCTGTCATGTTAAATAGGAAAGCACAACAATTGTTTTTCCATGGCTTACTACGGGAAGTTGTAAACGTTTAGCAAATACATATGATAGTTTAGTAAAAACCTGACTATTCCGAAAATGGTTACGAATAGGTATAGGGAATCTTAATACAGTTCGATAGAAAATTAAATTCTACATTTGATAGTGCATAAAGTTATAGGGTGTCCCATTTAAAAAAAACGGACTTTAGCGGCTTTGAAAATGTGAATGTTTGCCGCTGAATTTAGGACACCCTGTATAAAAATAGACAAATTCAATAAAAAAAAATAGAAACCTAAGATTATTTACCGATCGTCTGCAAAATATGAAGATTATATCTTCAAAACTTACAAAAATATGAGATTTTAAAATTTAATACCCCAAAGGCTCATTTTCGGTTCAAGGTCAAATATCTTAAGAACGCTTGAACCTAGGTATAGGACATGCTACATAAAATAGCATTAAAATTCTCCGCAGAATCCAAAACTATCATAAAATACAGGGTGTCCCATTTAAAATAACCAAGTTGATACCAACTTCCGGTTAAACCGGAAGTGACAGGAAGTTGAAAATATTTCAAAAAAGAAGTACCCCTTGACCTTACCATAATTCCAAAATTTGAAATTTTTATCTAAATCGCATCATCAAAAACTTTTAATGAACGGGTTGCGTGAAAAACCCTGTATACTGAAGAAAACCTACAAAATAAAGTTTCTTTTATGCTAATCCTATATTTATAGCTTCTACCTCAAATTGAGGTATTGAATGATGTAAAACACACTAAGACATGAAACAATATTGTCTTTTACCACAAAATAAAACCAAAATATAATAATGTGCAATATTTAATAACTTTTCTTGGGGTAAATTTAAACTTAAGACATTTACGATTATAGTCACTTACACATTCATCACAAACACTTTATAATTACAAGTAAAAAACAATTTTTCTTGTTTGAATCAATATTCAGTTTAATAATCACAAAAACTAATAAAATGAGACACTAAAACAACAAACCTCATAAGAAACCCACATAGGCGAAAAGTAAACAAAACGATTTTAGCAGCAATATGGCCAAACCAATCAAAAATTGGTTACTCTATTGTTGCCACTGTCCTTATAAAATCACCGACCGAATCTCGAACCAGTGCCCCCTATCTCCGGAACCTCAAGTACAAGAGGTAATAGTTTACTTGTATAAATAATTACTCTAATTCTTACTTTGTAACGTATGGATGTTTTAGCGAACATAATTTTACTAGGCAAACCTCTTAAAAGAGCCTAGGCACGACAGCTCCTTTTGCCGGCTCTGGCATGAGTTGACAGGCGGGGTTATTTTAACTAATTTAATTATTCATTCTGTCCCTTTCGATAATTTAATGCATACAATATACTTTTCAGAAGACACGTCTTATAACACGGAGCTTAAGTAAGATTTTTAAAAGGGCGCCATCCGCAATAAAAAAAAATAAATGTGCTGCCGTGTTATAAGTCGGACTTTGCGGAAAATCCTTCTTCCGAAATTATTAACTGTACTTTACCAAAATAAAAAACCTATTTAAACAACAAGTTACTAAATTTATTAGAAAATAATTAAATTACACTAAGACAAATGTTCAAAATCAACGTAGCAGGTGAATTATTTAATAATTTAAAAATAATTAGCAATAATTAAAAGGAAAATTCTTGTGAAATAATTTGTAAAATTACGGTCACTAATATTAAATTATATGTACCATAATTGGCCAATAATTTAAACACTGTTAAGATAATGAATTACCCAAATTTCCGGATGAAATAAACTAATAAAAATTTTTAGACAATAAAAAAAAATGGAAATTTCTCACCAAAACTCTTAATAGCTGCGCCACGTGGTGGAGAACCCACGACCTTTGTGGACGGCCGAAGGCTGCATCAGTTCTTTTAACGCCTACCTACTCCTCTCCCTCAATGGTTCTCGAACAGGATTTATGACGAATTGTATCCGGGATGACCTTATTTTCGGAAATTGAATTTAAAATGCAATTGGGATCGGAATTCTATCCAATATTTAATTTAGGCAAGCCTAAATATATAGTTGTGGTAGACAACAAAAATTATCTAGCAACTAGTGGCTAGTTCTAAAGGCGGCTAGTTAGGCGTCTAGCTATAAAAACTTATCCAGAAATCCAAGTACTGAATTCAAAATGGATAAGACAAAATTATGATATAAAATTTTAGATTTCAATTTTAATAGTCTTTTTAAAAAAAAAGCTAGTTTGTAGAAAAATAAAAGGCAAGGCAAAAGGACAAGTCGGTGTAGAGCTGAAAGGAAAAGAAAAAAATAGGCGTCAGCATGGCATGGCGTGATCTCGAAATCCAGTAATATAATATAAAAATTTAATACAAAAATTCACACTTAAATTTTGAACAAATTAATCTAAATAATCAATAATGTAATTACAAATTTTAATGCATTACCTGACTGATGTAACTCTGGAAAAAACTAACAAATTACGTTTTAAGAGTTTGACCCGTCAAAATGGCTTCCGACTTGCACAAAGTTCTGAAGATGAAATGGCTTGCTAAACGTGAAACCAATACGTTTAGCAGAGAAACAAGAATTCAAAAAAAGGTTCCCTTTTTTTAACATAGGATAGCCAAATCTCAACATAGGTTTGCTGGGCTGACGGCGCAAATAAAACCCCAAAGTAAACGTATGTCTTAAATGATTTTAATTGAAAAGAAAAACTATTGCTTAAATATATACTAGAGCAATTTAATTAACTCAATTAATTATAAGCTATATAAATAATATAATTCAACAAACCAAAATTAACAGAAAAATAACTAGAGAAAATAAGTTTTAATCTTTATGTTATCTTCCCAATTGAACGATAATAATATTAAATATCAAATCCCCTTGTAATTATTATGATCAACGACATACATGCAATTATTCGCCAACGAAGTAAGCAATATTGAGTGTACGACAAGAACGCATTTTTAAATCTGCCTTGAGAGGAACAAGGAAAGCCAAAAACTAGTCTACACCACGCGGCGAACAACGTGTCGCCTATTGGCTGCCAAATTTATACAAATACGAGGGAGATTCGTAGGTATCCAAAAAAAACTAAATAAATGATATCACTGAAATGTCAGAATTCATGCATCCTTAGCGTCAAATAAATACTGAAATATAGTGATGTAACAACTTAAATATACACATTAATTATAATTAGCCTATTTACGTCCAACCGCAAGCTTAACTGAATCTAGAAAAATTTAATACGCGCAATATAGGTCTGTAAGCAATAAAATATTTAAATTATTAAATACTAAATATGTTTACCTAAAAAAAATATAGATTTACTAACATGATAATTTGTCTGACCGTAACGCACGACAGTACACCGTTACAACTTCTAAATTGCAACAGAAGAATAACGACTGGTAATAGCCAGTTTAAAGTAGCAGTAGACGATAACTTTTTCTACTCTGCAACGACTCGTTTTACTTTATAGTAATACGTTATAGGAGTAGATTTGAGCGTAATCTAGTAGTCTCTGCAAAATTCAAGAAGGTACTGATACTTAAAAGTTGTAATTTAGTAAACAGATTACAAACATTAACTTTGAATAATAACTATTATGTAACGGAAAAGAAATGACGACCTTGGAGTCAATTCCTTAAGCAGTTCCTTGGCAGTAATTATTATATAGTTACTTTAGATGGAAAATTACTATAAAGTATTCGCAATAACAAATAGATATATAATACTTAAACACGTGTTACCCAAAGTGTTTGTTGATATATATAGTAAGATTATTAGTAATAAATACGTAAAAACTCTTAAAGAGTAGTAGTTGTAGCCACTTTAGTGCTAACTGGGATGTATATCCGTCCTTGGTTTCTTACATGTTTTGATGAAAGTGGACTGTGGACTGATGCCAAGGATGCCCCGAAGAGAAAATATTACAGGGGGGAGTAGGTAAGAAACCGCAACTGAGAACTAAAAAAAAATACCGCAATTTTTTTATTGCCCCCCCAATATTTGCATCACTGGTTATTGCCGTACCAATAAGATTTCGAGAAAAACGCGAATATGACCTAAAAAATATTTATACTTTATTAGTATTTTTATAGTTTTTTTTTATTAAATTAGGATCACTCAGTTAAGGAAAACAAATTCAGATAGATGGAAAGCAAAGTACCAATAAAATAATAAAAGTTTGTATTTCAAATTTTAATCTTGTTAGAAATGAAAAAAAAAATGCTCTCGGGTTTGGTTTTGACTGAACTGGAATACACCAGATATTTCAGGTGCCCTTACATATAAAAAATTTAACGGATTTAAATCGGGAGGTCCAGGAGGCGTTGCAATAGGTCCCAATTTTTTCGAGTATTTGTGTTTTCGCCTTAATTGTAGGGAAAATTGTTAGTGAATCAGACCGCAAATGTTAAGGGGCTGTTATCGTGCGTTGCCCAGTAGAACAACTATTATAATGGAGTCACCCATTTTGGAAGCAAAAAGAGTTTTGAACATGTGTGGGTTTTTGAACCTCGCTGGGTGTATATCTAAGATGCGTTTTCTCATAAAAATGTGTTGAGAAACCCGTTTTTTGTTTCTTAGGTCACATGCAGCAGGGCGGATCACCAACTCCCTTCGACCGTAACCTGGGCACGAAGATGGCGGCCAAGGCCGTCGACTGGATGGTGTGCCAGCTGAAGAACAACACCGACCACGAGGGCAAGATCAACTGCACCGACCCGAACACCGCCTGCCTGCTCGGCATCGTCAAGAGGCAGTACAAGTGCACCAGCGTCGCCGCGTTGAAGGAGCAGACCAACTTCGAGTGAGTATAATAAATGCGCTTCGTTTCGCTTCTTAGAGAGGATTTCCAGCTTGGTTTTTTTAGAAACATAGATGGCTTTAGTTGAAGAAGTTGCGTGGCTTTAATATACTGCGGTTGAGTTTTAAATGTCACTGGAAATAGCTGTGGAATTAGGGGTCCCTAATAACGTTCACTAGGTTTGCGAACTAAGTGAATTATGCTTTTTGTCAGTATGTAAGAAAATTCAACATATCCTTAGTATTTCATATGCAAAAATTGCTAAATGTGCCCCTTGACGGAGATACAGGGTCTCAAAGGCGGACCTTGTATGTTTTAATTGAAATTGAATTTGAAAAATTTACCCTTTTTGAGGAAAAAAAAACAGGATTCCTGACCTGAATCCTTTAGATTTCTTTTTTTATGTTCATTTCAAACAGCTTTATTCTTGCTTGATTGCAAGATTCTGAACAATCCAGGAATGTTATTTTAAGTACAACGCAAAAGGCCATAGGACAAAGAAGGGTATTGAAATACCCATTTGGAAAATCACCCAAGTAAAAAAAATAATGTTTTGACTAACTTTGTTAGCCTGTTAGTGTTATTCTTATTAAGTTGCTACATTGTACAATAAAGTAGTCGATTTTTTTCAAAAGTGGTTAATATTTTCGAAACAACTATAAAATCTCTCTTTTTTTTAATCGTTTTGTAAATGACACCTGTGGCTAGTCCGTTCCTGATTTCCTTTACGATATAAAAGATTCTGTTATATAATAATATAATATAATAACGGCAAAAATATTCGAAAAAAAATTGTTTTCGTCATTTTCGTGATCCGCGGAAAAATAAACTGAAAATCTAACTTTTCGATTTTTTGGACTTCCGAAACGTCGGAATCGAACGGGTCAGGTTTCTTTTTTTTCCGACTCTCTCGTTGGCCCATCGCCACGCCCATTTCGTTTCCCGACTCGAAAAACGTTTTCCAAGATGGCGGCCGAAATTTTTCGTTCCGCCATTTTCGACCTCGACTTACTCGAAAACGACACCGACATCTCGCCTCGACTGGTAAACAACCCGAAAACTTAAGGTCGAAAAAAAACTTTCAAAATCTTTTAAAAAATGCTTTCGATTCGACCCTTCTCCCTCATACATCTATGAAAATTTCTTAGTTTTTCAGAAAGAGCTCCACCTGTCAAATTTTTTTTTGTTTTTTTATCCTCAGTACTATACCTACGCATCCGTAAAGTCGGTTCGAACCCCCCTACGATCGCGTGATACCGTAAAAAACGATCGCCCTTTGGCAACTGTCAAAAATAGCACCACCTGTCAAAATGTTTGCCCCTATTTCGCACCCCCCGACCCGACGCCGCCCTCGGATCCCTCCCATCTCGACTCTTTGTAAAAAAAAAACAACAGCTGTCAAATCTTTGACGTATGAACTGTCGATTTTTAAAATTTTTTTGTCCCCCCCATGTCAGTCCTTATCCTACCCCCAGGTCGTTTTTTTCCACTCACACCCCCGGAACATAATGATACCTTTACGCATTGACGAGAAATCTAAAATGGCCGCCAAAAAAATGACGTTACCTAGGTCGGATTTTTTCGCATTTTTGTAATCCCTTAAACGTCCTCCGTACGCACCACCGTTATTATATTATATTGGTTATACTCAATGTGTCCCCCGATGGTGCGTAATTATACCTGCAAACATTATTTTCCATTAAATTTTAAGAGAAAAATTCACCCTTTATAAAATGTTTTGCTTCCCTTGAAACTTCGGTAAACAATGTTGGAATGTTATACAGGTTGTTTAAAAACTATAAAAAAATTGAAGATTAAGTACCCTTAGATTTATAGTTGAATTTAACGATTTTATGAAGGATATTTGGAAAAAAATAGACGGTTTAAATACAGTATGTTTATTTCTAACATTTTAATCTAATCACATTCTCCTCCTAGAAATGTACAGAGTGTCCAATTTTGGTTGTAAATGCAAGGTATCTCCGTTATTTGCAAATATTTAGGGTTGAGGTTTTCGCGACACCGTGCCACTTTTTTGTCAAACTCAAGTTGCCGTAATCAGATTTTCCATAGCCCGCCTCGTTTCGGAGATACCGGCCAAATTGAAAAAGTTGAATTTTGGGACACCCCTCGTATCTCCGTTATCTTTTAACGTATCGGAAAGGTAAAAACTGGCTCTTATAGACTTTTTTACGTACAATCCAGTGGTGTAGACAGATTTTTACTCGGGGCCGTCGTTTTTGATACATGACCCAAAGTTACGTTTTTTTAAATGGGACACCCTGTATATTTTTACGAAGTCCTATTCGTCTTATTATGAGCTTTTCAAAAATATATAGTTATCTATATTTATTTTAAGGCTACAGTTTGTTTTGAAGAATATATTAAGTATATCTATTTTGCGTAATTAGCCATGTTCAAAAGAACTGTTCAAACTGATTTCCATTTTCTCTTAGACATCTCTTACTATGAAAAATATAGATAGATATTATTACAAACCTAAATTGCAACCTTATTTTTTAAAATAAGTATAGATAACCATATATTTTTGAAAAGCTCATAATAAGACGAATAGGACTCCGTAAAAATATACAGGGTGTCCCATTTAAAAAACCGTGACTTTGGGTCATGTATCAAAAAACGACCCCGAGTAAAAATCTGTCTACGCCACTGGATTCTACGTAAAAAACTCTATAAGAGCCAGTTTTTACCTTTTCGATACGTTAAAAGATAACCGAGATACGAGGGGTGTCCCTAAATGCAACTTTTTCAATTTGGCCGGTATCTCCGAAACGAGGCGGGCTATGGAAAATCTGATTACGGCAGCTTGAGTTTGACAAAAAAGTGGCACGATGTCGCGAAAAACTCAACCCTAAAATTATTCGGTTAGTAATTCTAAGCAAAATTCATATATACAGGGTGTTTCCTAAACATTGGTAAAAAATTCGTAGGGTGATTCCTGAGGTATTTTTATGAAAAAAATTATTATAAACATTTGTCAAAAATGCTTCCTAAGGGAGCTACGCCCCTTCAAATGGGGCACCCTGAAGACGGTTTTTCCTCCATATTTCCGAAACCGTTCATACAAAAATCATGAAAGTTGGTACATCGTACAAACTTTGAATGCTGAATCAGAATTTGAGCTCAGAGTATCAAAATTTTAATCAGGGGTGTACCATACCGGGGGGATTGGGGGTAAAAACAACCCCATTTTTTTATGACATGCTTACTTTACATTCTGATATCCTGATATGATACCTGGAGGTTTTTTACGTAAAAAAGGTACTCTTAGTTCATATCAATAGGGATAGTAGTTTTCGAGAAAATCGCAATTTTCTACAGTGATGCATCGGCACCCTAAAGACGGGTTTTCCTCAAAATTATTGAAACCGCTCACCGTGAAATATTGAAATTTGGGATACTGCATAAACTTTTGACGCCAAATTAGATTCTGAGCTCTAAAACTTTGATAATTTTATCAGAGGCTTATCATATTGAATTGGTTAGGGTTAAAAACAAACCAATTTTTTGATAGTAATTTATTTTTGACATTTTGATTTTAGAATTAGATCTTTGAATATTTTTTACGTAAAAAAGATACTACTTCTGGTTCACATTGATTAGGCTATTAGTTTTTGAGAAAATTGCAATTTTTTCCGTCGACGCCGTTGTTTACCCCTTTAAGAATACATAGGTAAGCAGTAAGTATTTTGTCGTTTGATATTTTTTTGGAGAGTCCTTAGTGTCGAAAACAGAGGGTGATAGAAATGCTTTTCGAAAAACAAGAATAATACAAACTATTTTATTATCGAAATATTCATTAATTTAATTTTCGTATTACTTCACAAAAATTGTTGAAAATGACCACCATCTGCTAGGATACATGAATTTAGTCTTCGCTTCATTGACTGACGAACCCTCTCAAATATGGCAGGGGTATTCCTTATCGCATTGCAATCTGCAATTATACGATTTCTTAAATCGTCCACATTTTCCACTGGTGTGACATAAACTAATGACTTTAGATGACCCCATAGAAAATAATCTAAAGGGTTTAAGTCTGGAGATCGAGCAAGCTATAAGTGAAGTCCACCCCGACCAATCCAGCGGTCTCCATATGTTGCTGTTAACCACTCACGAGCTGCCAACCACATTGCATCTCGCGTTGCCAATGGTACATCCTCAAGGAAGTTAGGTAGGGTTTCTTCCAAGAAGTTTCGATAAACCTCGCCGGTGAGTCTTTCTGGTAGGAATACTGGTCTAATCAGCCAGTCACCAATAATTCCCATCCAAACGTTTAAAGAAAACTGATGCTGAAAACGATCTTCACGTATCTCATGCGGATTTTCGTCAGTCCATACATGATTGTTATGAAAATTCATGATTGCATTTTTTGAGAAATGCGCTTCATCGGTAAAAAGAATCAACGACAGCAGCTGAGGGATTTGAACCAATAGCTGCAAAAGCCGTTGACAAAATTGGATGCATGGAGGAAAATCAGTAGGGAGAAGTGCCTGAACTCGTTGTATGTGGTATGGATACAACAAATTGTCTTTAAGAATTGTCCACACAATTTTATTACTGATATTCAACGAACCTGCAATTTTTCTAGTGGAAGTACCTGGATCTTCCTCTATTATATGCAGAACATTTTCTTCGATTTCCACCGTTCTTGCTGTCACGGGTCTTCCCGGTTCTCTATTTTGTTTCAATGTGCCCGTTATTTACTTCAAGTCTTCAATTACTTTTCTTCGTTGATCTCTAGAATGAATATCTTTTTAACGCACATTTAGTTTTTCATTTAGATGAGATCTACCCAACACATACTTACTAACTGTAAATTTCTCAGCAGATCCAAAAGACTCAAATCTCTTCAGAATATCTCGAAGCCCTGGGTTCCTGCTTAAAGAAAAACAACGACATCCTTCCGATCATTGGCGAAATTTACGACATCTTACTCAATCATGACTCCAAATGGAAGATACTGCTAGAAAAAATTGAGGATATTCACAGCCTCCATTCTGGAATATCTGACAGTATACAAAAATCCTTATTTAAATCCATTAAAGAAATTAGGCAGGATATTTTCAATCTATCATCTATTTTAATGGAAACTCAAAATGAATCTGTCAAAGTCCAGGTGCATGATTCATCGAAGGAGCAGTTGACTAAAGAGATGGCTGAGCTGAGGCATAGTGTAAAACAAATGGCACTTACCCTGGAGAAGCTTGCTGATAAGCCTAAACAACAATCAATAAAGAAGATATACACCACCGCAATATCAACCCAAACCGATATAACAGATGTCCAAATGCCTGTCAATAAGTCTCCAAAAAAAGCTGTTTCCTTCCAGCCCAACAAAACACCCATTATAGAGAAATGGCATTATGTAGTGGTATCCATAATTCCGTCCACGTATAAATCAAATCAGCTTGTACACTACATCAAAGAAAAATTAGGAACCACGAATTTTGTGCGTTGTTTTCCTATGCTTAAGAATGCAGACACTTTGCACTCCGATTTTAAAATTGGGGTGCAAAATAAAGATCACTTAATTCAGCTTAAGAACGCTAGTCTGTGGCCACCTGGTACTATAATTGATCCTACCTATGATTCAGTTTCACCAACCCTTATCCAAACGCCGCCCACTTCCACAGCAAATAATGTCTCATCTCGTCATCAAGATGTCAATATAGATATCCCAAAGAGCCGGGGGCTGTCTCCACCAAAGCCTCAATTATTGGAATCACCAGTGACATTTGTGCCTGAAGAGGATAAGTCAGTCATAATTGGCTCTGACAGGGAGGCCATAGCAGCTTGTAGGTCATTGGCACTGGAGGGCTCTAAATTAAGCATGGAGAAAACTGCAAAGAAAGATGATTTTTTGCAGTTTGATCCAATGACTCCACCAAGAGTGCGGCTGTCCCAAGATTCGGATAAAGCAAATGGTCGCTATATATTAGCCAGATTAAGGGATCCTTCCTACTAAAGACCTTAAGGCTATTTCTTGCTTATCTACACGACCAGCCATCTAGTGTGTGTTTTGAGGGGCATACAAGTACTAGCATTAAATTATTGCTAGCTTCAGAAGGCCTTCCCAGTGACAAGGAATCCCTGCGCAAGCTGTATTATCGCTTCCACGATGCCTATGGGATTGGTTCATCTGAAGTGGACTCAGACCTTGCAGCGTATAGATCTTTCTACTCCTCGGAAAAAATTTTACGGCTCCAAAAAATTCGTCAAGGTACTGGTAAATATTATTCTAGTGGTTCACCATCAAAAAGTAAAAATTTTTAGTCAATATGACGCGAAAAGAGGATCTAGCACCCTCTAAAAAATTGACCAATAGCAATTTTAATCTTTTTTTTCTTAATATTCAGTCCTTAAGACATAAAACAGACGAATTATATCTTTTGTTAGAAGAGCTAAATTTTCCAGAAGTCATTGCCATCACTGAGCACTGGCTAAATATCATTCAACCTGTTTTTATTAAAAACTATACCACAATTGCCAGATTTAATAGAACTAATTTAACTCATGGAGGCACCATGATAATGTCTTCAAACAACGATTTTTCCGAAATATCAAAGTATAATCATTTATTATCTGAAAAAGTATTTGAATTTTCTATCGTTTATTACAATACTTATGACCTTTATATTATTTGTATTTATAGAACACCTGATGCTGATGTGCAATTATTCTGCCATAACCTTCTAAGTTTGCTCGAGTCCCTTCCTGTAAAAAGCAAATTAATCTTATGTGGCGATTTCAATATTGACTTTTCCAGTGTGTGTGCTGCTCAGGAATGTCTTCAGTCCATCTTTGAGTCATTAGGAATTGCCATGCACGTCAACTCACCAACCAGAATTACTAAGACAAGTGCCAGTACTATAGATTACGTTGTGTCTTCTTTCGATCCTAGCTCCGTCGAATATAATGTCTTAAGTCCAGGTTTCTCCGATCATGAAGCAATTTTCACAAAATTTTCAATTACATCCAAAGCCAAAAATTCCTCTAGACAAGTAGGCCATATTTTTTCGGTTAGAAATTTCATTAATTTCAAACACCTATGTCAAATAACTGACTGGGACTCTCACACTTATGATGTCGACACTGAATTTTCTCGTTTTATAAAAACTCTAACTAATATAGCTTCTGAATCTTTTCCTCTTAGGCCTATCAAAAATAAAAGAAGTAAACCCTGGTCCACTAAAGGTTTACGTATATCTTCTAAGAACATGCGGTCACTATCTCATTTAAAGAAATTTTCGGACAGTGTCTTTTTTCATAATTATGTAAAATCATACAGAAAAATTTATCATAAAACTATTAAAGCCGCCAAAGATATTTATTACAATAATAGACTTTCTAACGCCAAAAATGTAGCTTAAGAAACCTGGTCTATCGTAAATGATTTAAGAAACAAAACTCCTTTATCCAGCACTATCCTTACCTCTCCTGAGGACCTAAACAATTATTTTGTAAATGTAGCCAAAGATTTGACTAAATCCGTATCTCAATCTAATGACCCCATTTCATATCTCTCTAATCATAGGGTAAACCTGCACAGTTTCTTCTTTTCACCAGTAGTTTTATCAGAACTTCGTAGTACAATTAATGATATCAAAAATAAATCTTCTTCGGGAACTGATGGGCTTACTTTAAAAATATATTCAAGTCTGCCGGAATGCACACTAGAGCATCTGACTACTTTGATAAATATGTCTTTCCAAAATGGTACTTTTCCAAGCTGCCTTAAAACTGCAATAATCATACCTCTTCACAAAGGAGGTGTTTCAGAAGAAGCTTCGAACTATCGCCCAATTGCACTTCTCCCTACGCTATCTAAGATCATCGAAAGACTGGTTAAAAAAAGGCTTTTATCATTTCTGTCTAGATATGAAATACTTACAAAACATCAATTTGGATTTCTAAGTAACAAATGCACAAGCGATGCCATGTTTTCCCTTCTTAATAGAGTTTACTCCAGCCTAAACAACCATCACGCTACGGCAACAATTTTCTGTGATTTTTCCAAAGTTTTCCATTGTGTGAATCATAATATATTAACTAACAAACTGCAGTACTATGGTTTTAGAGGGGCTCCTCTCAATTGGTTTAAGTCATATCTTAGCAACAGAAATCAAGTTGTGAAAGTTGACAACAGGATGTCTTCTTGTAGGCCATGGAATATGGAGTGCCTCAAGGCTCGGTACTAGGCCCTATCTTGTTTCTTCTGTTCATAAACGACATGGCTAATTTAAACATTAGTGGAAAAATATGTCTCTTTGCGGACGATACCAGCTTTACGTGGAGCCACCCAGATGTCACGGACCTACA
This sequence comes from Kuschelorhynchus macadamiae, assembly GCA_030620095.1. NCBI lineage: Eukaryota > Metazoa > Arthropoda > Insecta > Coleoptera > Curculionidae > Kuschelorhynchus > Kuschelorhynchus macadamiae. The sequence continues at coordinate 373,729 of JAUTXW010000932.1, forward strand.
TAGGATTGTATCTAATGACCTAATCACCATTAAATCCTGGTGCGATTCTAATCTCCTATGTTTGAACATCTCTAAAACGAAAGTCTTGTCTTATAAAAACACGCTGCAACCCTTTGACCTTAATGGCACCACTATTGATGTCGTAAACTCTGTAAAATTTCTAGGGCTTCTTGTAGATGATTCTTTAAAATGGGATTCACATATCGACGCTTTATCAAGGAAGTTAGGTTCTGCTTGCTTTGCGTTAAGATCTGTTTCCGAGGAGCTTAGCTTTTCTACCTCTAGAACTGTTTATTTTGCTCTTGTTGAGTCGCACCTCAGATATGCTATTCCATTCTGGGGTACATGTTGTGCGACTCAATTTGATCGAATTTTTATACTACAAAAAAGAGCTGTTCGTTACCTACTGAGACTTAACAGTAGAACTCACTGCCGAGATTTCTTTAAAAGATATAAAATACTAACCCTTCCTTGCTTATTCATTTTGGAATCGGTTTGCTTAATTCGTAAGCACGCACCTGCTCTATTAGAGAGACCTTCTCACAACTACCCTCTCAGAAATACTGAGCACGATCTCTATCTTCCAACCCCACACTCAGAGTTAATTAAAAGATCAGTAATCTACAATGCAAAAAAAATGCATAATCACCTGCCATTTAACATCAAATCCATAATATCTCTGACTTCATTTCGCAAGGCTTTGAAATCATTCTTACTGGAAAGAGCCTTCTACACCGTGAACGAGTTTTACAACACATAATTTTATCCTTATGAACCCCTAGTGTGATAGTTGCCATTACCAACCATTTTTACCGAACTTTGTATATGTATTTTTTTTAATTGTTTCGTACTTTTTTATTTTTTACTTTGCTTTTTTATTTTTTTACATTATAGTTATGAAAATGTTTATAACATAGTACGACTGACAAAGTACATTTCTAATGTACTTCTTTTAGGATTCTATAATATTAATATTCTAAATTCCTGATTTAAATATTATTTTTCTATAATATTTATGATGTGTTTTGTCTTGTTTTGTTTGCTAATTTTGATGTTTGTAAACTATTTTTTTACAACAGCTTTGTCCACAAAATTGTAAAATTTTTTTTGACAATAAAGCATTTATTTATTTATTATTTTAGATAAATACAATTTTATCGAAAACGATTAGCCCAATGAATATCAAGAGTATCTTTTTCACGTAAAAATTCTTCAAGAGTCTAATCATCAAAAAATTGGGTTTATTTTTACCCCTAACCACTTAAGTATGACACGCCTCCGATAATTTTTTTTTTGGGAACTCTCAGCTCAGAATCTAATTTGGCGTCAAAAGTTTATGCAGTATCCCAAATTTCAATATTTCACGGTGAGAGGTTTCAATAATTTTGAGTAAAACCCGTCTTTAGGGTGCCGATGCATCACTGTAGAAAATTGCGATTTTCTCGAAAACTACTATCCCTATTGATATGAACTAAGAGTACCTTTTTTACTTCAAAAACCTCCAGGTATCATATCAGGATATCAGAATGTAAAGTAAGCATGTCATAAAAAATGGGGTTGTTTTTACCCTCAACCCCCCCTCCCCCCGGTATGGTACACCCCTGATTAAAATTTTGATACTCTGGGCTCAAATTCTGATTCAGCATTCAAAGTTTGTACGATGTACTAACTTTCATGATTTTTGTATGAACGGTTTCGGAAATATGGAGGAAAAACCGTCTTCAGGGTGCCCCATTTGAAGGGGCGTAGCTCCCTTAGGAAGCATTTTTGACAAATGTTTATAATAATTTTTTTCATAAAAATACCTCAGGAATCACCCTACGAATTTTTTACCAATGTTTAGGAAACACCCTGTATATAGGGGGGAGGTACACAAATACACTGCACTTATTTTCCCAGTGATAAAAATAGTTGTAGCTTCAAGAGGTGTATCGGAGTTAAGTAAAAAAAACAGTCTGTCTATTCTTTTAGCATGGATAGTATGTCGTCTGGCAGGTGAAAAGCTAAAGAAAAATTACCAATCAATTTCCCTTCTTTTCGCAGTTCTGAAAATTTATCAGATGGCAGTCTACAATACAATGTAATAACAGTTAAAAATGCAATCTGGCTAATGTGGAGTACTTCGAAAGGTGTGCCAGACTCGACTGACGCTCGTCAGGTGTGCTGAATTCTGCGGTTCGGTTAAATATGTGATATACCTACATGTGATTTTTCACATCGATTGGTTTTAAAATTTGTAGACTTATTCGTGATGGTCTAACGATGATCCTTTTGGCTCATTGAACATGATATCACTTCCGGTTTCACCGGAAGTGGAATATGGATATAGCCAAAAATAAAATTTTATACCGTGAGTAACTTTGTAATTATTGGAGATATAAACATGTTATATTATTGTTTTTTATAGGAAATTTAATTCTCTACAAAATCGATCTCTTGACATTTTGTCGTATCTTCCTTAGTTCCTGTGATATAACGACAATAAGGAAATTTGGATAAAGATTGAGTCTCGCACACCTTTAGACGTATATATCTCTGAAATCACATCAGATTCGAGAGTACGACTAAGTGAATTTTTAGTAGAAAATTTGACTGTCTACAAAATAGGTCTCTTGACTTTTTTCCGTGAAAGCAAAAAAAAAATTAGAACGCCAAAGTCTATGAAAATTCGAAAAGATGAGTGAGAACTAATTCTGTAGAGAATTCAATTTGCAATAAAACAATTGACGAAGAATGAACGAATGACTAGAAATTCTGTTAAAACGTCGGAGAATATCACCATTATCTGTCGAAAAGAAAGACCGAATGAACCTATACTTTTCGTCATCATGTCATGAAAAGTTTAAGACAAGCCCCTTGGCTAGAGTTTTTCTAAAAGTATTAAACAATGAAATACAGCCCTCTATAAAGTACAAAATTTTAATTGGCACGTTGAAAAATATTTACGAAGTGATAAATTTTTAGGATTTTATTTGAATAGAGAGAAGTACTATATAATTAGTCAATTTCTTCTTCATCACTTTCTCCTTCGTCATCGCTATCACTATCATCATTATCGCTAGTATAATTATCATACTCTAGCTGTACTGTGACGCATAATGATTGTGGGAGAAATTTAGTAACTGTGTGTAGTAGTGAGTCATGAAAATGGTTTTAGCATTGAAATTTAAAATATTCAATTCTAGGTGAAAAAATATAGTTTTACATACCTAGGATGCGAAGACACTGATTGCTCCGTTTCAATGGACACTTCGGGTTCACGATATTTACTCATGAGTCCAGTAAAATTGCTGTAGCATTTTGCTTGAAAGCCTCTGTTGTCATCGACCACAGTGGGCAAATCTACATCGTTGTACAGGGTGTCCCATTTTCGTAGGTTTTACGGGGTTTCCAGCTTATAAGTAGAGATAGAGAGATGCGGTTTTCGCGACATTGTGCTACTTTTCGATGAAACTAAAGAGGCCGCAAACAGATTTGCCCTAACCATTTTAGTTTCCGTGCTACAGGGTGATTTTGAAAATTTGTCATTTTCGGACACCCCCTGTAACTCAGCTATCGTAAAATATATTTAAAATGTTTCAACTGGTATTTATAGATTTTTTTACGTAGAATTCAGTGGCGTACTCAGATTTTTGCTGAGAGTCATAGTTTTTGACATATTGGCATAACCTACTATTTTTTAAATGGGACACCCTATATATTATTTTTTCATCTTATTCTTCGTGTCGAGAGCTTTTCAAAAACATACCATAAGTCATATTTATTTTCATAAATAACATGAAAAAATGCATTTTTCTTTAAACGGATTTATGGCATAGCAGATCAATCGAAATAAGAGAAGGTGGCTGTGGAGCCATGGAAAAAGTTAACAAATATTTATTAACGAAATAACAAAGTAACAGCATCAGAAAAAATTAGGAAGTAGGTAAAAGGTAATAATTATAATTTCATTAAAACTACAAATATTGTTCAAATTGTAGACCATTATGTGTCCTACAAGTGTGACAAACTTTAAAAATTCTTTTTAATGCATTTTCTATTGTAAATGACTGTCTTTGTAACTCTACAAAAACGTTTTCGGTGGCCATTCTTAGTTGTTCTAAGTTTTCGTATCGCCTTACATAAACCTTGTTTTCTAAATAACCCCACAAAAAGAAATCTAAAACTGAGAGGTCAGGGGATCGTGGTGGCCATCGAACAGGTCCGTGTGTTCCTATCCATCTTCCAGGAAAATGGCCGTTAAGCCAGTTTTGACTTATTCTGGCATTGTGGGCTGGAGCTCCGTCTTGCTGGAAATAAATCCTATTTAGTTGAGCCAAGGGAACATCATCAAAAATTCCTAATGCGTCTTCTAGGATTCGCACGTAACCAATCGAATTCAGATTTCCTTCATATATTTGGTAAACTATTTTTCGGTTGAAAATAAAACAGGAGACATTGAATCCAAATCTGCCCTGACGCTCCCTAGGAAAAATAACATGGTTGTTTTCTTGACTCCAAAATCGCGTGTTGTGTCTATTTAAAATCCCTGAACTAGTAAAATGTGCCTCGTCTGACCAAATAATCTTTTTTTCAAAATCGATATCTTCTGCCTTCATATTTATAAACCAATTGCAGAACTCCAATCTGCGCTCTGCATCACCAGGATGCAGATGATGCACAAGTTTGTATTTATAGGGTTTGAATTTGTGCTTTTTCAAAATTTTCTGCACTTTGGTTTTCGGTACACCCGCCTCTTCGTCTATTTTCCTGCAAGATGTTTCAGGAGCTGTCTGAACGAGGGCTAAAACGCTGACCTCAGATTCTTCGTTGTCTTTATTGTAAGTTCGCGATCGAGGCTTGTTAAAAGATCCATATTGGCAAAGATTATTTTTAATTTTTTGAAAAATTCTTTTTTCTGGTTGTCTTCTCTCGGGATATCTAAGATAAAATAAAGCGAACCAATAAAGTCAAAATGCAGGAAGATAAAAAAGAACTAGCCTGTTCAGATAAAGCTCTGCCGCCTGATCTGCATCTTCATTAGACAATATAAAACACGCGTTCATATCATATTTCTCAAAATATTCAAATTTTTGATTCTGAGCCATATTAAAAACAATAATTATAATAGACGTCAAGAAAAATTTAAACGCAATAATGCCAAAAATGACAGCAGTAATGGCTGCCTGATCATAATTTTGTTGGCGTTGCCATGGCTACCACAGCCACCTTCTCTTATTTCGATTGATCTGCTATGCCATAAATCCGTTTAAAGAAAAATGCATTTTTTCATGTTATTTATGAAAATAAATATGACTTATGGTATGTTTTTGAAAAGCTCTCGACACGAAGAATAAGATGAAAAAATAATATATAGGGTCTCCCATTTAAAAAATAGTAGGTTATGCCAATATGTCAAAAACTATGACTCAGCAAAAATCTGAGTACGCCACTGAATTCTACGTAAAAAAATCTATAAATACCAGTTGAAACATTTTAAATATATTTTACGATAGCTGAGTTACAGGGGGTGTCCGAAAATGACAAATTTTCAAAATCACCCTGTAGCACGGAAACTAAAATGGTTAGGGCAAATCTGTTTGCGGCCTCTTTAGTTTCATCGAAAAGTAGCACGGTGTCGCGAAAACCGCATCTCTCTATCTCTACTCATAAGCTGGAAACCCCGTAAAACCTACGAAAATGGGACACCCTGTACTTTAAATTATGTTTTTTGCGAATCACTAACACTTCGGCACATTTCGATAGAGTTAATTGTGAAAATATCTTACACACACGTCTTTCTTCCACAAATACTAGGGTCACACTGCCGCTGGAATGCTCCCAGCCAGTTGCCCTTCGAAAATTACGCATCTAAAACCTAGTATACTACGGTTTACGTGGCCATGTGGCCCACAGGCCACAGCTGCTCAACTGTATACAGTGTGTATCAGCCAAATGGAATAAATTCGATAATAAATAAATGGGGGCGTGTTCGGAAAAACGCTTGGACCCGTCGATTGGTATTTTTAGTTGCTCATTTTCTGCAATAAAAACTTTTTATATAGGGTGTGTCCTGTAACAGTGGTCTATGCCAACTTTCTTATTTCAAATGCAACACCCCGGATATTATTTAATTTTTGGATTCTTTAGGAGATTCTAAATATATTTTATGTTCAATGTCCTATACCTATCTTCAACTATTTCGGCAATATTAAGTGTTTTCAAATTCATTTTTATTTTATTTATTTCGAATTTATTATTATTCATGAAAGTGGCTCTGGTTACTGAACTATTTATTTGATTACAAAAATTCGCTACAACACACTCAATACTTATTTACCATTTAGGTCTTCATATTAAGGATGTAAGCAAAAACCATTTTAGCGTTCCTTTTTATTGATATGGAACAAAAAGAGCCAGTTTTGTTTACTTTTGTGTAAAATGCCTGGCCTTTCTCTTTGCAAGACAGTAGTTGTCAGTGTCATAGTCTTTTGAATTTCGTTAACTGCATAATACCTAATATCAGAAAAATGGTTCATTTAACAGAAATGCATAAAATAACAATTCTACAAATGATTGGTTATGGAGATAACACACGAACACAAGTGGAAGTTGCTCGCTTATTTCATGAAAAATTTCCAAATTTGCCGCATATATCCCAAGGGACAATTAGTAAAATAGAAAAGCAGTTTCGCGAGCTTGGACATGTGAGGCAGATAAAAAAAGCAGCTGCCAATTCAATAAATGATGATACTAAATTGGATATTATGCTTGAGTTTGAGGAAAACCCACATATTTCTAGTCGACAAGCCGCCGCAATGTTCGATATTAGCCATTCGTCGATTATTCGAACATTAAAAGAAAATAAAATGCATCCCTATAAAGTGATACCAACTCAGGAGCTCATGGAAGACGATTATGATAAGAGAACTTATTTTTGTGAACAAATGATGGCTATGTTAGATAACAATGTTATTCAATTAGAACATGTTTTGTTTTCGGTTGAGTGCACCTTTACACTTCACGGTCATGTAAATCGTCAAAATTGCCGCTATTGGTCTAGGGAAAATCCTCACTGGATCAGCAAAGAACGTACTCAATATCCTGAAAAGGTTAATGTTTGGGCAGGAATTGTTAGGGATCATATCATAGGCCCCTTTTTCACTGACGGCAATTTGAATGGCGATAATTATTTAGCACTGCTCCAAAATAATGTCGTGCCAACTTTGACAAATTTGTATCCGGATCCAGCAAACCCACAAGTTCCAGCGAATATGATATGGTTTCAGTAAGATGGAGCACCGCCCCATTACCAAAGTAATGTCCGGCAGTACCTCAACGGAATATTTCCAAATCGGTGGATAGGGAGACGAGGATCGATAGAATGGTCAGCGCGATCCCCTGATCTGACGCCATTAGACATTTTCTTGTGGGGACATATTAAAAATGTTGTATACAAAACTAAACCCCTCCACTTAGCTGACTTAAGAAGACGAATAACGCTTGCGATTAGATCGGTCACGCCTGTGATGCTAAATAACGTTAGAAGAAATTTCTATTTAAGATTAGGAATTTGCCAAGACGTTCGCGGCGAGCATATTCAAAAGTTCCTAAATTAACTTTTTACTTTTGTTTATACATTATGAAGAAATAAATAATTTTATTTTTTTAATCTTAATTTTTGCAATAAATTTGAAAACACTTAATATTGCCGAAATAGTTGAAGATAGGTATAGGACATTGAACATAAAATATGTTTAGAATCTCCTAAAGAATCCAAAAATTAAATAATATCCGGGGTGTTGCATTTGAAATAAGAAAGTTGGCATTGACCACTGTTACAGGACACACCCTGTATAAAAAGTTTTTATTGGAGAAAATGAGCAACTAAAAATACCAATCGACGGGTCCAAGCGTTTTTCCGAACACGCCCCCATTTATTTATTATCGAATTTATTCCATTTGGCTGATACACACTGTATATAGCTATATCTCATATAGTATTACAAAACCAATGTAACTGACAGAGATAGGAAGAACAAGGACCAAGCCTTATACAAAGACTCCGACCGTAGGTAGGCAACGCGCATTCCAGCGTCGTTATACCTGAATGCATACGCACGCTGCTCTCTACCAACCCTTATTCCGCTATATGACTTGTGAGTCTGGCAAGGCTTTCGTGACTGTAAATGACAGCCAGACGCATATTTTCTGTCAAATTATAGTATAATCTACCATGTGACGAATTTTCAAACCTGGAAAATGAGAGAAAATTTTTTTCTGTTTTTGCAATTTTGAAAATGCCGCCAGACTCATTTGCCAATTCCGTAAATCAGCCAGACTTATTTTTAATGATAGCTTATAATTGTATCAATATATACGTTGAATTTCAAGCGTGGGAAAATAAGGGTTACGGATCCCAAAAATCAGTGCAATTTTAGACTTACTTTCGTCCATCTGAGATAAGCCAGACTGCTATTTTCATAAATGGTATGCTCTATTTTAGTGCACGTGACAATTTTTTTACTGGGAAAATAAGTCAACTTGGTTTTTTGATTTGAACCCACCTGACAATTTTAGCCAGACTCAAAAATTGTTGTTTTGTGTTACTAAGAGAACAAAGTAAATCATATACTGTAACTGGGAAAATAAGTACCAAAAAAATTCACTGCCTCCTGGACTATAAATTGGACACCCTGTACTGCTAAAAATAGAAAATACTTAAGGTAGACCCACATGTACCTAGACACAGTATTAAAGCCTCCTATGTCTTTAAATATCTTAGAAAATGTAAAAAATAAAATATAACTATAAAAAATAAGAGTGCTTTATACTCTCGGAGTACTGTTAAATTTTTATAATTTTTGGGTAACCTTCACAATACAACATTACTTTAATTTCAAAATTTCAAGGCAACCAAAACTTTCTATGAACATGTTTTGTTCTTAAAATGTAAAATATATTACATCAATTATTTATCAAGATACAAGAGTTCTAACCACACTACACCACAACTTGTTACGTTCTGGACGCGCGTTTCGCTAACTAAGTTAGCATCATCAGCAGATGATATAAACTGTAGTTTTATCATAAGTAGTTTATATCATGTGCTGATGATGCTAACTTGGTTAGCGAAACGCGCGTCCAGAACGTAACAAGTTGTGGTGGAGTGTGGTTAGAACTCTTGTATTTTGATCTATCTTCCACCACAGGTTCCAGTGTTAGGACTCAACTATTTATAATTGTTTCTTTCATATAACTGACAGGAGGAGAAAAATTGATTTTATTTTTACTGAAAATTATCATTTATCCAATTGGTTTTTGATACGTTGTGAACGTTATAAGGGATCACGTTCGGTCAGTGGCATTTTCAAATACTTTTTAAAATTAAAATGCTCGTGTTTTCCATATTTTAGCTTTTTTCGCTTTCTCTTTGCTGTTCATAATATACAGGGTTATTCACGCAACCCGTTCATTAAAAGTTTTTGATGATGCCATTCAGATGAAAATTTCAAATTTTGGGATTAAGGTAAGGTCAAGGGGTACTTCTTTTTTGAAATATTTTCAACTTCCTGTCCGATTTAACCGGAAGTTGGTATCGACTTGTTTATTTTAAATGGAACACCCTGTATTTTATGATATTTTTGGATTCTACGGAGAATTTTAATGCTATTTTATGTAGCATGTCCTATACCTAGATTCAAGCGTTCTTAAGATATTTGACTTTGAACCGAAAATGAGCCTTCGGGGTACCAAATTTTAAAATCTCATATTTTTGTAAGTTTTGAAGATATAATCTTCAAATTTTGCAGACGATCGGTAAATAATCTATTTTTTTTAGATTTCTATTTTTTTTTTATTGAATTTGTCTGGGACACTTTATGCACTGTCAAACTTTCTATTAGAATTTCATTTTCTGTATTAAGGTTCCCTATACCTATTCGTAACCATTTTCGAAATATTTGGGTTTTATAAAAATATCGTATGTATTTGCTTAAATGTTTACATGTTCCAATGGTGAGCCATGGAAAAACAATTGAGATCCAATATCCAATATGACAGATGATTAGTATGCGTTATTTATCGAAAGCTGTCAGTGATAAACTAAATCTTCTAAATCAAAATAGAAGAATACTCAAACGCTGATATTCTTAATCTATTTTATATTCATGGAGAATGATATAAAATTGTGGAGAGAACGTGTCGTGTGTTTAATGAACGCCACCCTGATTTGCCGCCAATGAACAAGTCAAAATTCAAGAGGATTGAAACGAACTTTTTGCGTTTTAGCAAAAATGTTCCGAAACCAGTGACAAATGCCGAGGATAGCGTAATAAACACATTAGCTTATTTCCACGCAAACCCGCGTTCAAGTTCAATACCGTCTGCAGAAAACGATTTGGGAATTTCTTCTTCATCTGTCCAAAGAATCTTGAGCGAACATCATATGCACCCTTATTCCTTCCAAAACGTGCAAGCCTTGAGACCTGGTGATGACGTCCGACGAGTAGAATTTTGCGAATTCATGTTTTTGAAAATTCAAGAGGACCCTCAATTCCTTTCAAAAATATTTTGGACCGATGAAGCGAAATTTTCTAGAGAAGGAATAACAAATAGAAGAAAGTTTAGCTTCAATGTGTTCGGTATAATATTAAATGATCAGGTGCGGTGCTGTATTTATGAAGACAATTTAAACAGTGATAAGTATTTGGAAATTCTACGAGGGACGGTTTCTGAATTTATAGAACAAATTCCTATTGGTGAGCTGCAAAATTATCGTTATCAATTAGATGGGGCACCAGCACATAATTCCGCTGTAGTTTATCTCCAATTATCTCGAATTTTTGAAGATCGCTGGATTGGTCCCAATGGCCCTTGGAGATGACCCCCGCGATCGCCTGATTTAACACCCCTAGACTTTTATTTATGGGGATTTATCAAAGGTAAAGTCTATGCTTCCCCAGTAAATAACCAACAAGATTTACTGGACAGGATACGAACAGCTTTTGCCGAATTAGAAAACGGACAAATTCAACGGTCCACAGCAATTGTACAAAGAAGAATTGAAACGTGTCTTCAAATGGACGGACAGTATATAGAACATTTGTTATAATTCAATGTTATTATTTTGTTTATTTATTGTTCATTGTTAGGTTGCTATAATTTTTAAGTTCACTAAAACAGGTTTAGAACAGTCTTGAACTTAGTAGATATGGTTAAAAATAATGTAAACAATTTATTACATTTTTTATAACTTTAACTTTTCCAAAACGAAAAAATTTCGTTTCAATCCTTTTCAATTTTCTCTTGTTCATTGGCGATAAATGAGGACGTTTTTCATTAAAAGCATGGCACGTTCTCTCCAATATTTTGTAACATTCTCCGCGAATATAAAATAAATTGAGAATATCAGCTTTTGAGTGTTATTTTATTTTAATTTAAAAGTTTCAAATCAGCTGTCATGTTGAATAGAAAAGCACAACAATTGTTTTTCCATGGCTTACTACGGGAAGGTGTAAGCATTTAGCAAATACATATGATAGTTTAATAAAAACCTGATTATTTCGAAAATCGTTACGAATAGGTATAGGGAACCTTAATACAGTTCGATAGAAAATTAAATTCTACATTTGATAGTGCATAAATTTATAGGGTGTCCCATTTAAAAAAACGGACTTTAGCGGCTTTGAAAATGTGAATGTTCGCCGCTGAATTTAGGACACCCTGTATAAAAATAGACATATTCAATAAAAAAAAGTAGAAACCTAAGATTATTTACCGATCGTCTGCAAAATATGAAGATTATATCTTCAAAACTTACAAAAATATGAGATTTTAAAATTTGGTACCCCGAAGGCTCATTTTTGGTTCAAGGTCAAGTATCTTAAGAACGCTTGAACCTAGGTATAGGACATGCTTCATAAAATAGCATTAAAATGCTCCGTAGAATCCAAAAATATCATAAAATACAGGGTGTTCCATTTAAAATAAGCAAGTTGATACCAACTTCCGGTTAAACAGGAAGTGACAGGAAGTTGAAAATATTTCAAAAAAGAAGTACCCCTTGACCTTACCTTAATCCCAAAATTTGAAATTTTTATCTAAATGGCATCATCAAAAACTTTTAATGAACGGGTTGCGTGAATAACCTTGTATACACGCATTTTTGTCGTTTCCGTCAGCTGAGCACACCACCATAAGCACCCACCACATATTCAACACTACGTAATTAATTATTTAAAATATATGCTTCTTCGCAAAATTAACGCATAGCTTCAGATTTTTCCATAAGATTCATTATACCCTCTCTTTAAGTAGGGTGGCAACGAGGTTTTTTAAAATAGAAAATGCCCAACATAAAATAATTGCTTATATTTGGTACACTCTGTACAGGGTATTCATACATGGTACTTTAGAAGTATCTGGAGAACGAAAAGAAAAATAAATTTGAAATTTTGACCAAGGCCATAGGAGGCTGCGCTCTAGCTTTTAACAATAATTTCACGTTTGCAGTGTTGCCAGATCTACTGGTAACTGGCATCAACTTTGGAATATATTGTATTTTAAGATTCTGCGGAAAAATCTAAGTTTTGTTTGAATAAGATATTTTTTCGTTTTTTACCGTTTCTTGAAAATTAATTATTTTGTGTTTTTTTTTTACCAAAACTATATGAATTAAAACTTCAGATATCAAATCAATATAAAATTTTAATATTATTAGTCAAGTTGTGGTACTTTAATTTTAGCAACATAGGATCGCCGACTTTTATACAGTGTCCTAAAAATTAACTGCAATTCATGTTTTTAAATTTGATCAAAAGTAACTTTTTTTAGAAGGAACACCCTGTATATTATTGAAGCGTTGAATAGAGTGGACAAATTGATTTTTTTTTCGTATAAATTCGATTTATAAGAAATTTTATAAATAATTAATATTAATATTCGAGAAATAGCCACAGCTTATAAGCAATCGGTTTTCACATGACAGGTAGTAGCTCTTTAAATTTCTGATTTTCTTTTGAATTTACTGGTGTTTTATAAACCATTTCTTTAATCCTTCCCACAGAAAAAAGTCTAATGGAGTAAAGTCTGGATACCGCGGTGGCCAACTCCATGGTCCTTCAGGTCGTATCCACCTATCTTCAAACATATCATATAGTTCGGCGGAAACTTTATGGGTACAATGGGCAGGAGCTCCATCCATGATACCAACAATTTCTCAAATCGATAAGCGGTAGATTATTCAAAAAGTCGTATAAGGTCGTTCTTACAATTTCAGTATACAGTGTGGTCATTTAAGTGTGCAACATATGGGAATTTTTATTTATTAACTACACAATCAAAATAAAAATATTGCCAAAAGTTGGTGCATCCTCGATAATCGTATAAATTGTACTTAGAATGGTTGCAAGTCAAACAGCATACAGGGTAGGTCAAAAAATATTAAAATCGTGCAAGGGTAAAGTACCCTTATTTCGAAAGATTCAGCAAAATGTTATTAAGAAAAGTTGTTTAGCATCAAAAGTTATGCCTGGATACCAAAACATATCCTGAGAAAAAAAATTTTTTTGGAAAAATTCAAAAAAGTTTTTGTAAAATTGATTTTTTTGATAATTATCATAAACACTTTCGTAGTTTAATCAAAATCAGATCAGATTCGCATAACTCCGTTCAAATTTAAGTATACTTGTGAAATTAACTTGGATTTTTAATTTTTTAGGGAATCACAAACTTCAGATTGGTTGCAACGATATTAAACACAACTTGAAAATTTCACCAGTGTTCTTTTTAACAAGATGAAAGATTTGTGAAGAAAATATGCTCATTAAAAAACTTTCATTTGAAGTGCAAAATTATAAAATTGTTATTATATAACTGTACACATTAATTGACAAATCTGAAATCCTATACTAAGATAATCGCGGATAATCATGGAAAAAACAAATGACGGTTAGAAGTAAAAATTAAGACAGTTCGGTGGCGTTAATATTTCATTCTAGAAGAACAATTATATTATTACATATTAACTTTATTTGATTTAAAATGCCGCCTCCAAGACAATTAACGCTAGTCGAGAAGGCAGAATTAGTTTTGATATGTGGGGATAATCATAAAACAGTGCGTGACGCAGCAGATATTTTCAATGAACGACATCCAGATAAACAAGTTCACTACTCAACTGTAAGTAGAAATTTCATAAACTTCAAACAGACAGGACTATAAATATAAAAATGGACGTGCCAAAACTGTTTGTACTGAAGAAAATCAAATAGCGGTACTTCAGTCAGTTGTTGAAAACCCTAAAACAGGGGTGCTCAAACGGTCGATCGCGAGTGCTTTTTGAGTAGATCTCGAGAAGAAAATTTTTTTTTAATAAGTAGGTACTTAACTAAACTACAAAAATTTATTACGTTATAAAATAACACTCTGCTAGGCGGCTTTATCAAAGGAACGCGCGGTACTTGTCAAAGAAAAGCCGCGTTTTTTATTCTTGCCGCTTTTCTAGAAATTTCGGGCGGCGCGTTTGGCGGGAACATTCGAGACTTTCGTTCACGCCGATATAAATGTTGCGCCTGCAGGAATTGGAGTCATTCTGAATTGCAACTTGAAGGCAATACTACGTCCATACAAAGTTTATTATTAAATAGTACAAAATGAGTGAAGAGAAGAAATCTAAAACGTATCATTTTAATAACGATTGGGAGGAAGAATTTTTGTTTTGTATGGTGAAGGATAAGTGCATTTATCTTATTTGTCGTGCGTCAGTTTTTTTATTTATTTATTTATTTATTTATTGAACACCCAACAGTAACAACCAATAACAGGGTATAATATTAAATTTAAATAATAATTTTAAAAATAAATCTTAAGTGGTACGCTTTGAAAGAATGAAATAATAGTATAAATTGATACAAAGCCACATACACAACCTAAATTTTGATACTAATTACTTTCTGAATCCTATACAACAAATAAGTACAGTTATAATAGTTCCATACAATAAGATGTAACAAGTGCTTTAAATTTAGAGGGCCTCAATATGGTATAGTCACCAATGCCATGTATTTTGTTGAAGCAGTAACATATTTTAAAAATTGGAGATGTATATTTAATGTTGGTGCTTGCCGTGGGAAGGTAGAACCAATCAGTGCTTCTACTAGTGATTCTAGGAACATAAAATGGCAGTTTACTCAAAAGCTCACTATAATCAATGTTATTATTTAACATTTTATATAAGAACATACAACACATATAAAATCTTCTGGATTTTAATGTCATTACATTTAATCTAGAACAAAGGTATTGGTTATCAATTTCCTGTGTGGGATACATATCATCCATTCTTAAACACAAAAACCTTAAAAACCTACGCTGGATTCTCTCAATATCACATATATACCTGTCATAATAAGGTTGCTTCCCATATTATGCTAGCATACTCCAGTTTGTTTCGAACTAGGGCAAAGTATAGTGACTTTAAACATGAAATGTTCGTGAAGTCTTTACAATTTCTCATCAAAAATCCCAACATGCGGGATGCCTCAGATGTCACTTTGGTGATGTGTTCTGTAAATGTAAGTTTAGAGTCGATCGTAAGACCTAAATCTTTTACTGAATTGCACCTGGATATTAGAGAACCATTGATGTTGTAAAAAAAGTTGATATGATTTCTTTTTCGGCTTACAGTTAAAACCTTACATTTAGATATATTCAAGCCAGGTCGTTTTCCTCACACCATCTCTGCAACTTGTCAATGTTACTCTGCAAACGAAGTGAATCCTCACAGCTCTTTATTGAGGAATACAATTTTAAATCGTCCGCAAACAATAAACTATGAACATCCAATACATCGCACACATCATTAATGAAAAGGAGAAAAAGGTAAGGTCCAAGGTTAGTACCTTGGGGTACCCCAGAAGTCACCCTAAATCCTCTAGATCTATGGCCACAAAATTCAACATACTGATATCGATCAGTTAAATATGAACTGAAAAAAGAAATGAGAGTTTCAGAGAAACCAAACCATGACATTTTATGGAGAATTACAGAATGATTGATCTTGTCAAATGCCTTTGAAAAATCGGTAAAGACAACGTCTACTTGAGATTTAGGACAGCTCAGCTTTTTTGACAAATATTCTATAAAGCAACCCAAATTAGTAATTGTTGACCGTCCCCATAAATCCATGCTGATTGCTTGATATTAAATGCCTTGTAAGTGGATACAGGTAACTATGGAGTAACATCTCTAGCAGTTTTGAGAAGCCACAGACAAGAGCCACAGGTCGATAATTACTCACATCAGATCGATCACCTGATTTAAATATGGGACAAGTTTTAGAGATCTTCCAGCGATCTGGAAATTGCGATGAAGACAGACTTAAATTGAATATTATTGACAAAGGTGTTGCCAACAAACTTATACATTCTTTGATGAAAAAACTAGGAATTTGATCTGGACCACATGACAGTTTGGGCTTTAGTTTCCTTGAAATTTTTATAATATCCTCTGCTGAGGATCTTGGCGTTGTAATTGTCGAAAAATTTTGACGAGAAGGATCATTTATCCCAAAAGTATCTATTGGTATATTATACACACTAGAGAAGAATTTATCAAAAGCAGACGCAATCTTTTTTGGAGTATCAAATGTTTCTCCATTAAGGTTCACAACATCTGGTATACCTGATGTTTTCTTTTTAGAATTGATGACATTCCAGAATCTACTGGGGTCATCCAGCAGATTATTGTTGTATTCAAATAATCATTATATGCATTATTTATTTGTATTTTTGTGAGTGATCTTAATTCTTTATATTGTGCTAAGTGAGCAAGGCTGCCAGTAATTTTTATATTTATGAAAACACTTATCTTTTTGTTTAACATTTTTAATTATATCTTTATTATACCATACCGGGTACTTACGTTTAAAATTAGTATAAAGTGGTACTGCTTTTTTAAAAACCTCAGAAATCTTCTCATAAAATATGTCGCATTGAGTGTTTATATTAGTAATATTATCTAAAGCCTTCCAATCGATCTTAGACACTTCATTATATAAAAGAGGATAGTTAGCTTTTTTAAAATTATATTTTTTATTAAAAGGATTATGCGGTATGTTTTTTAACACTGAAACTTCGAGATCACAGGTGATGCTTAAGGCCGGATTGTGTGCATCAAGTTTTACTAGAGGTAAATCATCCCTCTCTACAGAACACTGTAAGTTAGTCATAACTAAATCTAATATGCGATTATTTCCATTTAATGTATAATTGAATTGAGTTGCATAAAATTGTGTATTATTTCGGTTTTTATATCTTTTTTTTTTCTTGAGCAATTGAGTAATAAAATGAACGAATATTGAAGTCCCCTAATTTTGGCCATAAATGGATTGAAACAATTCAAAACATTCAATAAGATTTACATATATATCACTACTCGATCCACATGGAATATACAAACTAAATACATACAAAGAGTTTGAAGTTGTTGCAACTCTGCAGCACACAACATCTACACTGGGCACTGTGTCATAAAAATGTCTTACATCAACCTGTGTAGAATTAAATTTTGAGTTTATTGCTACTAACACAGCCCCTGCTCCGGGTAAAAGTCTATTCCCTCTAAAAACTATATAATTCTGAGAAAACAATTCCGAGCTATAAACATTCTCTTGCAACCATGTTTCATTCAGTGCATATATGTCATACTCTTCATTACTGGCAGCAGAATAGAATTGGTTAATCTTTGTGTTAAGTCCCCTAACATTCTGATAGTAGATCTTCATTACCTTACTGGTGGGTGAACTGCTTAGTTTAAATTAGTCGTATTAACAATTTTAGGAATGCCATTGATAAATTTAATCCCAATGTTTTCCTGTCCATTGTTTTTACGGTTTTCTAAGTCAGCCTTTACAATTTTAAATTCTTTTATTTACTTGGGGGTCCTATCCATTGAGATTGACATATTTCTGTATTGGTGGTTATTTTTTTTGTCTTGGATTTGGATAAAATAGTTTTGACGATTTTTTCACTGCTGAATATTAATTTAAGTGGCCTTTACCTATCTAAGATTCTATCGCGTTTCCCAACTCGAAATATTTTCGTGTTACTCAAATCCAAGTTCGGAACAACGGATTTTAACATTGCTTCAACTTCATTCTTATCATCTCTGATGTTAACTGGTTCTGTTTTATTGAAAATCATGAGATTTTTCTTTCTTGATTCTCTATCCTGGATTTCCTGATAAAATTCCGTAAAAGACTGAGCAACAGAGTTATTTACTGGAGTATCACTTTCATTTGGGAAGTTTTCGTTTAATTCGACAAATTCCTGTTTTAGAACATCCACAGAATTGTGCATTCTTTCTTGAATCTCTTCAACCTTGTCAACCTTAGTTTTTAATGTTTCAAATTCATTTGTGAGAGGTTTCAATATTTCAACCTCCTTCTGCAAGGATTTGACTTGTTTTTCCATATTTGAAAGTTTTTTAATTGCAATACCTAAGCGTGGTAACTTAGAGAGGCATCATAAAACGGTTCATAAAAACTATGAAAAGGATTTTCCGCCACAGAGTGAATTAAAAAAACGAAAAGTACGTGATTTGATATCTTGTTTGAAAAAAGAACAAACCATGTTCACAAGACCAGCCAAACAATCAAAAGCTGCTACGATCGCGTCATTTAAAATATCTCATATATTGGCGAAACACAAGAAACCATTCGAAGATGGATCGGTTGTGAAGGAAGCATTTATTGAAGCGGGTGAGACTTTATTTGGAGATTTTAAAAATAAAACAGAAATCATGTCTGCTATTAGAGAACTTCAGTTATCTCGTCCGACTGTCACAAGGCGTATTGAAGTCATGAGTCAGGACCTGGCAGATAAACTAAAAAATGATATAATTCCTCTGAAGGGAAGACCCGTGGCGAAGATATATATGACGTTTTCTTCAATTTTGTAAAAAACTACAAGCTACCAATATATAAATTAGTGTGCATTACAACCGATGGAGCACTAGCAATGACTGGAAACAAAAACGGTTTTGTGGCAATGTGTCGAGCTAATGAAGATTTCCCTTCATTTTTTTCAATCCATTGCATTATACATCAACAAGTTTTATGTTCAAAAGTTTTAAATACGGAGGAAATTATGGGCATTGCAACAAAAATTGTGAATTCCTTCCGTGCAGGTAGCTTGCAACGGCGGCTCTTTAAGTTGCAGTTGGAAGATAGGGAGTCAGCTGAACACACTGATTTAGTTCTTCACACGGACGTCAGGTGGTTGAGTCGCGAAAAATTCCAAGAATTATTGCCCGAAATAACAGCTTTTCTAGATGAAAGAGGTGATGACACTCAGATGTTGAAAAACGAAAAATGGCTGACTAATTTGGCATTTTTGACTGACATCACAATGCACTTAACCATTAGCTTGGAGCTTCAAGGTAAAGGAAAAACTGTTATTAAGATGATTAGCGCAGTAAACGCATTCAAAAGTAAATTGCAACTTATGATAGATCAACTGAAAAGAAAGGACCTGAAATATTTTCCATCTTTGAAAGCAAAGATTCCTCAGTTGAATTATGATACATATGAGGCTGAATTATCAAATATTTTGGGACAATTCGAAATGCGTTTTTATGATTGTAGTAAATTGGCAAATGTAGCATCATTTATGAGTTATCCTTTTTCATGTAAAAACATTAAGGAATTAGCTAATGAAATAGCAAGTCAGTTTAATATGAACTCATGTTCTGTTGAAAATGAGTTGGTGCACATTATATCAGATATACATCTCAAAGCTACAGCATCTGATACAAATTTCTGGTGTTTTATATCTGAAGATAAATATCCGAATCTAAGGCAAATCGCCCTTCAACTGACGGCAATGTTTGGGCCAACTTACTTGTTCGAGTCTGCAATTTTTGAAATGAAGATAATTCAGTCAAAATATCGCAATCGACTAACTGACGATCATATGTCATCATGCTTGCGATTAGCACTCAGTGGTTATGTACCATCTTATGAAAAGTATGCTGAGGACATGCAGTGCCACGCTTCAACATCCAAAGTCACTCCTTAGTTCAGTTTAACACCATATGTAACTCTTTTGTTTTGTAACAACCAATAAACTCGCAATTTTGAATAACTACGAGTTTTTTCATTGATATTGTAAGAACTTAACCTAGGTAGGTAGGGTGTATGTATCGTGTATGTACGACAACCCTGCATCACACATACTTGCAGCCTCTCAGAGTCGATCGTAAGTAGTCTAAAAATATTGGGGTAGATCGCCAGCAGTTTAAGTTTGAGCACCCCTGGAAATTTCTGCTTATACGTGTATTAAAAAAAGCTCTGTTAAGAGCATTCTCAAGAAAAACAAGTTTCATGCTTATAGGCCAATGTTTATTTGCACGTTTTAAGAACGAGACTCTGACATCCGCTATGATTTCTGCATATGGATTCAAGGACAAATAGAAGATCAGCGTGATTTTCATAGACACGTTACTTCCCAAAATTGTAGGTGTGGTCGGACGCAAATCCAAATATTGTTATTGACAAAAGAAACCAGTATTACGAAAAAATAAATGTGTGGTGCAGTATTATCAACGAAAAATGATTGGGTCCATTTTTTTTCGCCGAAACGTAACTTTCTTATATACAGTTTCTGAAAACGAAATATCGGAATTTTTGGACAATATAAGTTTACAAGAATGCTTTAAATTATGGTTTGTACATGATGGATGTCCCGCGCATTCTACTAGAAATGTTTCTGAATGGTTAAATGGGAAATTTGGTACTAAATGGTTAGGACGAAATACGATCCACGGTGGGCACTGGGGAACGAGGCCCAGATCTTACCCCATTAGATTTTTTTATGGGGATACTTAAAGCAAAAAGTTTATAAGGATTGACCATTTAATAATGTTCAGGAACTTGAAAATTCGATTCGTTTCTATTGCAGAAATATTGCAGCAAATATCTTGCGACCTGCTTTTAGTGAATTTTATGACCGGACAATTAGATGCACTGAACGAAAAGGTGGGCACACGCAAACGCTTAGATAATTTTCATTTTTTTATGAACTTCCTTAAATGTTTTTTTACTTCATGCTGATTTGTTAGCTGCTAAGTTATAAAATGTTAAGTTATAATAAACATTTTTGGTAAAACCAGTGGTATCACATTCAATTAGATCTCGGTGCATTTGATTTTTTGTTAATATTAATTTACATTAATTCACTTTTAACCCTCATTTGTTTTTTCAAGGATTTCCAGTTTGTCAATTATGTGTACAGGGTGTCCGGATTTGGTTGCAAAAGCAGGGTATCTCGCTTATTTTTAAAGATAGAACCTTGCGGTTTTCACGAACCTGAGCTGATTTTTTGTGAAACTCATGAAGCCTGAAACAAAATTTTCATAGCCTTCTTCGTTTATGAGATACAAGGCGAAATAGAAAATTTTGCATTTTGGGACCACCCTCGTATCTCGGTTATCCTTTAACTTAACGCAAAGGGAAAAATTGCTGCTTATACAGTTTTTTACGCTGGATACAGTGCCGTAGTCATATTTTTCATTTGAGTTGTTATTTTTTAGATATGACCCAAAGTTGTGTTTTTTTAAATGGGACACCCTGTATATTTGTCCAGAAATTGATTTGTCCTTTTAAAAGCTTCTCAAAAATATATAATAGTATGGGTCTATTTTAATAAACAACAACAAAAATCCTAATTTTTATAATTATCATCCCAAATTTTGCAGTAGGCCATGCAAAACAATGCTGCCTTTTATTTAAAGTCATTAACAAAATCTACATCCTAACAATAAATCAAAATAAATATGTAAATAAATCTATTTATCAAAATATGTATTGATAATTTCGCACCAAAAAAGTACCACCTACCTAGATTTATATAACACAAGAACAAAACAGTAATAAATTATTATGTAACGAGCCTTTCAGCAAAAATCAACTGTCGTATAAGAACTACAGTAACCAAGGAAATCAAAAGAACTGTTCAAACTGATTTCCATTTTGTTCTATGCATGCTTCGCACAATTTTCGTATTCGTTTTAGGGAATTAAGCAAAATAACGGGATGATTTTGTAAAAAGCGAAAATTGTCTCTTATTGCATTTCCTAAATCTTGGACATTATCATAGTGGTCTTTGTAAATTCAGTTTTCCAGATATCCCCATAGAAAGAAATCTAAAATCGACAAATCTGGGGACCTAGGGGGCCATCTTGTAGGTCCATTTGTTCCGATCCTTTGATTGGTAAAATTATTGTCCTGAAATAATCTCGTCATTCCAGAATTGTGTGCAGGAGCACCGTCCTGTTGAAAATAAATTTCGTTAATTTGCGCTAGAAGAACATCAAAAGTCAAGTAATTCAGGCATAGCTACCTCTAAAATTTCTATATAGCGATTGGCTGTTAGATTTCCCTAAAATATATAAAATTTTATATGTGTTCCTAATATGAAGCAGGACACATTTAGACCAAACCTGCCCTGCTGTCTTCTAGGAAATATTTGGTGTTGATTTTCCTGGGACCAGAATCTACTATTGTGCCTATTGAGTATACCAGAATTACTGAAATGTGCTTTGTCTGACCATATAACCTTCCTTTCAAAATCTCTAACCATATCTCATTTTTCTAGAAACCAATTGCAGAAGACTACCGGACGCTCTGCATCCCCTGGCTGTAAGTGCTGCACGAGCCTAAATTTGTATGGGTGGTATTTGTGCTTTTTTATAATTTCTTGAACTCTAGTTTTTGGAATCCCTATGCTCTTTTCACTGGCCCTACAAGAGTTTGTAGAGTAAGCTTCTGCATTAGCCAAAACCGTAATTTCCTCAGCCAACGTCCCGATTTTCTTTATTATATGTTTTCGTACGAGGTTTGATAAATGATCCGTGATTAAGTAAATTCTTTTTTATCCGATAAAAAGTGGATATTTTAGGTTGCCTTCTTTCTGGATATCTAAATAAAAATTAAGCAATAGTATTTCAACATACCTAAAAATTAACTATTTACCTGTTAAAATACATCTCAGAAGCCGCTTCAACATTTTCATTACTTAATATAAAACAAGCTAACATATCGTACTTTTCATAATGTTCGAAAATACGCGTACAAAATTGGGAAATGTCGTTTGCTTCCAAGAAAACGGCATTGTTTTGCATGGCCTACTGCAAAATTTGGGATGATAATTATAAAAATTAGGATTTTTGTTGTTGTTTATTAAAATAGACCCATACTATTATATATTTTTGAGAAGCTTTTATAAGGACAAATCAATTTCTGGACAAATATACAGGGTGTCCCATTTAAGAAAACACAACTTTGGGTCATATCTAAAAAATAACTCAAATGAAAAATATGACTACGCCACTGGATCCAGCGTAAAAAACTGCATAAGCAGCAATTTTTCCCTTTGCGTTAAGTTAAAGGATAACCGAGATACGAGGGGGGTCCCAAAATGCAAAATTTTCTATTTCGCCCTGTATCTCATAAACGAAGAAGGCTATGAAAATTTTGTTTACGGCTTCATGAGTTTCACAAAAAATTAGCTCAGGTTCGCGAAAACCGCAAGGTTCTGTCTTTAAAAATAAGCGAGATACCCTGCTTTTGCAACCAAATCCGGACACCCTGTAGAATTCTTTAATAAATATTTGAAATGAAAATTTTGCACTTCAAATGAAAGTTTTTTTAATGTGCATATTTTCTTCAGAATTGCTTCATTTTGTTAAAAAGAATATTGGCGAAATTTCCAAGTTGTGTTTAATATCGTTGCAACAAACCGGAAGTTTGTGATTTCCTAAAATATTAAAAATTCAAGATAATTTCACAAGTGTACTTAAATTTGAACAGAGTCACGCGAATTGGATCTGATTTTGATTAAACTTGAAAGTGTTTATGATAATTATCAAAAAAATCAATTTTTCACAAACTTTTTTGATTTTTTCCAAAATTCTTTTTCTCAGTAATTCCTGGTATGCAGGCATAATTTTTGATGCAACTTTTCGTAATAACATTTTGAGGAATCTTTCGAAGTAAGGGTACTCTACTCTTCCATGATTTTAATATTTTTTGACATACCCTGTATGCTTTATGTATTTTACAGAAGTTAAATTTTCATCATAAATAAATATATATTGAGAATTGCATATCTATCAACAAACAAACTAGGTTAAAACTAAATTTTGTTTTTTTTTTGTATAAAGTGGATTTTCTGCAGCCCAAAAATGATTGATTGTCGATCTAAACACAGGGTTTAAAAGCCTGAATCTCTCCAGGCTGATTCAGTGTTCAGATGTTGTGGAGTAAAGCAACCGAAGGCGAAACATCGGATTGTAATTCCAGTTTGACACTGCATAACTGTAGACTGTTATAAAAGTGTTTACCAACATTTCGTAACTATCTTCAGAGTGTGTGAGTTGCTGTTTTCTGTTGCCATATTCCCCTTTAATAATTCTATTTTTCATGACTTCGTTAATGCGCCTATTAAAGAAAATAGACCTCTTTTGGCAAAATCGAACTTATGGATTAATTTTGCGGCGAAGTGTATTGTATGTAAAAAGGGGATCTGGGAAAATGTAAACAATTTTGTATTTGTTATCGAAGAATCGCCCAAATTAAGTTTTATTTCTCTTGGAAAATGTAAATAATTTTATATAAGTGCTCGAACAAATACATATACACTAGATTTTGATTTAAATGATGTCAAACGTCTGGATGACAGTGTAGCACATTTCAGTTTGATAGTAATTTAAGTTCATTCGCCAAGTTTTAGAGCGTGTTCGGGAATGTTAATTTATGATAATCGAGGAATTAAAAAGTTGAATTAAACTCGTATATCTATAATAAAAAAAAAACAACAGAAAATGTTACCGAAATCATCAATTTGCAGCCAGCGTATACCGAAAGAGCAGTGGTGGCTAAAGCTTCGACCGCTGCTACGTATTTTGGCCAAACACGATTCAACCTACGAAGAGGAGGGCATGTACATGTCGATCGAGGACAGGCTAGTCGACGTCACCATATAAAACCTTCAAGCCTGTGGACTGACGCGTCGTCGTAGTTTAAAAATCGATCGGTTTCAGATCGGTTCATCTAGGAGTAACATTTTAATTTTCGTAGTTTTGGGTTGGTTTGTACCTGAGAGCTATCGGTCATAACTATTTTTATTACTCAGACAGGTTGAGATTAAACCAAGTGGATTGTTATTTTATTAGTCAAGTGTCATAAAATAGATACACTACATTGTGTTGTTGTATTGTCAGAAACAGATTTAAAGTATTATGACGATAAAGGTGATGAGCAAAGTCCATTATAATTTAAGAATTGTAATTTTATTTCCTGTTTATGTAATAATTCATCAAACATTAAGGGTAACGTCATTGTTTAGGGAATATTTAAAAACATTCTTCTTATTCTCAAAAAAGTTAATACACCGCTCAGTAAGTATTAGGGAGGCATTTCTGTAGCTGAGTAAGTTTTAAATGAATACATGGAGTAGTAAATTGTAAATGGCACTAACTTTTATTTTCCAAGAGTGGATTGTTAATGTATTTCTTTTGTTCATGGATTAAAACTTCTAGCTGTGGGATAGTTTGTGATGGAATCTCTCGAATATGCCTTTCAAATTACAAACAAATGGCTTCAGATATTTCTTTCTTAGATAGTGCTTTCACATTATATCTAGTGTAATGTGGAGTTTGGATCAAGAACCTTTCAGGTAAATTTATTACATATTCTAAAACAGTATCACTTTGTATGGAACGTTTTGTCCTTTGGGTTACTACGCAATCCGTTTTCCGATTTATACTCAGCTGCTGCCAAAACTTACAGTCTGTACAGAATATCTGAACCGAAAATATATTCTGCTTCCCCAGCAAGTCATTCTAGCAAAATATGGCTTATCTTGTGTCTCTTTAATTTTGAGCGGTGTATAAATATCAGTTTAATTTGGCAATATTTCTAAATGTATTTAAATGCACTCATGGTAATTTGAAACGACCCAAAATTCTAATAATGTTTGTAATTTGATATTTTCTGATTCCTACAAGCGACTTAAATTACTTTTTTTGTTTTAAAGGTACATTATTATTTATTTATTTATTTGGTCATACATACACTACAGAGATAAATCTCTAAATGGTACAAGATATAAAATACAAAACTTAAAAATACAATACAAATACAATGGTATCCTGCTATAAACAATAAAATTCAAAAATGCTTATAAAATAAAAATATAGAGTAAAGCGAGAGAGGAATGAAGCACGAACCTTTGAACAATTAAATAGCGCCGAATCTAAGGAATCTTTTGAGGGTCTGAAGGCTAATGCTAAATATATCACAGTCGGAGAAAAATTTATTGTAATTTAAGCAAAGGCGATCAATAAATGAGTTTTGAACATAGTTAATCCTGTGCCTCCTTACAAGGAAAAGGGAAGTGACGAGTACGTCGGGCTGGAACCAAGAAGTTCACCTGACCCAATAGGTGCTCACAGTGGATCATACCATTAAGCAACTTGAACACAAATAGGAGTAGGGCATTTTTGCGTCTCTGGGCTAAACTTTGCATACCGCACAGTAGTAGTCTTGCTTCATAGGAGACATTTTGATAAGGAAAATGGAATTTACATAATAAGTATTTTACAAATTTACATTGTACTCTTTCGATACTCTTTGTATAGGGTTACGATCACGTTAGTATCGCTGAAATGCCAAGAATGTCTTTTAATGAATCCCAGCATTCTAAAAGCTTTACATACAATTGAGTCTATGTGTTGGTTAAAAGATAGACTGCTGTCGAATATGACGCTCAAATCGTTCACACAAGAGGAAATTCCAAGAGTTGTGTCACCAATTTCGTAAGTATTTGAAATGGGGTTAGGTGATCTTGTAAAGCGAATGGACGTACACCTGGCAACATTAAGAGAAAGACAGTTTAACTCGCACCACTTGACAAAGCGGTCCAAATCCGATTGTAGCGCGGAATTATGGATCGTATTAGGGCTATAGAATTTCAAGTCGTCAGCAAACAAAAGGCAGTTACTATTCCTAAAACAGGAAGAGGCATCATTTATGAAGAGAAGGAATAATATTGGTCCAATGTGGGACACTTGTGGCACTCCTGAGGTGACTAAAATATCACGAGAAACTGAGTCTTGCACCACAACCCGTTGATTACGATGGCTAAGATAAGAGGCGATCCATTTTAAGTAATTGCCCGAGATACTAATATCAGAAAGCTTCTTCATTAATAGTTTGTGATGTACACTATCAAATGCTTTCGATAAATCTGTATAGATGCAGTCCACTTGATGACGCGCTTCGACAGAGGAGACCAGATAATCCTGGTATATGGCAAGATTGGTCCCTGTAGAGCGACCCTGATAAAAGCCATGTTGACTCGGGGAAATGTAATTTTTGTAGGTGTAAAATATTTCGTCAGTCAAAATAGCCTCGAAGAGTTTTGGAATGGCGGAGATCATTGAAATTCCTCTACAGTTAGTGATTTCAGATTTATCACCCTTTTTGTGAAGAGGCTCAAGGTTGGAGAACTTCCAGATTGAGGGAAATACTCCCATGTCAAAAGATCTTTGGAAAATTGCGCTCAGGGGAGCCGATAGTGTATCGCAACAACCCAATAAAAGAGAAGCTGGTATCCCATCAGGACCCGCGCTCCTGTTTGGATCCAATTTTTTTATTCTGGAAGCTACTTCGCACTCAGAAAACGTGTGGGATAAAAAGCTGATGAGAATGGAACTGACTGGAGAAAATCACGATCATGGTTGTCGGGCACGGAGTAACATGTCTGAAAATGATCCCCAAAGCATTCGCGATATCTGAAGGATCATTGTACGTTAAACCGTTGTAGGTCATTAGACTCGGCAGACCAGAAGATACCCTCAAACCCCTAATGAACGACCAAAAGTACCCTATATTCGCAGGCATCAGCTGCTCGGAACTAGTAATGAACATGAGATATCACCAATCGGTTCGAAATTGAACCTCACGGCGGTTGTTAGAGTAAACAAGATAGAATGAAGCACAGTACTCTTATATTTTTTGTATAGTTTGTTTTTTTCGCGAATAAGTTCTTGGAGTGTACTATCAAACTAAATGGGGTACGTGTTGGACTTGACCCTCTTTTTGGGTACAAACCTCACCAGTACGTCCGTAACAACATTGTAGAACTGCCGTACGATTTCGTCAATATCATCACATTTCTCCACAAAGGACCAATCAGTTTCTGCAAAAAAATCCGTTAAGCCCGTGAAAGTTGGCCTTATGAAACTGAAAGACTTGTCGAGTCGCCCCATCTTGAAGCAATGGAGATCCCCTGTCTAAAAAAGGGATATTTAGAGGAGGATGAAGAGTGTCGATATTTGATAATGGAAAATCGCATACATGATATCGCCTCAAAATTATAAACAAATGTCAAGAATACGTAGGCGGGAATTGAAAATATAATTGACTTGATTAAGTTCAAGAAAACACATTGTGTCGATCACAGTTTCCGCTGTTGCTGGTTGTATTCTTGATGGGATTATGGTTCCAGAATCCAAGGACCATCCAATAAGTAGAAGGTGAAAATCACCAGATATAATAAATGTATGCCTTTTAAAACGATCCTTTAACGATTCACACAAATTACAAAAAGACACATAACAATCCAATAGGGACCCTGGAGGAATATATACACAACCCAAGACAATTTGTAAACGGTTGATCTTAGTCTTAATCCATATATCATCATAGTGAACTGAAGCTGGGGTGTCTATAATTGAGCACTGAAAGCGGGACGAGATCGCAATTAAGGAACCTCCCCCACGTTCACAATTTAGCAAGTCATAATTTTGGTCCTTTCTAAAAACAGCATATCTAGAATCAAAAAACTCGGCACTATGAAAAGATACATTAAGTCATGTCTCGGTAAGCATAATTACATCGAAGTTGCTAGAAGAGGTATTATTCAGCATCATTCTGATAATATAAAGATACTAGTTGGTTATGAGAGGCTGTAGGTGATATGTCGATGGGGTTGTGAAATTTGAGTTTTGAGAATTACTATCTGTATCCAGGTTGTTACGCAATAAACTAATGGAATTAGTAATTTCTAAAGCTAAATCTATATTATTGATAGTAGAGACTTCTTTCGTTGAATTGGAGAATCGGCACTTATTCTTCATGATGCTGCACACAAGATGTAAAACTTTATCCTTGTCCTTGTCAGTGTAGGCGAGTGAGTGATTAGACTTTATTCTTGGGCAGGAGTTAAACAGCAAATCCCAAAATTATGCTTATCATGTCAAATGATAGCCCCAATTTTGCTTTAAAACATGTTTTTTAAAAATCTTTGCCAACTTCTTCGGTTTTTATTTAACAAGGTTGTTGTATACCTCTGGATTTATAATACTACCATATTGGTGAAAAGGTGATACAACAACGTTTACCATTAAAACACATTTATTAAATAAACTATTAATTAAGTAAAATAAAAAACTATAGACAAGTAGGTACTACAGGTACTAGGATCGGGTGGGTCCTCCGCGAACTGTTATAGCCTTCCGACATCGTCTGGGCATACTTGATATAACATCGTCTATTAACTCTTGAAGAATTAAATGCCGTTCTTCATGAATTGCTTAAACCAATTCATCAATAATTCTAGGAGGTATTAATCGAGCATACAAAAGCTGCTTTAAAGCATCCCATATGTGTTCAATTGGATTACAATCCGGGGAGCGCATTCTGTTGTATTGATGATTTTCGAAAAATTCCTTGACTATTCCTCCTCTATGTGGTCTAGTGGTCTAGCATTATCGTCCACATAAAAAAAGTGTTGCCCAATCTGTCAGCTACTTGCGGTATGTTATTCTCCAAAATCTCTAAATAACGAAATGCGTTTACATAGCCATTAATAAGAACTGTTAATTTTGTTCTCCCACCTGTAAATATTCCTCCCTACACGTATCCCTCTCACCTGTTCGACGCCATACACCAATCCGGTTGTCATCAGGATGAAGTGCAGCCTTTGATTTATCCGCAAATAAACAATGTGACTATGTGAGTAAATCCCAGTCAACAAGTTCTTCGGCAAAAATCAAGCGAGACGGTCTGTGTTCTCTCAATAACTGAGGATGCCTATAGGGCCGTCAGTCGGGAAGTTAAATGAGCTTTATGCAACCGATTTCGAATGGCTTTTGTAGAAATGTGGTTGTTGTGTTGTAGAAATGTGGTTTTTGTGATACCTGGACATGAGTTAATTTGTATGGACGTAATAGTCCTCTCGGACAGAATTTGACGTACAATGTATCTGTCTGTCCTGCGGTTGTTTTTCTCACAACACCTCCTCCATGGTTATATTGCACTGAACCAGTATTTTGATATCTGCGCCATGCTCTTGACAAAGCACTTTGTTTAATATGCAACCTTTCAGCCACAATTGTTTGTGATAAGCCATTTTCTAGCATACCATTTGTTCGCATAAGTTCGTTCGCATTATATCTGGACGTTTTGACAATATTTTAAAGCGTTTTTAAGTAACAAACCCACAAAACAAAACCTTGAATAAACTACTGAACATTGTGGGTGACATGACAATCCATGTGTTTTTGTTTCAAAGTTTCCTTTACTTATTTTAAAAATGCAAACAACAAAAAATCATACAATTATATATTATCTCTGTAGTTTAAAAACGGAACAAGTTAGCAACGATTTTTTAAGTACATTTTAAAGCAATTTGACATGAAAAGCATAATTCTGGGATTTGCTGTTTAACTCAAAAGTGAAGTTAAATTCTGGATAAAAAACACGTATGTTTGAATCGTCCTATATATTGATGTTAATTATGTTTAATGTCAAATATTCTGCCCAAGAATAAAGTCTAATAATGTATTTTTAAAATAAAATAACGTTTATTTAACGTGAAGGGATCAGAAAATATATTACAAATATTACTAAAATTGTGTCTGAGTCATTTCAAATTTCCATGAGTGTATCTAATAGTTAATTATTAGATAGGGGACATATATCCAACATTTTTATATAATCGCTTTTTAATGGTAATTGATAAAATTAGTTAAAATTTTAAATTTTCGTTTTTTGAAAGTTACGCGTACCTTTTTTTTGAGTTGTGATGCTGTTCAGATCAAAATGGGTAATAAAGGACCCAGCACACAAAATTGCTTTCAATCAGTGTTTCTGAAAATTTGATATGTTGTAGTTCTCGATCCCCTGATCGAAAGCTTTCATGACAACTAAATCCTGCAGCTAGTTTTTGATATACATGTAAATTTTTTTTTTAATTTTAAATTTAAATATGTATTGAAATAGGTCAGCCGCTTAGAATATTGATTGATTACAAGCTAATGTATGTAAACGTAAAAATAAACTTATACAGAGTGAAGCTGTATTCCAGAATCCAATCATTTTTGTTTCACATTCGACTGCACCAAAAATACTAAAATTCCAATTTTTACTAAAAGATTTATTACACTAAAACAATTTGTTGATATGCTTATCAAAATTAAATATTAATTAAAGAATTGTATCGGATATTTTTGTAAATAGCTGACATTACAGCCATGAATTTTAATACACAAGTTATATCCATTTTGCATTATCTGAAAATCTAGATCCAATCAGTTTATAGATGGGATATTGAAATGGCCAGTGAAATTGATATATTTTAATTATTATTGAATACATATTGTCAATAGGTACAGCTTTGATAATATAATTGAAAATAAAATGATACAGGGTGTTTCATAAAATTCTAGAAAGACTATGCTTATTCAGATTAATTCTTCAAAACTAATACAGTTCTATTAATACAATACTAATACACAAGGTGTTTAATAATAGTTCCCTTTTTTTGCTCTAGTTTCAATAATATCGATAATATATATTTATTACGTCATTTACAATAAAGAATCACTGTAAAATAAGTGTGGATTGTAACGCAAAAATTAAAAGTTAAATGCCTATATATATATATATATATATATATATATATATATATATATATATGTTATATATATATATATATATATATACAGTGTGTCTTTTGGATAGGTCTTTTTTTGTTTGAATTAGTCAAGATAAAAAATTAAAATTTAATACCAGACTTATGCTCATTTGTGACGCATGTGTTTCGTGATTAAACATTTTAAGGTGGCGGCTAAAATTATGATGACATCAACATTACACGATTTAAAATGGGGACCATTTGTAAATGTTTGAAAACCTAAAAAATATGGAGAATAAAAAATTCTTAGAAAATAACACGTTACAAAACTTGTATATTTATTAAAATTCATGGCCAGTTTAATGTCAGCTATGTACAGGGTGTTTCATCATATTTAGTCTTTATCTACTACTACTATATTACGTTATATTTCGATAGAAAATATTTTTCTGATTTCAAAAATGTTTAATATGTCTATGTTTGAATCAATAGTTTTTAAAAAATTATATTTTTAAAATTCATGGATAATCAGACTTTGTTTTCACCATCGAAATCACAGTTGCCATAGACAAAAACCAAGAAAAAGCGGAATATTCAAACGTCTTTAATATTAATTTGCATTGTTTTGTCTTTCGTCCATGGCAACTGCGATTTCGTAATTCCAAATCTGATATTAACGCGATTTTTAAACGTAAATATATCAAAAACTACTGAACCAATAATAGACATATATATTAAAAATTAAATATTTTTTAATAGCTTTGGGATGTTTATTTGTTTTAATAAAAATTAGTTACTCCCTGGCGGTTTAGGACAATCCGTACAACTTTTGTAATTAACATTTTTTTCTATCTCGTATAATAAAGGCAGTAGATGAAGTCTAAATATGGTGAAACACCCTGTACACAAAATGTTAGTATAATTTTAGTGTTGCAGATAGATGGAGCCAAATATGAAACAAAAATGTACGAATTTTTAAATACCGCTACACCCTGGATAAGTTTAATATTATTAATATATACTTTTCGTCAAAAATATTCTAAGCGACTATCCTATATAAATGTGGATTAATTAATTAAAATTAAAAAAACTAAAAATTTTCATAAAATATGGAAAATTTAAAATTTCAACTTTGTGTCCCTGTATATAAAAAAACTAGAGGCAGGATTAAGTTAAAGCCATGAGAGCTTTTGATCAGGAGAGCCAGTTCAGTTAGTACTGATATTATTCCAGATAAGTCGAAATCGATATATAAAAAAAATTGAACATTACAGAATCAATCAACCAATGATAGACGAATTATGTAAACGAAGATATGGCATATTTTTTAAATTTAAGTGAAAAATTTTCCATCCAGACTACTCCAATCTTGAAGACCACTTTACATTTCTAAATTCGAAAGATTAGTAGCATTTTGCATGTCAAAGTATAAAAATTTCAAACCCAAAAAATTCATGGTGCCAGAAATGCTTTGTAAAAATAATTAGATTTTGGTTCTAGTTTGCGGTGCTTTAGTTTGTTATTGTGATAGTTCTTTGATAAATTATTCATAGTTTCAAGTTATTTTTGTTATAAAAATTTTATTTTTTTTATTAATTCAAATTCAGAACAATTATTATCGTGCCATTATATTTAAGTGTTGGATAAAACAATAAGCACAAGAACAAGGTTAACATTGTTAATAACAGCCATGGAAAAAATGTTTGGTGGTTAACATACTTCGTCTAAAATTAGTATTATTTTGAATCTAACAAACCGTCTTGATCCAATTTAACCTGTATTTTTATAAAGTATTACCATTTTTATTTTGGAACATTTAAAAATATAAAATAATGCATAAAATCAAATTAAATAAAAGGCTATTTTAAAATATCCGTCGTTTAAACCAAATAAAGGATATTAGGTAGAGCACAAAAGTGAGCTTAAGGCAAAAGCTTTTTTAGATAGTAAACAATTTTATATCACTTAGGTTACATGTGAGTTACGTATTTTGAATCAAGAATTTAACCTTCTCATTCTCTCAATTTGGAAATTATTTAGTTATTGTTATTTAGGCTACATTACTCGATTATATACAAATAAACATAATGGCTTAATGCCACATATTATACAGGGTGTCTCAAATCTATGTAAACCCAAAAAAATATTTGCCCCGTAATTATATATCAAAAACCTTCTTGACAAAATTCATTTATATAAAAGTTTTAGTAGGAATGTCTATAGACGTCCCAAAAGCGTACTTTTAATTATTAACTTTTATTTTTAAATAGGACAACCTGGTAGTTTTATTAATTTCTGATTGCGCGGTTCTGGTATAGTAACATGCAGGCACATACTTGACAAAACATATAGTGAAGTTGCTTAAGCTGGAAAAGGTTATTGTTTCAAAAGATATATATATATATAAAAGGTATTTTTATAAATCCAGGGCTTAAAATTTTTGTCATGTATAAACGAAGTTGGGACACTCTGTACAGAAACAAAGTGATCTGTTCCTACCCGACTACTGAAGACGATTTTTTGAAGTGATATTATTTTTTTAGCCCTTTGAAAATATATTTTTTGGGCTGAGTGTTTTAGCCCTTTTAATTTATTAAGTAATTTATTTATTAATATGATATTGTCTGTATTGATTTTGGTATACATAATCGCCAGTCTTTTTCTGGAGGTCTGGAAGGACTAGGGTACCAGTTATCTAATTCTCAAATGTGAAAAAAATAGTAACAGAAAGTAACAAAAATCGAAACTCAAATAGTTGCAGAGGTTTATTGCCACGAAATTTGGAACGATAATATATGAGCAAATTCTCCATTTCTGGAAGTCGAGGAATACATCGTTTTAAAGGTCTTTTTATTCTTAATTCAACCCCCGATTTTGAAAACATTTGGGTTCAGCAGTTCTCGAATGATGACCAATAACGATGTTTCGTAATGAAATCGTTATTATACTTTTGTATTTTATATTTTTTTGAGGGTACCAATGTCAGTACCCCATACTAAGTGAAGCACGAAAATGGAACGTAAACGTTTTATTAAAACAGTATAACAATTGATAAAAAAACTGATAAAATAAATATTAAAAAATTGAAACAAGCAGAAAAAGAAAAACATCAAATTTTAATTCGTGGATAATACCAATTTCATAAGAATGAAATTTGTTGGATTTTAAAATGTTCTTAAAGGATGAATGCGAATTATTGCATGTCTCAGCTACCTAATTACGACCATTTTAGTTATGAAGTGAACTTTCAGGTTTTTGCTAATTTTATACCTTTTTTGGAAGCTTTTAGGTAAATCATAATTTATTCACACAATACATACAGAGTAATAACTCCAAATTGTACATAAAAAAAAATTAAATTAAAGATAATCAAAATCAGTCCTTGGTGCTTCTAACTAATGCTGATCTTTAATTCTACATTTAAATACCTCAAAGCTGGACTTAAAAAGATCTATTTCTCTAAAATTATCGTTATAGCTACTCATAAGCCTATCAGTAAAGCAGTGGTGCATGCCATAATTAGTTCGATGATACATATTTTGTAGGTTTTTGAGGTATGCGAAAATATATTTTAGACAGTAGATAGCTGCAATCAATTGAACCATTTAGAAGCTTATGCTAAAGCATTATGCCTTCGTTTTTGTAGGCTTTCAGTTCCAACAAGTTGAATGCGTGTTGCATAAATTAGGCCCTTGTATGGAAATCTTAACTTAAATAAAAGAATTTTAACATATTTATTTTGGAGCATTTCCAATCGCTGTATGTGACAGTTATAACTAGGATACCAAAAAACACTGTTACACTCTTAAATATTTCGCACCAAACAATTATACAACGACTTAATGGCCCTAACATCACAGATCCTGAAACATGTGCGACGAACAAAACCTAACATCCTAGAAGCTTTCATTAAAATTGTGTCAATGTATTTGTTAAAGTTAAGATCCCTTAAAACTTACTTTACTTACTTACTTAAAAGTAACACCCAAATCGTTAAAACTATGTACAGATTCCAAGACAGTATTTCTAATGGAATATGGATATTCTAATGGACATTTACACTTGTAAAAACGCATAATCTTACACTTAGACACATTAATTTGTAAACAATTTAAGTCACACTATTTAGCTAAGTTATTGAGGTCATTCAGGACAGCCACACAGTCCTCAAAGCTTCTCACAGCGTAGCACAACTTTACGTCGTCGGCATAGAAAAGATACTCACACTTCTCAAAGACAGATGCAATGTCATTTATTAACAGTAAAAACAATACTGGCCCTAAATGGGATCCCTGGGGCACTGCCGACTTCACGTTTACCTCCCGGGATGCTACACTGCCAAGTGTTACACACTGTTTGCGGTTCCTGAGGTATGAGTCTATCCACTGAATTTATGATCCAGTTACGCCCATAGCAGAAAGCTTTGCTATAAGTAGTTCAGGGCATACCCGATCAAACGCTTTTGCAAGATCGGTATCGACCACATTCACTTGTGAACCTCCCTCGATGTTCGTTACTAAGTATTCCTGAAAGACATCCAGGTTGGTGGCAGTAGATCTTCCTTTGAAAAAGCCATGCTGTTTTGGGGATAGGCGATGCTTAAAAGGCTCAAATAGTTCTTCTATTATAATGGATTCGAAAATCTTGGTCATGGTTGGTAACAATGAAATTGCACGATAATTCTGAATTTCCTTTTTCGACCCAGACTTAAAAATAGGAACCACCCAAGAATGCTTCCATAGGGCTGGAATTTTTCCCTGATCGAATGAGGCCTGAAAAACCAAGGCTCAAAGGAGTAGCCAATGATATGCAGCAACTCTTCAAAAATTCTGGCGGTATTCCATCCGACCCAGTGCTTTTAGTCGCATCCAGGGCACTCAACCTCTTAAAAACTTCTTCAGATGTAAAATGGTGATCAACGAGCACAGCAGCCTCCCGGGAAGGCAAAACACCTATCGGCCGACCCGAGTAGTCGTCATAGCAGGATTCAAAATGATGTGCAAAAGCATCGGCTATTTCTTGTGGTGTTGTTTTTGTCTCTTTGTTGAATTCCATTATTTTGGGGTTCCCGCGATATTCTTTTAGAGACTTTACAAAATACCAGAAATATTTAATATTTTTTAGGAACCATCAACTCAGTATTGGACACGTAGAGGAGGTAGCTTAGCTCAATCAAATACTTTGAGTCTTTCCGAAGTTCAGAGTAGTGTGCGTAGTCTTCTGGACTTCTTAAAGACTTCTATTTTTGATACGCCTGATCACTTAAATAGGATGTTTCAAAATGGTCATCATTTGAGAACTGCTGAATTTGTTGTTTTCAAAATTGGGGGTTGAACTGCGCCCAGCTCTTTTCTTGGCATTTAAAGCTGTCATTTTTTTTTCTCGTATACACTGACATTCAACAAAGTGACAAGCTAAATATTTAGGTATATTCTAAGGGTTATATCTTTTGAACGCCTTATCGCATTTTGTTGCGCTTTGCATCAGTCGAAAGGAAATTTCATAAACAGTAATTCTGCATTTATGTTTTTGTCAACTTGTTTCATTGTTTTTGTATACAGGGTGTAATATGAGACTTTTTTTGCATATTTTTGGAACACTCTGTAGAACAATGTAACTACAGAAAAATATTAAAATAGTTTATAATTTAGACCTATCTTTTAGGATTATTTTGGCTTTTGATTCATTGATCTGGCTGTATTTTTAATGGAGATACAATGTTTAACGTAAAACATTGTATTTTTACCATATTATCCATACAGACTCAGAAGGCTATTTTTGTTTTGTTAGCGTGTCTGGCAAATTATTAAATAATGAAGTATGCCATTCAAACTTGTATCCAGTAGTTTATAGTGGCTAGACAAGTAACTCCAGAGAAAGTAGATGAAAGCAGTAGTGCTGTTAGAAGTGGGTATACCAGAAGCGACAGCCAATGCACCACCAATATCGTTGACAAGTTTATTGTCCTTCAAGCAGCCAGGAATCGATTTCAGAGCGCGACGATGACCAACAGACGCCTACAAGAAGTACTTGGTACTGTCATAAGTGACTACACCGCACGTGGTAGGTTGAAAGAAGTTGTGTTGAAAGCAAGGATTCCAGCGACCGGTCCAAAATTGCTTCGCCAACATCGAAGGACTCGCATACATTTCGCTAATGAGCAGGTACAGTAGAATGAAAAGCAGTGGTCCAAGGATTTATTTTCTGACGAGTCAAGTTTTTGTTTGAAATCGTCTGATGGAAGACAGAATGTGACGGCTTGGGAAAAGATACGAACAAGAAATGTTTATAGAAAAAGAAATTGGGGTAGCTCAGTGATGGTATAGGGAGGGATTTCTATAGATCATCGTACGGAACTTTGTGTGCTATCAAGATATTCTTTAAATGCTCAGTGATATATCGACGTACTAGAGCAGTATGTTATTCCGTTTGCCCACCTTATAGGTCAAGACTTTATTTTTATGCATGACCATGGCCTTAAGAAGCTCTGACTTAACCCTGGAATGGCACGCTTATTTTTTTTTACATAAACTGCATCCTGGGGTCTGTTAAACCCCTAGGTGTTTTTTGTTTTAAAATAATAATCGAAGCACCGATTTAATATTTTTTTATTTATTAAATAATAATATGCAAAACTACATCATCAAACAACTTACGTTTATTTACATACAAAAATTTTAAAAGCGAATGAAACATATTCAAATATACGATTTTTCTTATTCACTATATAAAAAACTAAAAATATTTTAAAAAATTCTTAAAATCTAAAACAATTAACTAGAAAAACCTTTAACCTAAAATAATAAATGAAAACATTTACAAAATAGTGTTTTTTTATTCTTAGCCAGGTACGTCATTTTTGGGTTTCGCAGTTGTAACAAAGTGGCGCTCTATGTTCCAAACAGTAAGGTTTGCGGCACACTGAACACGCGAAACTTGTTTTGCGATCTTTCCCACGTGGACAAAAGTTACATCTAACTTTTTTGGGCAAATTAACATCAGCGAGATTACCTGGAGGTATTTCTGTTCCTAATATTTCACTGATTTTTAGACGCAGTCATGTCTGCAAAGTGGCAATTTGTAACCGTTCCTTTAGATGCGGTTCAATCAGTTGCATGGAAAGTTCTTTTAGAAATGTTTTTCGGTTATTTTTTGGTCCCCCTCTCCATTGAGAATTCGCAAGCGAAAACAAAACCATAACATAGCATTTACTCCTCCGGCGTCCAAGATATTGAAAAACATTCTAAGGGGCTACCGTCTAGTTTTGCGGGAAGTTGTGTATGAGTGGCACAACTGATCAAATGTGTCTGTCCCTCCTTTTGTCTCATTGTAAGAGTGTATAAGATTTGGTTTTCCACTTGTTAAATTTATTGATGAATCAGGATGCAAAGTGGCCAGAAGCATCACTACCTTATTTTGCTTTGGGGTATATGAAACCAGCGTCTTGTTCCTGTCATAAGCAAACAATGATGTTCCTACCTGCTTCTTCTGCAAAAAATTCTTAAAGTCCCGAGGATTGTTAACTGATACTGCTCCAGCATTTTTTCACTTAAAGGTATTGAAGTAAACCAGTTGTCCATTGTGAGGTTGCGGTATGTTCCATGGATGGGCTCTGAAAGTTTTCTGACGTAATATGTAGGTACTGGCTCGTTATTTTCCACATCAACTTTTTCAACATATGGAATAGCATTTAACATGTAAATTGTCTTTGAGTCATTTATCATCATTATTTTAATACCATATTTATCGGGTTTGCTAGCCATGTATATGCGAAATGGACAATGTCCACGAATCAATAGTGCAGTTTTCGTACGGCGTATAGTATAACTTACAATTGTTTATAAATAAATCCCATATTTCGCGAATATGCGTAAACTTGTCCACTAATATTCTGGTATTTCGGTCTACTTTATTATCAAACCTTAAGCAAATAGCAATGAACTGAAATCGTTGCTGAGACATGGTTGCACGAAATAGTCCGTTGCCGTATTTTGTTGACCAAAGCTCATCTAAGTTAGAATTTGAGACTCTTAACGCACCAGCGAGATAAAGGAGATCAATAAAAGCTTTGATTTCTATTCTATTGGTTTGCCTTTTGTAACTTTGAGGCAAGCCCCTTTAACACTTCTTGATAATTTCTTGATTTGTGTGCAATACTATAATGTCTAAAATCTCTTCTGTAAACGGTAAATTCCATGATTTAACTGGGCTGCTAACGTTTCTGGCTTCTCGCTTTGGGCCGGGCAAATGTAAAACAATATTTTCTTTTCTTAGACGTCCAGGTGGATGTGGATGTCCAAGTCTAACGATGGCCATTTTTCCCTGATATACTTGCGATATTTCTTTGAGAATAACTGAATTCTCCTTCTTTCACTTCTTCATTATCACTTTCTTCATCATCACTATCCGACTGATCGAGCCC
This sequence comes from Kuschelorhynchus macadamiae, assembly GCA_030620095.1. Taxonomy (NCBI): domain Eukaryota; kingdom Metazoa; phylum Arthropoda; class Insecta; order Coleoptera; family Curculionidae; genus Kuschelorhynchus; species Kuschelorhynchus macadamiae. The sequence continues at coordinate 414,112 of JAUTXW010000932.1, forward strand.
AATATCCTCATCTTCATCTGATGAGCCTCCAAAAATATCTTCGTCTGTGTTAGGCTCATTTTCATTGGCCCACAAGTTTTCAGCTTCAAATAGCAACTCCTGTTCGGTCAATGGACGACGATTTTCTTTGTTGGAACTCGCCATTCTAGCAAACACCAAAAAATCAACAAGAAATTTTAATATTCGTTAACTGCACAGTGGGGTCTGAAATACCCAAATCACAAAATAAGTCGTAACTATAAAGCACCGAAGCAACCAATATGTCGTAGCGAGTGTCTTCGAGCACGGTCGACTATAAACTAAATTTACATGCGGCGGGGAGCCAAAATATCAACGCGTGCGCGTTTTACATTAACCGAAATGTGCGCCGGGGTATTTTAGACCCCACTATGCAGTTCCAGGGTTAAACCGCATAGAACAACCTGGGGCAATGCTTAAGAAAACGGCCTCCTTTGTCACAGAATTTAGAAGAACTTGACATGGCGCTTGTAGAAGAGTGGAAAAATATTCCACAAGAGCACGATTAATAAGAAGTATGCCAAGGCCCGTAGGATCAGAGCTAAAGGTGGAAATACCAGATATTAGTTATTTATTTACTCTTAAATAGAACATTACATTTTTGAAAAAACATTGTTTTATTTAAGAGACCTAAATTTTATTGAACTAGTATCTGACCTCTGCTTGACATTTGACGACAAGTAACAAATGGCCTTCTGATAATTTTAATTTCCAAGGCTACTTGATCTTTTTTAAGACTGATGGATGATATGGTAAAAATACAATGTTTTACGTTAATTTATTTATTTATTCACTCAAGTACACTACAGAAAGAAACATTCTAATTGGTACAAATTACTATTAAAACCTACTTAAATAATATATGTGATTATGTATAAAAACAACCAAAATTTTAAGTCACTATATTGGTAATGAAATTTTATAGGGATTTACTAATTGTTTAACATTCTTTTTAAAACAGATAGGTTAAGCGAGAACATTTCAAACTCAGAAAAGAAGCTGTTATAGTTACATACTAAACGGTTAATGAAGGCAGTTTGGCCATAGTTGGTTCTATGTTGTTCGTAAAATAATTGAGCTTGTCTCGTATGCCTTAATGGAACTAAGAATAACACTAAGCTTAATAAATTACTGCAATCAATAAAACCGTTAATAAGTTTGTTAAGAAACAGCAGATAAGCATTTCTGCGTCGATGCCCCATACTTTTGAAACCACGAAGCAAAAGCCTGGTATCATATGGTATATTACGATATGGAAAATGGTGTTTATACAGTAAGTATTTAACAAACTTATTTTGAATTCGTTCTAGTCTGTTTACATGACAAGCATAAAATGGTGACCATATTACTGAGCAATACTCTAAAATGCTGTGAACCAAACAATTGTATAAACAAATAAGTGCCTTCGTGTCATAAATATGTTTAGTGGTCCTTATAATAAAACCAAGCATTCTAAACCCCTTCAGAACAATGCTATGAATATGAAGGTTAAATGTCAAGCCGGTGTCAAAATTTACTCCCAAATCGTTAATGGATGATACATTTTCAATATTTATATTATTGATACCATATACTATTCTGATTGGATCTCGAGGCTTATAGATTTACATTTCGATGTGTTAATTGTCAAGTAATTTGAATTACATCATTCGTTAAATCTATTAAGATCAGACTGCAAACATTCAGAATCAGGCTTTGCAATAGTAAAAAATTTTAGGTTATCTGCATACAAAAGACAATAAGACGATTTACAACAAGAAATGACGTCGTTTATGAATAATAAGAAAAATACAGGCCTCAGATGAGAACCCTGTGAAACGCCTGATGTTACAAACACTTCACGCGAGATAGAACTAGACACCACTACCCGCTGACGACGCTACAGCATCCGAGATAATTACCAGAAATACCCATTTCAGATAGTTTGTGCAACAGTAAAACATGGCAGATGCTATCAAAAGCTTTAGACAGGTCAGTTTAAATGCAGTGATGTCCAGCCGCGACTGAGGAAAGAAGAAAATTTTGATACTCTGCAAGGGCTAGTAGCAGTTGAGCGACCTCCGAAAAAACCGTGCGGTTCTGGTGCAATGTAATTTTTGAAAGTATCAAAAATCTCATCAGTGAGAATAGCCTCAAAGAGTTTAGGTATGACGGAGATTAGTTATATTCCTCGATAATTGTTAATATTCATTCTGTCACCACTTTAATATAGGAAAAGATTAGAATGTTTCCATGTTACAGGAAAATAGCTGGCGTCCATTGACTTTTGAAAAATAATCACTAGTGGTTCAACAAGTGTTAATGTATGGAATGATAAGGTAGTAAAAAATTTGACTGAGTTAAATTTAGGTAATTCAAAATCTGTGTATGAGGAGTAGCAAGTTTGAAAATGTGAAGCAAAGGCATTTGCTACATCATTAGCATTATTGAGTGACTGATTGCCATACTGCATTACTCTGGGTAGGTTATAAGTACCTTTTAAACTATTGACATATGACCAAAAATGTTTGATGTTTGTAGGGATTAAATGTTCAGTATTACTAACAAACATTAAATAACATAAATCAGTACGAAATTTGACCTCGGGTCTAATATTTGAGTAGACATCATAATCACTCTGTAAACCAGACCCCTTGAACTTCTTATGGAACTTATTTTTCTCAGCGACGAGTCGTCGAAGTTCCGTGTCAAACCAGGAAGGGTATTTTTGACTTTTAATGTTTTTTTGCGGTACGTAAATATCTATGCCTTTAAAGAGAACATCATAGAATTTCTGGATCGCCACGTCAATATCCGAGATAAATGTTAAAAAAGACCAGTCAGTCTCACTATAAAAATCATTCAGGTCTGTAAAATTCGCCTAATCAAATTGGTAAAAGGTGGATTTATTGTCATTTTTCAGTTGGGAGAAATGCTGAATATTCTAGTAGCATTCTAGGGCAGGATGATACGTCAACCAGAGGTTCGGAACAAATCAAGACTGATTCTTCAATAAGCTCTTCACCAAAAACCAAGTCCAAGATTCGGCCAAGACGGTTTGGGTGTGGATTGATCTGCTGTAACTCAAGGAAAGACAGAGATTCGGTTAACGCTTCTGCGGCTGGTTAATGCAGTTCCAATGGTATTAAAGTATTATCTTCCGTTGACCAAACAATTTGAGGAAGATTAAAATCTCCATAGATAAACTTATGATTTTCATATTCGTTCCTTAAGGATTCGCAGGTATTGCAGAAAGATTGGTAGCAGTCTAAGGACGAGTTCGGAGGAATATATACACAGCAGATTATCAGATTTGTTCGATTGACAATCAGCTGAATCCAGACATCCTAGTAAGAAGCATTTATTGGTATGCAAATAAAACAAAAAATTATTAGAAGTGGCAATAAGCACTCCACCACCCCTTTGACAGTTCAATTCCTCGTAATTCCTGTCTCTACGAAATATGGTGAATTGTGAACTAAATAGTTCAGGATCGGAAAAGCTACTGTTCAGCACTATGTGGTCCCCAAAGTAGTATTATATAATCATTTTTTGTAAATTTTTTAGCAAGAAGAGAGCACAGATTAACTGTCTCATCAAAATACATTCTCTTCTGCCATTGGCAGTTAATGTCGCGATTGCCAGTTGTATAACGTTTGATTAAGTTATCAAAGCCGCGAACGTTCATGTCACCTATTACCAAAGCCTGCCGTCTTCTTACAGAACGAATCTCAGGCGGCATTTCTGCCAAGTTTGCCTGTTCTTTAGCATTGCTTGTATCATTCCTTGACTTCGCAAGGTCTACATACAGGGGAGTCAGCGCTCTAGTATGCATTATCTTAGATCTTAGCCTTTGCAGTTCGCCGCTGTAAGTTTCGTTTTCAGCTTCTGGTGTTCTGATAGAAGTCGCCATATTTTGATTGAGAACATTCAGTTCCAGCAGTTGACTCCTTAATCTTGCTAGGTCAAGATCATTCTTAAGTGAATCCTCTTCTATTTGTGCATTTTTCCGAGAAATACCAATAATTTGAGTATTTAATTTAGAAATTGTATCCTTTTTTTCCTTCAGTTGATTCAGAAGTTTCTCTTTATTTAGATAAACTTCGTCGGTGAAGTCTTGAGTGTTTTTCCTTTCCCTTATATAGTGTGCATTCTTTTGAATGATTTCATTCCTAAGCTGGGTCAATTCGCTATTTAATTGTCTAATTGTCTCTTCGTTGTCCAGTTCATTCTTTTCCAATGCTACGTCCTTTTCTTTAATCAGTGCGTCCCTTTTCTCGATCTCCCCATAAAGATGACCAATTTTGTCATTACTTAAGTCAATTTCCTCACAAACTAAAGAACAATATATCTTGTGACCATTCAGATTTTTGTGAATTTTCATGCGGGATTTACAGCTTGGATGAAGCACATTTAAGCAAACTATACAGACTAAATTATTAAAATCCTTTTTGCAGCACTTAAAGAATTTATCCATTATCAAAATTCAATTTTACTTATAACTAACACAATAAAAAATCAACATTTAAAATATAAATAAAAAAGTCTAAACTATAAAATATATTATTTTTAAAACAAAAGGTCCAAACCATTAAAAATAATACATACACATATTTAAATATATATACAAAAGGAAAAGACACAAATAACTTGGTCAAGAAGTGAGACACCACTCCCCTACTCAGTTCAGAAAGATGATGTCTCTAAAAAAAAAACAATTTAGTAATTTGCAAATTTGTGGCAAATTTCCACAAAATAAGATAAAGCCTGTTTACTTATTTTGAGTCATTAGGATTTGAAATGAATTGATGAGGTCACTGATTTGGTTAAGTGAAATCGACTATAGAATGAAACTAAATCAAGAAAAGATTTTTGCTGAATTCACCAGGTAAAACAGGCTATATAATTTATCAATATTCTGGTATACATTTGAAGGTTTATGGAAGGCAAGGATAAGGAATTTATTCCAAATGATAATAATGGGAATAAGATAAGAACTAACATCAGTTGATAAGAACTTACAAAAGTATATGTATATGTTTAACCCGACGACGGTACGGTGGGGCTTAATTACATAAGTGGTACGGTGGCGTATGAACAAAATAAAGCTAAGTAGATGGATTAAATATTGTTATTTATAATATTAAAGTCGTTTTAAATGTTTATTCTAATAAATACTAGGTACTTATTCTTTTAAAAAGTGTATGGTAACAAAAAATACTTATTATTATGAAAAATACTTATACACACAAAGATACTAATAGGTACATATTATAAAATAAAACAAGTTCAAAATTTACGCTGCATTTTGTTCAAAACATGAACTGTTGCATGTTGCATGCATACAAACTGATCGCACCGAACACAAGTGTAAAACGATTTTCTATCCTTATTACGTTCACAGGAGTGACACCTTCCCGATTTGATCTGCTTTTTGCCCCGTGACTGGCTATTGTGTTCTTTATTAGAAGATCCAGAAAATTCACCAATCTTTCTCTTCAGTCCAATAGGGAGTCTTGGATTAGTTTGTCTAATCTTCAAATATGGTGTAATTAATGCCAACGACAACTCTTTCATGAATAGACGACGCTTCGTGGAGCTTGGGCAATTAGAATTGAAGATTACAAAAGCATTGATTGATGCCATATTTAGTAGGGAAAAAAATACCGTCAAAGGCCATCTGCGACTATTACGCGATACATCACAGTTACTGGCAAGCTCATCAACCACATCTACACCTCCTTTCGTTAAGTTATAAAAGGTGATGATCTCTGGTTTTTGGTCGCTACCAGTTTCTACATCAATTGTATCACAGTGATGTAGGGTGGATAGTAATAAAACATTCTTACCCTTCTTAGGAACATACGAGACGAGAGTAACATCTCTCTGGAAAGCAAATATGGATGACCTTTCAGCCCTGTTTTTGATTTGCAAAAGTTCGGTTGGTATTTCTCTTTTATTTTTACGTAAAGTGCATACGGAGGTAAGCTTTTGTTCTTGTAATAATCTGGTTGAGAGTGAATAGCTTGCAAACCAATTATCATATGTTATGTTCCGGCCTGACTTTTGAACAAGCTTACAAAGTCGTAAAACAATATCTTCTGGTTTGTTACTGAAATCAAATGGACCAGCTGGTTGTTTACCAACGTACACTTCCTGGTTTAAAACGTAAAATGTTCGAGCGTCCACCAAAGCAAAAATCTTAATGCCATACCAAAAGCTGCAACGCCCTCTAAACGATTCTAACTTCTCATCTATAGTTAAATATTCACTAGGAGTGTAGGTTGCCACACAATTTTCAACAAACATATCAAATATTGCTCTAATGGGTGCAAGTTTATCTAATTGGCGTCTTTCTTCTCTGGTTTCACTGTTGTCAAATCGTAAGCATTGTAATAAAATACTAAACCGTTTTTGGCACATTGTTGTTCTAAAAATGTCTACTCCTAAGCCGTCTGTAGCCCATAAGTCATCTATGTTTAACCTTGCCGACTTTATAACACCAGAAATGTAAAGAAGGCCTAATAGAGCTTGAAGTTCTTCAAGTGTCGTATCTTTTGTTAGGTGCTGTGTATCAGGTCTATTGTAGTTTCGTGCTTTTTCTCTCAACTTGTAGTTTGTATATTTTACAACGTCGTTAAGCATTGCATCGGTAAAAAATAATTTCCAGCATTCTAAGGGATCTTTGATACTTGAAAATGCCCGTTTGACTCCAGGCAAATGCGTGATAATATTTTCAGATCTCGTTCTTACAGCCAAGTTTCCATGTTTCTTAGACCATTTTGTAATACCATCTTTGCCAAGGTAGTAACCCCCTATATCGCTATTAGGTTCAATAGCTGAGGAGTTTTCATTTAGTAGATTATCTTCGTCCTCTATTTCTTGCTCTGTGTCTGAATTTGCTGATCGTTCGCTGACGTTATCGTCCTCCGCTTCTGAACCGGATTGATCATCTTCTTTTGAAGGATTTTCGGCGGTTTTTTCGTCCTCGCTGTCTTTCCAGAGCTTTAAAAGTTTTGCTTGATCTTTCTCATAATATGACATACTGGAAAAAACGTTCAATAAACACAAACTTATAAAAATACAATATAAACCAACCTACTTTGAAAAATATTCCAAAAATAAATGAAAAGATTAACGTGTCGCGTAACCGGTACGGTGGGGTATGGATAAGCACAGTCGCGTTCTTAAGCTTCTTACGCCTACGACGGTTGTGCCACTACTAAAATTATAACGTATATACATAGGATACTCTTTGGAACGAAGGTACACGAGCTCTCTCGAAGATGTCGCAACTTGTTATTTTGTTGCGCGGCGACAAAGTACGCTGGGGTATATTATACCCCACCGTACCGACCGCCGGGTTAAGATTATTTTTTAGGTGATATTTAAATATACTACATACATTTCTGCACAGGTTAAACATTGCATCTCCTTTAAAAATAGAGATAGAGCAATTAATCAAAAACCAAAACAATTCTAAAAGATAGGTCTAAATTATAAACTACGATTTACTACTTTTCTGAAGTTACGTTATTCTACAGGGCGTTTCAAAAATTTGCAAGAAACAAATTGACAAAAACAGTAATGCAGAATTACTGTATGAAATTTCCTTTTGACTGATAAAAAGCGTAACAAACTACGATAAGATAAAGATATAGCCCTTCAAAATATATCTAAATATTTAGTCACTTTTTTTGTACGTCAGTGTATTATCGTTCAAAATTTCGTTGCAATATACCGAGCGGTTCAAAAGTTAGGCGGGGGGCGACAGATTTTATGTCCCCATTATATATGACTGTTTAGTCTAATTTTTTATTGGAGCATTTGTTCAATTAAAACTAAAAGAATATGTTTTTTAATTTTCGATCTCTATGAAGTCATTATTAGAATATTAAAATCATGTTAAAATAATATAATATTATAATAATAAAAATTGCCAAGTCTGTTTCACAAAATGTATAGAAACAAATTTCCGTATATTTAAAAGATTTTTAACCTATTCGGTAGATGACTCAACATTGTGGGTCAGTCAGTGTTTGTTTTGGTCCCATTCTGGTCTTTCCAGAAACTTTTTTTTGATTGCGGCCGTTGGTTTTTTATTTAAAAAACGGTGTCTATAGTAATTATTATATTAAGGAAAATTTTTCGAATTTTAGCTTTGTATATTATATATTTAGTGATTGTTGTAGTAAAAGTATTAAATCTACTGACTTTTTTTTATTTTAAATTTTAAATAACCCCATATTAAAATTTAAAATCGTATTTTGAAGCAGTCATCCAAGGGATTTGCTTGTAAATGTTATATAGTCCAACATGTGCTTGCTTACTATATGTAATATTTTTTAGCGCTTTCAGGATTATCTTGCTTTTGCATACTTTATCAATATACAGAGTGGTCCAATTGAAAAGTATGCACCTAGCTTCGTGAAATTAAAACACATTTTTAAATATATTTTTCAACCTGCATGTGTTCAACCTCCTGGCGGGGGATAATGACACCCCTGAATTTTCAAATGGTAAATGGGGTCGAGTGTAACATCATTTTAAAGCGCACAAAATTATCTTTCTAATGATACCGTATTTGTTGGATTTTACTTGATCAATTAATGCCAAAATAGCTTTAAGATGTGGTTTTCGGTAAATTTTAGTTCTTGGAATTCAAAACAACTACAATTACTTCTCATTATTTGTTAGTTTTTTAAGATTTATTAAACGTTAAGTTAACAAGTTTAAAAATTTGCTTCCATACAATAATACAGATATTGTGTTATGCTTCTACCCCAGCTATAATCGGTTGGCGAAGATCTATGAAATAGGGTTTCGTTACAAAACGTTTATTTTTCCCAAAGAAAATAAAGGTAATAAATCGGGTGATCTGGCAGGACATTCAGTTGGGTCTCTGCTTCCAAACCACTGTACCAGGTGAACCGGTTCTTTAAAAATTCTCTTGCATCAGCAACATAGTGGCGCTCCATCTTGCTGGAAACAAAGTCAATCAATATTATGATTTTGGTCATCTTCTATTATTTCTATTATAAAAGGGTCAGTTACATCTTCAAACATGTTTAGGTACAATTCGCCAATTAAATTTTCGGGAATAAAAAGTGATCCAATAATATGATTTTCTAATATGCCACACCAGACCTGTTTTGAAAATTCAAATTCAAATAATTTTTATTCATCAGTTTTAGAAAAGTACATAAGCGAAGCAATTATAACAGTTGACTATATAATAGTATAATGTACATTAAAATGACTTACATGTAATAAAAGAAAATACGTATATAGTCGAATGCGGTCTTATCGTGCGGGTCCAAAGGTCACCAACATTATGAATCAAATCAGAAAACACAGTGAATACCAAAATGTTGTGTGATTCTTTTATCGAGCTATTAAATCTCCATGGGCTATTTACAAATATACAGGGAGAAAGAAAATAGTTTTTACGCAATATTATTTTATATATTAAATGCCGTGGGACTAAATAAGAAAATTCGCAAAATATGTATTTGGTTAAAATTTTTTGATTGGCAAAAACAAAAATACACAAAATAACAAGCGCCTTAATAAAGTCGGAAGGCGGTTCGAATCAGTGGAGCAATCAGAATATGTTCTGTTTATACAGCCACTTAATGAAAGTGAGATTTTTTTATCAATCACCATAAATTATGAGCCCCGCTTGACCTAAAAATCTAACCACTTATACAGTGTCATTTATTAAAATTCGGGTCACCACTGTGCAAAGAAAACTTGTTTTTTCAATTCCGTCTATCTGTAGGTATGTCTGTCCGTCAGTCTGTCTGTTCGCGGCATAGCTAAAAAGCAACTTATCCGATTTCTTCAAATTTCAGTCTAAAATTAAGGGCCATTCATGCGAAAAATACAGGCTATATATATATATATATATATATATATATATATATATATATATATATATATATATATATATATATATATATATATATATATATATATATATATATATATATATATATATATATATATATATATATATATATATATATATATATATATAGCATATCCGGGTGTACATCCGTTCACTACTGGTTCTGAAAAGAACAGTTTTAAATTAGGAAAGTTTTAGAGAATTTTATTAGAGACAAATTTGATGACGTTTTGAAGTATTAGGCGTTGGATATTTTTTGTGGTTTTCTAATTGCGCTTGAGTTTTTGGATTTTAGAAAAATCAACTGTTGGTAGTTTTAATGATTCGTCCCTTTTATTTAAATCACCTTGCTTTTCAATTTCTAGCTTCTATTAACGACTCGTATTATGGTTTTATGGTTTATACATAGGGCACTTTTATTTTATGGCCGGTTTTGATGATGTAGGAATAAAGCATGTTTGGTAAAACGAAGTTTCTAGCTTCAATTGTTTTTGAGATATTGGCATCAACTTTTTATTTTCTTACCGACGCCATATTGGATTATTGTATTTTTGGAAAAATCTTTTTAAGAGCTTTCCAATGATGTATAACAAGGTAAGATTATTATTTTTCTTGAGCTCTAAAAACCAAAATATTGTTTTTTTTTAAGTAGGCTTTGATTACGCATGGCGGCCATAATGAAACAAAAGAATGCCGCATGTCAACAATCATTTTGTGTTCCTGAATAGTACTTGTTATCATTTTCTCATTGTGCCGAGTTTTTACAAAGTTTATTTGAGTTTCTTTTACTACTTAAAATGGAGGGTAATTATTCCAACGAAGAGAATTTGGATATGATAGAACTTTATTTTAAAGCAAATATTTGGGAAATACACAAGCAGCTGCGCATTCATACGAAGAACAATTTCCAGACCGACATCAACCAAGCCAAAGGCATTTCAGATTTCTAATTGTTAACCTGTTAGCCTACGGGTCTTTTTTGGAACCGAAACCAAAGACCTATTCAATAGATAATGAAGCAAGAAACGCAGCTATAATAGAAAGTGTCAGGGACAACCCAACAACCTCAGTAGGCGCGAAAGATTGAAGAACAAACGGCAATTCCCAAATCAACCGTCCAACGAGTCTTGAAAAAACTTCACTTTCATCCCTATAAACCTACTATTGTACAGGGTCTTCAGGTAAATGATTTTTTAGAAGAATCACGTTTAGTGAATGGTTCATCAACAAATGCCAGCAAATACCCAACTTTCATTCTAAAGTACTTTGGACAGATGAAACACGAATTACAAACTGTGGAATTTTCAATAAACATAATACTCATTACGTCTGGGGCATCTTTGTGGCGGAGAATCCTCATAATTTAGAAGAAAGACGTTTAAAAACAAAATTGGATTCCACAATGTGTGATGTGGCATTATAAGGTGTAACTTCCAAACAATGCACTTCTGCTAGTTAAATCAGTTTAACAATTTGTTCTTTTAATAACGCCTTACTAGCATTTTGAAGTATGGTGTTAGCTTTGTTTGTTAGTTTCTTTTTCAGAAACAAAGAAAATTTAGACAGATAAACTTTCGAAAAAGTATGACAACTATTAAGAAACGAGGAACAAATCGTCAGTAGAAGTTAAATAGTACATAATATATCATCCTACAGTCTCTCAGAAAGTGAAAAATCCTGCAGTAAAGGTTTTAATTTTGCGATATCTCCTAAGGAAACTAAAGAAGAAATAATAAGATGGCTGTCCTCTGAAGAAACAGAGAGGAGATTCGACAAGAGGTGGCAAGAATTTTAAGATCAAGCAAAACACCAAAACAAAACCTAAATGCCACTGAACAAAGGGCCCTAATAAACCTCCGAAAAAATAAAAACATCACAATCCTTCCAGCAGATAAAAGGTCACCGAATATCAAGATTACGTACAAAAAATGCAGGATATCCTACAAGACAATTTTTATTTATGGGGATAGAAAAAACAACTAAAAAAAAATAAAAAGTTCACCAATAAACGAAATTCATACCACGGGAAAAGTCGAGCAGATGTCCTAAACTCTATGGTTTACCAAAAATACACAAACCAGGCGCGCCTATCAGACCTATTGTTAGTGCTGTTAATTCGCCGCTACAAAAACTGTTTTTGCAACCAACTGTAGAAAAAATATGTAAAAAACAGGAACATTTCACTCGAATTATACGAGATATCGTCCTTGAAAAAATTACAAGCCTAGATGTCAAATCGTTATATCCCAGTATTCCCATCGACGAAGAAAGATTCTATGAAAATGTTTCCAGGCACATATAATAGAACTGGAGCATTGCCTCAAAAATACTTATTTTTTTTATGTGTTAATTTAAATTTAGCTATCACCAGTAGTCGCGAATTTATTTATGATATACTTCGAGAAAGTGAGAAAGCAAGTTTAAAACCCAAATTATGGATTCGTTATGTGGATGACATATTTATTATATGGTACATGGTTGCAGAGCTCGAAAAATTTCTGAGTCACATGAAAATCTGAAACAATTTACTCTAGAGTTAGAGGACCATTTTTAGATGTTTTTTTTACAAAACTACATAACTGACATTTCGAATACAAGTTATAGAAAACCAACACATACAGACAGATATTTAAATGCAAAATCACATCATCACCCAGCACAAATTCAAGCTGTTGCAAATACTCTAAATTGTTCTGCGACTAACTGAAACACAGCGAGACTGCTTGTGTATTTCTATTTGATTTAAAGAAAAATGGCTACACAAATCGCACCATAGAGAAAGCTCTAATGCACAAGTTTCCCGAACAACAAAAAATATGAACCGGGAAAGCTCCATTTTACCATATGTAAAAGGCACAACAGACAGAATAAACTTTGGAAACAAACATACAAACAATACACAAGCCACAAACAACTATAGGTAAACTTCAGGAAACACAAAATGATAAAATGTGGAAAACATGCGGCATTCAGTATTTGTGCCAGGACTGTGAAAAGTTGTACGTAGGGCAAACTAACAGGCGAATATCAGCAAGATGGAAGAGCCTAGCATCAGAAAAAAAAACAATTATTTTTCCTACATCATCAGGAAACCGGCCATAAAATAAAATGGGTGTAGGGAATAATCATTATCTTGTTATACATAGAAATTGAAAAGCAAGGTGATTTAAATAAAAAGATCATTAAAACTACCAAAATGGAAGACAATAATAGACAAATCTAAAATCGCAAAAATAAGCGCAGTTAGCGCAACAACAACAGCACCATCCAGAAAACATAAAAAGACCAACGCCTGCGCAGATATAACCTTCGGCCCCGAGTGGGGCTAAAAAGGAAGCGTTGAAGTCACCAACACTTCAGTCTCTATTCGGACGCGAGAAAGAAAGCTTCGAAAATGCCAAATGTGATTTTGGCGAAACGTCAGCAAAACTGTTCTTTTCAGAAATAAGTAGTGAACCCGGAATGAAAACACATATATATATATATATATATATATATATATATATATATATATATATATATATATATATATATATATATATATATATATATATATATATATATATATATATATATATATATATATATATATATATATATATATACTATTTCAAAAACCAAAAGAAGATATCCTAAATTTTCAAAACGTCGTTTTTGAAATACAAGACGAAATTATATATATATATATATATATATATATATATATATATATATATATATATATATATATATATATATATATATATATATATATATATATATATATATATAGCATATATACATATATATATATATATATATATATATATATATATATATATATATATATATATAATATAATTTCGTCTTGTATTTCAAAAACGAAGAAGGCCATGAAAATTCTATTTCTGTCTATCTATATCTATCTTTTCAGGTTTTTGAAATAGTCAGGTTCTGTTTTCTCGTTTTTACGCACATTTCATATTACTGCTCGTGCTCCTTATATCCCACCGTTTTTTATACTGAAACCACCCTCAAATATTGCTCTACAACATGTTAAAGACTATAATTACATAGATGTTTTGAAGTCGGTTAAAAATCAGAACGAATAAAAGAAAGAATTAGAACGGAATAAAAGGTGAGGTAAATAAATCGATATAATATTATAAATAACACTCCTACACTTGCAATCGCCTTATCCCTTGACTTAGATTTTACACAGGTTATTGCTTATGTCATATGGTATTTTTGTGATCATGCGGACGACCACCATTTACACTACATCACGTATTACCGCTTACCTACATCTAGATTGTTTTTGTGATAACCTCAAAGACTGTCGCTTAACGCTACTATGCACCTCACCTGAATAATTGTATAGGTAAGTACATTTGCAATTTTTTTGCGTGTTTTGCTTATCACTAAAAATCTTTCGATCGTATTCAGATTTAGTTTAAATTTGAAAACTACCGTTCTCCGCTATTTTCTTATAGGCACAGAATTCCCAAGGACCAGTGGTGGCTGAGACTAAGACCCCTGCTGCGGGTGCTGGCCAAGCACGACTCTACGTACGAAGAGGAAGGCATGTATATGACCCTCGAGGATCGTAATATTCGGGATTTAGTTTCTTAAATGGTTTTAAAAAATCACGGAATATGATTTTCGTTTAATTATGAATATTTTCTTTGAATGCCTCGTATTCAATTTATTAAGAGTATGGACTGGTCCCTAGTTATTTGATATGCAGGGTGTTCCTAAATGTCGACTAAATATTGAAGGTAGAGATGCCTTGGAGCATTAAAAAAGTTCACTATTTTCGAGATACAGCATGTTTAAAAAAATCGATTTTTAATAATAGTAAGAGATATGTGGTTCAAATTTGGCAAAACCTCATAGGTATTCAAACCCTGTATTTTGACTGTATCAAAATTTTTATTTCAATCAAGGTGGTAGGTATGGTTTTTTCAATAAAAATATGAAATGCCACTAATTTTTTTAAAAATTTACTAGCATTAGCATTTAGACCAAGAAAAATACACAGAAATACCTTTATTTTGTTTTCTTAAAGAAACTTAGTTCTCCAATTATTCTAATTTTTTTTTAATTCGTCGGTTAGGAGAAATTATTCTAATTAAATTTGAAAATATATAATATAATGTTATAATTCTCATCTATTAAAAATACAGAATAAAAAATTGGATCTAGTTTTATTTAATGAATTGTATTAATTTGACACCCTGTATGTCAGAAACTGAAATACATAAGTCTCAGGGTTTACTCATAGTACGCCTATGGTTAAAATGAAGAGTTATACTGTCAAAATATAGCCTTTAAATGCCTTACTTTGTACGAAATATCAACTAAAGAGCCATTTCTGTTAGAATTATTAAACAAAATTATAAAATTATTTTAACTTTAAGACCCTGTATTACAAAATAGACTATTTGCGGACACATGTTCTTATGAATTTTTTTAATGATCCAAGAAACAATCTTTTTTAATATTTACTCGACATTTAGGAACACCCTTTATGTAGGGTAAAAGGAAAACGACTACAATTATGAAAATGAAAGATTCCTTCCGTGTTGCCGAATTGTGTGATTTGAAATAAGGATTCAAATAAGAATTTCAATACTGAAACGATTTTGAAAAATTTGCAAACTCTTAATGAAAAATTTTAATGGTGGAATTAATAATAATAACGCAAATGTGCGTGAAGTTAGGCCCTAAAGTATTTCCAGTTCGCTCAAATTTGATCTCATTCGTTAGTGCTTCGTTAATGCTGCTTAGTGTGTCTTTTGTTTTTTTTTTGTTTTGGTCTGCCCCTAATTTGTTTCCGGTCAACCCCAAATTGAGACATCACTGACTGCTTCGTTTAGTTTTGTTGATGCTTTTTTATTTTGGGAAAAAGGAGTTTTGTTTTAAGGTTTCCAAAAACAAACGAAGTCTGACTTGGGTTGATAAGAAAAACTTTGGGGTTTAAACAAAACAAAAATAAGAGAGTATTTATAAAAATAAGAACGGACAAACGAGACTAATTGAAGCACTAACGGGGCTGGGAACTGACCTTGAAACAAAAGAAACGAATATTTCCAAAATTACTCTAGCAATAACGAAACTGCTTAGAGCACTAACAAAGCAGTAACGAATGACACCTAGTTTTTTGGTGGTTCAGAAAAACTTTAAGGGCCTTGAACCTTGAAATAGAAAAAAAAATATTTGAGAGACTAAGAGAGCATTAATGAAACCGAATGAAGCACTAACAAATGACACCAAATTTGAGCGAATCGAAAATACTTTGAGGCTAACTTCTCGGATCTAGAAAATATTCAGTATTTGCTCTTAAGAAATGGTTAGTTTCACCCCTGGTTATATAGAACTTATTTGCTCAAATTGACCAAATATTTGTAGTTTTCCCTTTTACCCTGTACATAAAATGATATAACGTTTATATGGTACACCTTACAGTCCAATCTATACTACGGTACAGTGCAACACTGCATTGTAACTCGGTTAATGAATATTACGATGAAAGTAAGTAATGTTGCCAATTAAGCGTTAAACTCGTTACTTGTTGCGTAATAATTTTATCCTAGCTCTCTTGCCCATGTCTCGAACCGTCTTAGAATGATTTCACAGACAAGATACGTTTCCGGTCAATTATTTGTTTTTTTTTACGTTAGATTCGCTTTTACTTTAAATAAGGGTATTTATTTATATTTTATTATATTTGTTTTTTTTTTTTGTACTGTATATGGGACATCTCAAAAAGGTCTGAACAAAATGCTACCACGTATTCCCGAGTTCAAAATGCCACAGTTTAAGAGAACTTACCTTAACCCGCCCGAATGACTTTCGATAGGGTGTTATCAACGTCAAAATTTAAAAAAAACTGAGGTGAGATTGAAATTTAATGAGGAAATTATTACCGCAAAATGACTTTTGACATTTTTTTTGTTCGAGTTGTCAAATAAGTGTTCAAATATTAAGAAATCATAGTCCTTGGGATGGTTAGACCGTATCAAACTGGAATTACTATCCGACGTTTCGACTTCGAACGCATAAGGCATTTTCAGGGAACTTTATTCCACGAGATCTGAACATTGAATGATCTCGGAAAGATTAGGGAAATAGGACTATTACTTCAAGAGTCCAATCGTACAATCTTTAATAGATAAAGCCGATTTGACAATTCTTGCGATCCCCAAAAGATGTACCCTTTCAAACAGGAGTATATAAAATTCCTTGCTGCTGTGGAGAAGTGTATATACGAGAAAAGAGACGTTTAATATCCTCTACACTTAAGGGACATGAACGATATATTAAAAAGGAAACAAATTGCTCAATATGGTGTAGCTGAACACCAGCATACTACAAATATTTGCATATAAGAAATAAACTAGTAGGTCCACTCCTCGTTAAATCCTTTGATCTATTTCTGCCACAGTGTTTTTGCGTCGCGCGATTGCTGGTGCCTACGGATATGGCCGAATTGTTGCGGATGTCTCCGAACGTCGCCAGAGATGTATTTAGGAAAATATGGGCACATTATAAAATAAAAAAATGTCGTTTGATCTTCGGGTAAAAAAGTTCGTGAAAACGGAATATTGTAAAAAACCTTTCATGTAAACAATAGTTCTTTCGCATCTGTAAGATTTTTTTTTCTTTTATCAAGAAATATCTCGGAATGTCTATTAGCTCACGAGTTAACCGGGCTGATTTTGGGCAGAATCAATTTAGACGAAGGATTTAAAAGAGACATGAAATGACGAAAAATTATTTCTAGCGTAAAATCACATCTAAAGTTAGGGTTTTTTTATGGAAACAATTTGGCGTATTATGTTTTTAAATGCTTCCGGCGAACATTTAATTATATTTAAAGATACAAATTCATATACAAATAACCACATAAAATTTAATTAATTTACGAATTTTGGGCACCCAAAAACCAATTTAAAATTTGACACGTTAAATTTTTCATTTCAATTCAGAAATTGGTAGGAATTTAAAAAGGGGAGGACTAAAACTTTAGAGTATCCTAAAAAATCAAGTTTTAATATGTTATTGTTTCAAAGATTTTCTACTACTCTCTATATCAGTTTTAATTTTAACATCCATTTAAATCTCTCTTTGATTTGTTCACAGTATTCACCGTAACAGGATGATTCCAAGAAGAATTTAAATATAAAAATGCTCATATTTTACTTGATTAAAATAGTGTTTGGTAATTTCTTTTGCGGTAATAAAGATGTTCGAAGTTGTTTATATAAAAAGATGAGATTTTTTTTAAAGTTTGATGTTCGATATATCTATCTATTTTGGCTCTAGGTATAGTAGGTAGCATTTTATACAAACTTGTTAGAGACGCCCTGTATATTTTATATAGATTTATTTTTTCTTTAATTACGAGATATAATCATTTAAAGAAATGCGGTATATTTAAGATGTAACTACGTGTTTATAGTAAAACTATAAAATTACGTGGTATATTTATCTAGTCACTCATTTTTAACAAGTAGCAATATGAAAAAAAGTAATAATAGTCAGTGGCGTACCAAGACTCGGTTGAACCTTTAACCCAACGAAAAGGTCTGTTAAAAATTTCATTCAGAGATAACTGATGATGACTAAAAAAAAGGACTTCACCGATGCCGGTGAGTTGTAGTATTGGGCCCTTAAAAACTGGATGACTAAAAAAGGTCCCATTGGGCGCTTGCCTGTTTCCTTCCACTATATGATATCTACGCCACTGATAATAGTATTAGATTAAATGACATATATCTTAGAAATAACCCCATTAGGTAAAATGTTTTATTTTATGAAATATATTGATTTTTTGTTTATAGTATGTTTTAGGTAAATATATATCTTACTGTTTCTCCTAAAGAAATTGGAATGTGGTTTGTTTTTTATTTTCCATTTCCATTACTTTTTTCCTACTTCCTTACCTATTCCAAGATTTAGTCAAGCTAAGAAATTGTTTCTAAAACGTACTGCTTTTTTAACTATAGATTTATATATATTTCCAATGTGTGTGGAGAAATTATTAGCTTTCTCAGTTAAAAAGACGACGTTTACCATTAAAAGTAGATTTAAGTCACTTTCGTAACTATTCTTGTATTGCGAGTCTCATTTCCAATTGAAGTTTGTTTATTTAGGGTGATTTTTAAGTTGATGCTTTAGTTAACAGAACATATAATTCGAGAAAATAAGCAAATTTTTCAAATAAAACTATTTTCGTAAAATGTTTCGTTTCCGATATACCTACAGGGGTTAAAAATTTAAGAAAAATATGTTTTTTTATCGAAACTTTCGTACTACGGTAGATATTTCTGTGAAATTTGGTACACTCTTTTCTACTATCAACTGACATTTTTTTATGTAAAAGAATTTTAAATTTCTGTCGGTGGCATCCAAATGGGAGTTGGAATATTTTTCAAGAAAGAATGTACGCCACTGATTTTTCCTAAAATGAACATTATTTTTGAAATACTCGTTTACTTTGGAGCGAATTTGTTTTTTAGTAAAACGCACTGTTTTTGCGTATAAAATAAAATCTGTTTTGATGCAGATCGAAATCGCTAAAATCCGATATGATGTTTTCTATATAAAATTCACTTTTGTCTAATTTTTATTAAAGTAAATTCAATCACTTGAAATACACTACTACTATTCGAACGTAATACAAATAAATATATTAGTATTATTTTTAGTAAATGAAGCAACATTTTCAATTCGCTTATTTTAAATAACTAAAAAAAGGAATGTAAGCTAATTCTCTTACATATACAGGGTGTTTCACAACTTATCCACGAAATTTTAACCACATATGCACTGTTACGAAAGAAGTTGATTTCTAAAAAAAAAATGTAATGAAAGTCCTACACAAATTAAGTTATAATTCTGAGTGTCAATAACAAAATGAAAAATAAATATCTGTATTTTGCGCCCATCGTTGCGATATCACAACACTCATTAATAATTTCTTGTAGCAAATGTTGTACAAATCCACTAAAGAAAACAAAATACCAGGCATTTTTTGTTTTTTCATATTGATAAGAACATGTAAATGTTTAATCTGTATCGTGAGTGATCTGAATGAACAACGGTCGATTTTTGTGAATTTAAAAAAAGTATTTTGCGAGTTTATGTTTTTCGATATTTATTAAAAATGGCACATGTGTACAGCAATGAGGAGTTAGTGGATATTGTTTTAGCGTACGGAGAAGCAGGGCAAAATTCGCAAGCGTCTTCTCGTTTATATGCGAACCGATTTCCGAATAGGCACATACTACATTCACAAACATTTACTTCAATTGTTTTACGTGCACGTGCTAGTGGAGATTTGAGCCCCAGACGTGGGGTGGATGGGGGTCGGGTTCGCCCACAACTCGTTTTAAACGCCGAAGAAGAAATTTTGCATATTGTGGAAGAAAATCCAGGAATAAGCACAAGGAGGTTAGCCCAACAGATACCAGAAGTCTCACATGCGACAGCGGGCGCATATTACATGAAGCCCAACTGTACCCTTATCACGTCCAGACAGTCCAGGCGTTGCTACCCACAGATTACCCCCTCAGAATAAGATTTTGTGAGTGGTTGTTGCAAAAAATGCTCGAAATGCCCGTTTTACAGCTGATATTTTCGCCACCGATGAATCAATTTTTACTCGAAATGGTATAACCAATCTTCATAATACACACGTTTGGTCCTTTGAAAATCCTCACGCAATAGTCCAGACAAACTTCCAACATCGTTTTTCTTTAAACATGTGGGCAGGTATTGTCGATGAACGTCTAATTGGACCGTTCATATTGCCAGATCGGATGGATGGTCACCAGGATTTGGAATTTCTTCGGAATGATTTGCCGGTCCTTCTTGAAGATGTGCGATTGGCGGTCCGAGCAAGGATGTGGTTTCTGCACGATGTTTAGAAGTTCGTAATATTTTGAATAAGGTACAGCAGATACGCTGGATCGGTAGGGGTGGACCAATTGCATGGCCTCCACGGTCTCCCGATCTAAATCCTATGGACTTTTTTTTATGGGGATACTTGAAAAACGAGGTATACCGTACTCCAGTTCAGAATATTGAAGATCTGCGTGACCGAATCACAGTGGCTGCCGATAATTTGAGACTTCAAGCACAGCAGGAAGGAGGTGTATTTCAGTTAGTGCGCCGAAATTGGATTAGACGCGCTCAAGCTTGCATTGAAGCTAATGAAAACAATTTTGACCGGCTTTTATAAATAAGTGAACTGGTAAACTGTATTATTTTATTATCTCGATTTCTGTACGACTTTTATTACATTTTTTTTTTGAGAAATCAACTTCTTTCGTAACAGTGCATATGTGGTTAAAATTTCGTGGATAAGTTGTGAAACACCCTGTTTACAAATGTATTGTGTTTGTGGGAGTATCAATAAATAAATAAATGAAATAAAATAAATATTTCAAAAATTCAATCATCTGCAAAAGTTAACTGAACAATATCGCCGATAAAATGACTGGTAAAAAAATTTCTTGATGTCAGTTGGCCGTCAATTCCTTTATCAGTTTGTTTCAATTGTGAAAATGGCTCATATTTATGAAAACGTTGAACTCATGGATATGCTGCTAATTAACGGGGAGTGTCATCAAAGTGCGGCTGCAGCCTCGCGGTTATACACGAAATGCCTACCCTTAAGAGTCCATCCCAGACTTCGTTGTTTTATAAATCTTGTTCAAAGGGCAAAAGAAAGTGGTGATTGAAGGGAGCATCGTGGAAGACATGCAGCAAGAGCGGACGACCTGACAAAGTGCAGAAAGTACAAGAAATTATCGATGAAGAACCATCAAGAAGTACTCGGGCTATTGCAGATGAGGTCGAATTAAGTCAAACAAAAGCATGGACAACAGAGAGAAAGCAGTTGTATTCATTTCACATTCAGCGTGTGCAGACACTACTACCTGAAGACTATCCAAGCAGAGTCCAGTTTTGTGAATGGCTCCTACAAAATTTTACTCGAAGAATTCTTTCTATAGACTGCATTATTTACTCGTAATGGGATCAATAATTACCGCGATACTCATGTTTGGACTATTAATAACCCCCACGCTATCCAAAGAACAAATTTTCAACACAGATTTTTCCGTAAATTTATATAGGCAGGCATTGCGAATGGATTACTCATTGCTTACGAGACCGTTTAACGAACGAAAAATGTCTTCACTTTTTGCAAAATCATCTGACTAATCTCTTAGAAGAAGTACCATTAAATATCAGGCAAAACTTGTGGCTTTTGCAGGATGGAGCACCTCCTTATTTTAGAAGGGAAGTGCGAGAATTCTTGGATGCTACTTTACCCAACAGATGGATTGGTCGAAGTAGGCCAGTTGCGTGGCTACCTCGATCACCAGGCCTTACTCCATGTGATTTCTTTTTATGGGGTTACATGAAGAGTTTAGTTTTTATAATGCCGGTAAATATAAGGGAGGAAATGCTTGCAGCAACAATAATAAAGAGGGAATCCAATTGTAATACTACGCGCCGTCACAGAACAATAGTTATCATGCGCACAGCATTGCGTAGGAGAAAATGGTGCTAACCTCGGCCCTAGATCTTACTAACGTACTAACAGAAATGTCTCTAATTTAATTTACTAATTTTACTTAATTTACAGTTAATTAAAAAAAGTTATTTGAAAACCAACTTAGAAATCTGGTATCGAATTTTATTTTCAAAACATATCGGATTTTAATTTTGTTTACGCGAAAACAGTGCGTCGTACGACAAAAGGTCAAGAGACCAAATTTGCTCCAAAGTAAAAGTATTTAAATTTAAAAAGAAAAGAAGTGTCAAGTTACCTGTTTTTTGAAAGTGTATAAGTGTTTCAAACCCGCATATAAACAATTTCAAAAGATATTAACAAATTAAGATAAAAAAAAAGTTTAGTTTTTTGCAAATAACTTAGAAACTATTACGATTATTATTAATAATTAAAGTTTTTGTTTGTATTTCAAGTCGGATAATTGTTAAACAAAAGTCACTCAAATAATTTCGCTTCTTGGAGGCTTTATTACAAACTATACTATACAAAATTAAGACATTGCGATGTTTATTTTGTTATAAATTATTGAAACTAACAAAAAACTAAAAAAGTATTAAGTTTTTTGTTATCTTCAGTAACAAAAGTAATGTGTAACAAAGTAAGGAAACGGCGGAATATCTCGGGTATCGCTTACCTGAATTATGAGATTATGCCAAATCAGCATTGCTGCCCGTTTTTCTGTTACAATTACGGTGGGAAAACATTTAATCAATTTAAAAAATGCCAGCCTCCTCGATTCGATTTCTATTCGCTCTGTTAAATTATTGGGCTTAGTTTTATTCACCACATTTGTTCTCAGGTGTCCCCACAAAAAGTAGTCGAAGGGCGTCAAGTCCGGAGATCGAGGTGACCACTATATCGTACCCTTCCGTCCAATCCAACTTCCAAAAAAAAAACATTGTCTAAATATTCCCAAACAGTCCAAGCAAAATACGGTGGAGCACCATATTGCTGAAACCATGGCACATACGGGTTACTCGGTAATAGTTCTGCAATAGCTGGGACAATTTGGGTCCTTATAAGATTCAAATATCTTTCTCCAGTTAATGCTTTTTCCATGAAGAAAGGATTTATGCATCCTCTATACCTCATCAAACATTTATCTTTTGGTGAAATTGGGTATGCTTTTCACGTATCTAATGTGGATTTTCCCTGGCCCGATATCGACAATTATGTCTGTTAACTTTTCCATTCAAAAAAAAGTTGCTTCGTCAGATATAAGTCAGAAATAACTTGATTGAGAAAATTTGGATTGGTGTTGCATCATATTGCACCAAAATTTCAAGCGCCTATCGTGGTCATCCTCAGAGAGTTCTTGCGCCAAAGTTCTTTTGTATGGATGAAATTTTTCGGTTTTTGGAAGTGGGTCTACGGACATGTGAGATGTAATTTTCTTTTTCTAATGTTCTGATAGAAAGGTGAGGATTTCTTTCTAACTGATTAAAGCTTTCAACATTTAAAGTCTTATTATCATATGTGGCACTTTTAGCTTTGCCAGAACTTAGAGCATTTTTTACCTTTCCAGTTTCACAAAATGTTTTGTTAATTTTACTTACGACAGATTTAGGTATTGGATTTGTGTTAGGGTATTTGTGATTAAAAATGTTACAAACATCTTGGGGTTTGAGTTAAACGATCCATTTTTATAAATCGACAAACTGAACAAAGTTAATAAATTAAGTAGTGAATATTAGACCCTTATTTTCGCAAAAACTGTTGACTTTCATAAACATTGCTCTTAATAAAAAGCATTGACAATCTTACGCAGATTTTAAAAAAGGTATATAATATAGGGTGTTCTATTAAAAATAATCCTTTTATAACAAAAAAGCGGTAAACTTGGCAACAATCCTTTAAATTTAATTTAAAAAATCCTTTAAAATTAATAATAAAAAAAATTTAGATAAGCGGTACCTGAGGTAATTCCCCGTTTCTTTACTTTTGTTACACGGTGTATAGTATAGTTGTGATAAAGACGTCATGAAGCAAAACAATTTTAGTGGCTTTTGTTTAACAATAGAGTACATATTTTTAAATTGTGTAAATAGTAACTGAGGCTAATCCCCAAGAACCGTGACTACTAAACTGGTGAAAGCCGTGAACACTTCTGTACTATGTTTGCCAAAAAGATCCCCTAAAATGATCTTTTGCGTTAAAATAACTTTCCCCAAATTGACAAGATATTTTGATCAAGAAATCAGAAAAAAACAATATCGAGTTTCTTAGAGGATCCTTGGGCCCACTCTTAGGATCCAAAGAAATTTCTGACCTAACACTATCGAATGTCTTACAGATAACGAGTTATTTAACTTCTGGGACTTGTCGAAACTAAAGGAAAATCCGCAAGATCAAATATGGTTGGAACCGGAATTTCGGCCCGAGTTCACCTTTATCTCCGACCAGATGAGACAGCAGATGAACACTTTGTTAGATCGATTCGGATACGTCGAAGAAGGTATACATAATAAGTTAAAGATCGGATTATATGCAACCCAAATCCTTAAGAATATGCTCATATACAGTGACGGTAAACTAATTGGAAAATCTAAACCGTTGCTAATAAGAAATTGGTTTAAGATATTTCGAATATTATAATCATTATTGCTATTGTTAGGGTGTGCATTTATTATTACCGCATTAAATAACCTTATTAAGTTTAAAAAACAATTCATTCATTACAAAATTCGAAGAACACTACATTTTTAAGCGTCAAACTAGTTGCAGACGTATTTCTGAATCAACATTTTCTAACAACTTATTAGTTTTTGTCTCAATCGACTGCCTAGAATTTAGTTGGATATCCATTGTCTTCAATTAGTTTTAAACACCTCCTAGGCATAGACTGTATTAGACGTCTACAAGTATGTAATGGAATATTGGTCCAATTTCCTTTTAACTAGCATCCAAAGATTTTCTATTGGGTTAAGATCTGGACTACAAGATGGCCATTGTTAAACATCTACATGATTATCCTGAAGCCAGACATTCACCGTCCTAGCAGAGTTTCTCTGCATATGGTTGCATCAGGTTTTCTATTATGTTAATGTATTGTTTCGGATTAGCCGATATACAAACTCGGTTTCTGAATACACTCCTTATATTCAGAACACAGCCTACAAGTAGCAAAGGTAAACACTGGTTCTACCTAACAATCGTAGCTAAGGTAACTTTAAACTTGTTAGAGTTCTCTTCGATTCTTATGTCAGCCGAATGGCTATTACATCTCTTCATTCCTCGGGAAAACAATTAAATTATAAGGATAGGGCAGAGTCATAGAAGGGGTGATCCTAGTTGGGGAGGGGGGGTTAGTTTAGATTCTAAGTAAAAGACAGTCTTTAGGGGGCTTGTATTTGTTACGTGGTTAGAAGAAGTAATGAGGTCATTGTTAGCAAGTTCGGTCCTTATGAAATAATTTGAATTAAGTTTGTTAATGAAGTCGCCCAAGCTTTCAAGGTTTTTATTCCTGTGGAAAATTAAGGTTCTGATGAATCTGTCCGCGTTTAGAATGATCCTGATTATTTTATTTTGGAGCGATTGAAGTCCCTTTGACTGTTTTTTATGATGAGTACTCCACATGGGTGAAGCATAACTTAGAATTGGTCTAATATAGAGTTTAAAAAGTGTGATCTTGTTTTTAATATTAAGTTTTTAACTTTTTTGGAGCAATAATGAATATAACTGAGCTAGCATCCAACTTCCAATGATTCATCCAGACTTGAATGGCACCAATGTGCCTTTGAAGCCTGGATGATAATATGTTTAAGTTTTTGTCTGTAGACATTAGAGCAGTATCATCTGCAAAAAAATAGAGATTGGTGTAATTGTTGGTCGGAATGTCAAAAATAAAAACGTTAAATAATAGGGGAGAGAGGGGAAAACCTTGTGGGACTCCCGCCCTTATTGGTCTAGGAGTGGAGGTGATGCCATCTATATGTACCACAAATGTTCTACCTCATTAAAATAACAAATAATAAATAAATTAATCTAAAACTTAACAAATCTATACCTAGGGCTAAATTCGCAACAGTATTCATTCGGATCCATAGTACCAGTTATTCTATGAAGAGGGCCAATACAATTCCAAAATAAGCAGCCCCATACCATGATACAACCACCACCAAATTTCACTGTTTTCAGGATTTTTTTTTTGGTGGAGACCAAGCAAAACGTTTTCCATCAGAACCATATTTATTTACCTTGGATTCATCTGACCATAGTATCTGCTTCCATTGTTGGACGTTCCAAGGAAGGTGATTTCTAGCAAATTCCAAACGGCTCCTTCGATTCACTTCAGAAAGGTGAGGTTTTTTCCTTGGTACCCTGCCAAAAAGTTGCGCCTCGTTCAAACGATTACGAACACTAAATTCCCTTGTATTTTCAACAAAAATTTCTTTTCAAGTATCAATTGCTGATTTGTGAGGGTCTGCCTTAGAAAAGCGAACAATTCGACGATCTATTTCCATACTTGTTTTTCTGAGACGTCGCTTTCTAGGAACAGTTCTAGTGGTTCCTTGAATTCTAACATGATGAACAGCGTTTAACACCGCATTTTTGGAACGATTAACCATTTCTGCAATATTTTGATACGAATAGCCTTTCCTATGAAGATTAATAATGACTATTAACGTTAAGTTATTGACAGGAACGGAAGTCAGAAACCTACTAAAGCTCTATGGTAACGATTGCCAACTTTAAAATAAGCCTTCTTGTTAGAAAATGTTGATTTTCAATTTCAAAATGGGCCTACTTGTTAGAAAATTTGGTTCAGAAATACGTTTCCAATTAGTTTACTGCTTAAAAATGTGGTGTTCTTCGAACTTTGTAATGAATAAATTATTTTTTAAACTTAATAACTTGATTGACTGAATCGTTACTTGATGAAAATCCATTATCAACAATGTAAATAAGACACTTTAAACTGTTTTAGATTTTCACTTTTATTCACAACTTGTGACATATGTTTCGCTAGCACTGTAGCTTCGTAAGACAAACGGAATTTAAACTATTTCCATTTAGCAAAGTTCAGAAGGTATCGTTTCCAATTAGTTTGCTGCCACTGTATATGCACGTATTTTTTAAAATTTATGCAGGATATATGCAAGAAAAGACAAATATGCAGTAATAAAACAACTTAATTTTGATTTAGTTGTTTTATTACTGCATATTTATATATTTTTGATTTGATTTGAAAAATGTATTACCTAATATAACATATACTACCTACATATACAGTTACTACTACTTTATAAAAAGTTTCTATTTAAAAAAATTATCAAGTGTTGTTTGTCTTAAACTAAACTGCTGTGCATAATAACTGCAATTCTAAAATTTTTGGGTAAAATTCAAATTGTTGTAGCTTTTCAGAGATGAGAGATATTGGGCTACGGTTTTCAGCGTATTATGGAGATATGTTTTGAAAAAAAGCCCAGTATTATGTATTTTTTCAAAGTGCGTTTCATTTTATTATACAGGGTGTGAGATGACACCGTCTTATTTTTTTAAATGTTTGTTAAGAGCGAGAACTTGTTACAGCAACTCTTAAGTTTTCTTTTTTCGACCAAAATGATCTTTGGCAAGATGCAAAAAAACAATTTCTAGCGATTTGTCGTATCTTCACTTGTTTTCAATATACAGGGTTTTTTCGAAAAAAACGACATCGTTACATTATTAACACTTCAACACGACACCCTGTACATTAGTCGGACATTGGTCACTTGATTTATTATGGGTATTTATGCCTGTAATCATATTCATAGGAGCAATGTATACATGGTGTAACATAAGTAAAAGAGAAATAACAAAATTGGAAATTAATATTTTGGTTGAATTTCGTACACTCCCTCCTTGAATCTCTTGTCAAATCTAAAATAATGAAAGCTCGCCAGTTTTGTGAGAATTTTTGAAAATAATTAATCCTTTTGTCGAAACGGTTTTTTAGGTTTTGTCTTAAATGCATTTATTATTGAATATACAGGGCGTTATTTAATAACTAATTAAGAAACGGCTACATTCTGATATTCCAGTAAATTTTTCACAATTTTTGGTTTGTTCAGCCAAAAACTAAAAAGATATGATACATGTTATGTTTCGATATTGATATACTGAGTGTTTTATATTAAGAAACCATACATTTCAATTTTCTGCCAAGCTATTGCCGTGCTATAAAATGGAATAATTAAAATAGCCCACTAATCACCGAATTAAGTCGAAGCCAATTTGGCATAATAAGACAATTTTAAATGCATTGGCACTATTGCCAGATTTATACACTTTTTTTTTGAAAATAATAAGTAGACCTTTCACTTTTTTTAATACCTACTTCAAATACCCTTTGTATTTTATGAAATAAAACAAGCTTATTTAAACACATTATAAATAAGTCTCTATAACGGTTCTAGCTCGGTGGGGCCTTGCATTGTCATCAGCTAAGATAAAATCGATTCCAAAATTATTTGCAAATGGTAGAATGATATTTATTAAACATTCATTTCTATAAATTTCGACGTTGACAGTCCCACGAGTGATAAATAACTCTGTCTTGCCGTTTCTCATCATACCCCCAAATATGGTTAAACCTCCGCCACCAAAGGCCTCTTCAGCTGCCATATTTTCTTCGTTATACCTTGTATTCCTTTGCTGCCATACCGTTATTCGTCCATCCGAATGGTATAAAGTAACTTTGGATTCATTAGTGAATAGACAATTAGACCAGTTGTCCAAATTCCAATTAATATGTTCTGTCCACCACTTGAGTCGGGAAGCTCGGTGCTGTGGTAAAAGTCGCACACATCTGGCTCGTTTTTGATTCTTGAAAGCAACATACCTACTCGGTTTACAAATGTTAGTTGTCTTTAAGTCATTACTAGTAGTAAGCTGTTTAAAATTAAGGAACACTTGGGAGATATTCGTATAATACCATTTTTCCTGATTTGGTTTTTATTTTTTCCTTTATTTATAATTATTTAGGTAGTAATAAAAAAAATACATATTTATTGTCACTTTTCTCCTTTGCGGTATCTCCGAAATCGTTTAAAATTTCATCAATTTGTATACTGCACATTAATTAGCATCAAATTACGGAACTTTCCCCTAATTTAACCAATTTTATATCTTTTCTGTTTCCGAGATCCCTACCTATGCATACACTCGAGTTTGTAATACCCTGTATATATCCTACAGCGGCATTTAAATCTCAAGTAAGTAATTCATTTTAGTAAATTTTAATATCTAAATAAGTATTTATTTATTTACCTAAGCCCGTTTTTGTTGAGATTTCTTTTCACCGTGGAATTGTTTACGAGAACATCTGTTTGTGCTCGTAAATTTGAATTAAACCAAGAAGAACTCCGTAAGGGGTGTGTTCTATCAGGTTACGTTCCATTTGTAGAGTAATTTTCGGAGGCCTACCACCACTTGTTCGGTATCTGTGAGTCCCAGTTTCATTCATCCTTTGTTGTAAACGGGTTATCACACTAGGGTGTACATTGAATAGTCTTGCAACCTCACGTTTTTTCATATTTTTATTTATTTTCGCCCCCCCCCCCCCTTAACATCATCCTAGATCCGCCCTTATTAGGAACACGTTATTGTCAAAATTTTAAGTTGTATACATTGCAAAAAACCGTGATAAATAACTTCTTTTATTTAGAGAAGTTTCCTGCAAGGCGGCTATGAAAAAATAAATGACATAATTGAATAGCCATGTCAACTGAATGTTTATCGTTGGTAATCTGTCAGACTAAATACAAATGTGAAAAATGCGAAGACTTTCCGAGATCGAAAGAGAAAATTGCTTGAGGCTTATTTATGAAGGAATGCAAAAGATTGAGGTTGCAAGACTATACAATGTACACCCTAGTGTGATAACCCGTTTACAACAAAGGATGAATGAAACTGGGTCTCACAGACACCGAACAAGTGGTGGTAGGCCTCCGAAAATTACTCTCCCAATGGAACGTAACTTGATTCGACAAGCTAGAATTCACCCCTTACGTAGTTCTTCTTGGTTTAATTCAAATTTACGAGCAGAAACAGGTGTTCTCGTAAACAATTCCACGGTGAGAAGAAAACTCAACAAAAACGGGCTTAGGTAAATAAATAAATACTTATTTAGATATTAAAATTTACTTAAATGAATTATTTGAGATTTAAATGGATGGTTTTATACAGGGTATTACAAACTCGAGTGTATGCAGAGGTAGGATCTCAAAACCGTAAAGATACAAAATTTGTTAAATTAAGGGAAAATTCCGTAATTTGGTGCTAATTAATATGCAGTCTAAAAATTGATAAAATTTTAAACGATTTCGGAGGTTCTGTAAAGGGGAAGAAGTGACAATAAATATGTAATTTTTAATACTACTTATTATAAAGGAAAAAACAAAAACAAAATCGGGAAAAATCGTATTTATACGTATATCTCCCAAGTGCTTCATAATTTTATTATTTTATAATCAGCTTACTACTAGTAATGACTTATTAAGACAACTTACTTTTGTCAACCGTGTTTGTTGCTTTCAGGAATCGAAAACGAGCCAGATGTGTGCGACTTTTACCACAGCATCGAGCTTCCCGACTCGAATGGTGCACGGAACATATTAATTGGAATTTGGATAACTGGTCTAATTGTCTATTTACTGATGAATCCAGAGTAACTTTATATCATTCGGATGGACGAATAACGGTGTGGCGCCAAAGGAATACAAGGTATAACGAAGAAAATATGACTGCTGAAGAGGCCTTTGGTGGCGGAGGTTTAACCATATTCGGGGGTATTATGAGAAATGGCAAAACAGAATTATTTATCACTCGTGGGACTGTCAACGCCGAAATTTATAGGAATGAATGTCTAATAAATATCATTCTACCATTTGCAAATAATTTTGGAAACGATTTTATCTTAGCTGATGACAATGCAAGGCCCCACCGAGCTAGAACCGTTATAGAGACTTTGGAAGCCTTCCAAATTAATACATTGTATTTGCCGGCAAAGTCTCCAGACCTCAATCCAATTGAGCATGTTTGGGGTCATTTAAAATTTAAATTACGCGGAAGAGCAAATCCACCGCAAACGTTAGACCAGCTTGAAGTTGCAATTAGGGAAGAGTGGGAAAACATTCCACAGTATTTTATAAATAATCTTATTTTATCAATGCCTCGAAGGTGTCAGGAGATTATCAATAAAAGGGGGGGACCCACAAGATACTAACTAAATATTTTATTTTACATTTCTTCTTGAAGGAAACTTCTTTAAAATAAATAAAATTTTATATAATTTAGTAATTTAGTAGGGTTCTTTTGCAATGTCTAGAGCTTGAATATTTGATAGCAAAGTGTGGAATTTTTTTTTATTCTTTTGTTTATTTTTGCACCCTTAGTACGCAACGTATTAATTA
Organism: Kuschelorhynchus macadamiae; assembly: GCA_030620095.1. NCBI lineage: Eukaryota > Metazoa > Arthropoda > Insecta > Coleoptera > Curculionidae > Kuschelorhynchus > Kuschelorhynchus macadamiae. The sequence continues at coordinate 445,982 of JAUTXW010000932.1, forward strand.
AAAATATTTATAAGGTGTTTAAATAAGCTTGTTTTATTTCATAAAATACAAAGGGTATTTGAAGTAGGTATCAAAAAAGTGAAAGGTCTACTTATTATTTTCAAAAAAAAAAGTGTATAAATCTGGCAATAGTGCCAATGCATTTAAAATTGTCTTATTATGCCAAAATGGCTTCGACTTAATTCGGTGATTAGTGGGCTATTTTAATTATTCCATTTTATAGCACGGCAATAGCTTGGCAGAAAATTGAAATGTATGGTTTCTTAATATAAAACACTCAGTATATCAATATCGAAACATAACATGTATCATATCTTTTTAGTTTTTGGCTGAACAAACCAAAAATTGTGAAAAATTTACTGGAATATCAGAATGTAGCCGTTTCTTAATTAGTTATTAAATAACGCCCTGTATATTCAATAATAAATGCATTTAAGACAAAACCTAAAAAACCATTTCGACAAAAGGATTAATTATTTTCAAAAATTCTCACAAAACTGGCGAGCTTTCATTATTTTAGATTTGACAAGAGATTCAAGGAGGGAGTGTACGAAATTCAACCAAAATATTAATTTCCAATTTTGTTATTTCTCTTTTACTTATGTTACACCATGTATACATTGCTCCTATGAATATGATTACAGGCATAAATACCCATAATAAATCAAGTGACCAATGTCCGACTAATGTACAGGGTGTCGTGTTGAAGTGTTAATAATGTAACGATGTCGTTTTTTTCGAAAAAACCCTGTATATTGAAAACAAGTGAAGATACGACAAATCGCTACAAATTGTTTTTTTGCATCTTGCCAAAGATCATTTTGGTCGAAAAAAGAAAACTTAAGATTTGCTGTAACAAGTTCTCGCTCTTAACAAACATTTAAAAAAATAAGACGATGTCATCTCACACCCTGTATAATAAAATGAAACGCACTTTGAAAAAATACATAATACTGGGCTTTTTTTCAAAACATATCTCCATAATACGCTGAAAACCGTAGCCCAATATCTCTCATCTCTGAAAAGCTACAACAATTTGAATTTTACCCAAAAATTTTAGAATTGCAGTTATTATGCACAGCAGTTTAGTTAATTTATTTTTAATAATTTGAGATTCCATTTTAGACGCATCTTCTGAGATTTTTCCCCTAAAACAGAGTCTCCAGATAACATACAAAAGTTTTCAATATCCCTTAACATTTTATATGCTTTTTAAATAATTTCATCATCACTGTCAGATGAAATCTGACCGTTCTCACTATTTTGGAATTCACTGATGCACTCACGTACACTTATGTTAGAATTTTCCGTGAATCATTGATGTTTCTACATAATTCTAATAATGGCACATCATCTTTACTATCGTAGTCAACTTTTTCCTCGAGAATTTCGTCGAATCCAGTTTTGCGGAAGCAGTTATTGATGGTCTTGGATTCGACTTTTTCCATGCAGCAACAATCCAAATCAAGATAGTTACAAAATTTATGGATTTCTCCAATTATTCGGTAGATTCAGAATACTCCATGGATGACGAAAGTCGCTTGATTAAAAACTTTCTGTAGTGGTTTTTAAAATTTTGAATCACGCCCTGATCCAATGGCTGGCAATGTGATGTCGTATTTGGCGGTAAAAAAATTTCGATTTTGCCTTTGCATTTTTGGATCAAATTTCATCAACCAATCCGATATTATATCCCTTGTCATCCACACTTCCTTGTTATAGTGCCATTTTTCCACGCTTGATCCTTTAAAACAACGGGGTTTTTTACTTTTTCCAATCACCAGTGCGTTTTCTTTTTCTGCATTCATAGCGGAGCACAGTAAAATAGTGAGTTTCTCCTTGGACTCTTTCCCGCCAGGATATGTTTCGCCATTTTAAAGAAGATGTTTTATTTGGCAAGGCGCGGAAAAAGAGTCCCGTTTCATCGGCGTTATAAATGTCTCTCGGTGCATAGTTTCGTCCGCCAATCAGTTACCTTAATCAAGTCGACAGCCGCTGCTTCGCCACAGATGGATTTGAAACAGGTATTATGACGTTGACAGAACTTCTCCAACCATCCATTTGATCCTTTAAAACCATCAACTTCTAGATTCTTCGAAATTTCTTGTGGTTTTTCCTTTATTATTGTACCGGATATTGGAATGTTTTTGGAGCGTTTTTTCTCTTTCATGTTCCCGGTCTCAGCGAATTGCTTGTTAATATCGCTCTTGTTTCTCAAAATATCACTAATTTGAGATTTTCCTAAACAGAATTTTCGGCTAATACTCTAACAGTAAGTTTGTTTTTTTCCGCGTACTGGATTATATTTAGAAAGAGAGTGGGTGGGACAGGAACGAATAGTGGGATCAGGAGTTAAACGAATGTAAGAGGAGAGTGAAAAGAACGAGAAAAGAGTATCAGATGGAGAGAGAGGAGAATGCGAGAGAAAGGCAGAAAAACACATTTATGAGTGAGCGGCTGTGTTACAAGGCACTAATCAAAACTAAAAGGGTGGATGCCTTTCGGAGAGATATTGAAGAGTTAACTTAGTCCAACAGTTGGGAAAGGGTTTGGAAACTCGTCAATAAAATGAAAGTCAGAGAGGGGAAAAGGGGGGTGCGAGATAAAAGGGGAAGGGAGGTCGAGTGGGAGTTGGAGGCCAATAAAGAGCTGGTGGCGCTGTACCACCCCCAGCTATCGGTAAGGGAGGCCACGGCACTACGCAATTACAATTACAGAAGGGAAAGGATAATAGGAGCCGGGGACGAGGACAGGGATACGCTTTGGAATAAGAGCGTGCACGGCAGGGAGATTGAGGGGGTGATTGCGGAACTGAAGAAAGGTAAAGCGAATGGAGATGAGAAGATCCCGAATGAGGCAATGCCGTAAATATGGAGAGCAAAAGGAAAATGGATGACCAGTTTGTACGGAGAGTGCTGGAAGAGAGGGATTTTTCCTAGGGTTTGGAAAATTGGAAGGGTATGTTGAATTCCAAAACCAAAGGACGGCTACAGACCGATTAGTCTCTTACCAACTCTTGGGAAGTTAATGGTTAGGTAGTAAACGAGAGAGTATGGATATGGGGAGAGAGTAAGGATATGGGGAGAGGTTGAGAATAAATGAAGTGAAGAACAGTATGGGTTTAGGAGTGGAAAGGGCACGGTGGAGGCGATTGGGAAGATTGTGAGCGGATTGAAAGGAGGAAGGGTTGCACACTATGGTTGTAATGCTGGATTTGCGAAATGCATTCAACCTGGCATGGCCAATAGCCTTGGACAAAGAAATGGAGAGAATGGTGATGCCGGTAAAAATGAGAGAGTTATGTTGGAGTTTTATGAGTGATAGGAGAGTGAAGAGTGGGAATGCAGAGATGGCGGTCGACAGAGGATGCCCTCAAGGGTCGAGTCTCGGTCCCACACTCTGGGTAATAAGTATAGAGGGATGACTCAGAAGAATGAAAGAGAGGGGGGCACATGAGAGAGTATGCGGACAGGCATTCGCTGACGATCAGGTGGTCCTGATAAGCGGAACGTCAGTGAGAGAGGTGGAGAGGAAATGGGAGATGGTGTGGACAAGGTGCAAGGAATAGGAAACAGATGTAAATGTGTGTGATACCAGCAGTAATGGACGGAGCGGAAGTACGGGGGAAAAGAGCAAATGATACAAGAGTGAAAAGACAACTGATGGCGATTGAGAGGATGTTTCAAGTAATGATTGCGAGAATGTATCGGACGGCGGCGACTGAAACATTTCAAGTAGTGAATGGGACGATACCGCTGGATATATGGGCGTTGGAAAGATATCGTGTATGGGGAAGGATAAAAGATGAAAAGGGCACTTGGGGAGTAAAAGAACGGGATCGTGGATGGATTGACGAGTGGGGAGTAAATGAGGAACACATGGGTGGAGCGGAGGTGGTCATATACATAGACGCGAGCATGAGAGGGGAAGATTGTGCAGTCGGGTGGTGCGTAAGGAACAGGGGGAGTGGAGCATAGGAGGGGTAAAATTGAGGACAGTAAGATGGAGAGATCAGGGCCATCGAATGGGGTCTGAAGAGATGGGGGGACATAAAGATAGAAGGGGAACGGTGCACGATCGCGACCGACTCCAAAATGGCCGCTAGAAAAACTAAACACAAATGGATTAATAACATACAGCGTAGAATGATGGTATTTTGGAGGCAGGATAAGGGGGTGAGAGTAGAAAGGGTGGGGAAATGAGGCTGAGAGAGAATGGGAGAGCCATGGTGAACATATTCGTGTGTTAGACGAGTGGGCTGGGGAGGCGTTAGACACGAGGGAAAAGGGCTGAGAAGAGTTGGTAGGGGTTTCCTCGTAAATTTTACTGTTTTTATTAAAAATGTTCCAAATTTTACTGTCCGTGTTCGTTGTCAAGAGGATTTAATACACAGGAATACATATACTGACGGTCGGTGACTTCAAAATTGTCCGTTCAGCAGAGGTGTGCATTGTTCGGAGGTGTCCGTTAAGGGAGGTTTCACTGCATATATTTTATTAAATCACCTTATACAATTTTTCCATATCAAACTTATATTAATATTAATTTGAAAAAAATTATAAAACGCGCTAGTTATTATTCAAGGTTTTTAACTAAAAAAAATGTGGCGTGTATCATTAAGGACATGTTTATACAAAGGAAACGATCTATCTACTACTGAAGTTATAGGGTAAAATTTTAATTTAGAAACCAAGGCATGTTTGGTAGAGGGGAGGGGTAGACTTGTACACGATTCTTCTAGTTGCAAAATATTCTCTGATAAAAATCCATAGTTACACTTAAAATACATTAACTGTTGTTCCGCTTTAACGTTTTAAAATATTACTTTATACTTTTGAATGTACTGTGAATCATCATCAGTCTCTCAATTTTTGGAAATTATCTGCATAAAATATTTCCGCACGATTCCAGGTGCCAAATCTGGTTACGACAGGCTCAGGTGGTAATGGCATTCCGGCACTCTTAATGGGGCCTTTATGAATAATTTTTTACATTTGCCATTAGGTCATTGACCAACAGTAAGGAAACTCTAATAGTTTCCGCAGCCCTATTTAATCCGTGAGCTAAGCAAGTTACATGAATTAAATTATCATGAAATATTTTTAAATTCTGTCCTACCTATATCATATACGGCTGCGCAGCATCGGTCAACACAACAAAAATTATTTCTAGGCCCTGAATTCAGAAAAAAGAAATGTGTTAATGTTTCTTGAATAAAACGGGTATCTGTAAGGTTGTTTGTTTTTTCTAGTTCTTTTACCTCTATAAGGTAAGCTTTTCCAGATTCTTGTATGAGTTTTCCGATCATTAAATTAGCTATGTAACGACCACACGAATCAGTTGTTTGGTCGACGAGAATATATTAGTTACCCCAATTTCATTCTTTATATCATCTAGTACGGTACCAAATACCTTTCCAACGACGTTTTTTGTAAATTAAGATAATGTTGATTAATCTCGGGCATTAAATTTTGAGTATTTTTGTAGAAATACCATAACTTGCAGCTCGGTCAAACATTTTACCCAGATCTTTGTTAAATTCTGACTGGTCATGCTCATCGTTTTTAAAAGTCTCAAAAGACTGCTACGACGTAGACTGAATGAGACTAGTCTACTAGACTTCATCTTGTTAACCTTAGAGAGACGGCGTCTTAATGTGTTGATCTATTTGGAATTTCTTCGAGCAGGAAACTACTTTTGAACAAGGCTTGCAGAAAACATGATCCCTTTCTGAACAAGTTCGGGATAAGGCTTAATCCACGATGTACATCTTCTAAAATGTAATTTTTGAAATAGGAAACTATTAATTTAGTTTATATTAAGAATGCTAAAATATTATCTTAATTATCAAGCCCATAATAAATGCAGCCTTGACTCCGACCCAGCCACAATAAAAAATCGAATAGAACCTATGCGGGCCGCTAGCTTCTCTGCAGCCAAGTCCTGTATGCTTGATTTCCTGTGAATCGAGTCAGAGGCTATTGAACTTTCCACCGGCTGTTTGCAATTTTTGCATTTCAGTCGCGTGCTTTAAATGGAGACACAAGCTATAGTTGGAGTAGGTTCTTTGTTTGAACGACTATCCGTGTGTTGTGTGATACGGACGTCGCGTCGTGCATGGTGCGATATGGAAGACAATAATACAGACGTGGATATGCAAATACCGTCAACTTCGGCTGTCGGTAATAACGTTGAAAATGTTGGAGAATTTAGTAAGAAGAGTGTGTGTGAATGTGTGGTGTGTGTCTTAATAATAAAGGGATTTTCAACATTAAACTTCGCTGATAAGCTTCAAATAATTTCCAAAGGAAGGGCAAAACCGCCTATGAAAAATTTATCCACAAAAATGAAAAACTGTATTGGACATTTTTATCCGGAAAAACAATACGAACAATTTAAATGGCTAACAGGGTGTGAAAATATAAGTAAATTATTTTCTTGGCCATGTTTACTTTTTGAAAATGAAAAAGGTCTCTGGAATAAAACTGGTTTTTCCGATTTAAACAATTTTTTCGGCAAACCCAGAATTGAACACGCCCTTAATAAACAGTTGGAAATTAGTCACTGCCAAGACAATGACCTAGTCGATAAAAATAAGCAAATATTAAGAAGACTTATCGATGTTGTTTGTTTTCTCGGACAGCACGAATTGGGATTTAGAGGTCATGACGAAACAAGGGTTTCTTCAAATAGAGGAAATTTTCAAGATTTACTTAGTTTAATGGCTAAATATGATGATTGCTTAAAAAATCATTTAGAGCAGTCTAGCGTTTTTCGCGGAACGTCGAATCGAATCCAGAATGATTTAATTTCCGCTGTTGCAACCATTATTCTAAAGAGAATTAAGCAGGAGATTGGCGAGGCGTGGTTCATTCCTATTGTTCTAGACGAAACAACCGATATCACTAATTTTAGCTAATTATCTATAGTAATACGCTACGTACTGTAGTTTATAACGCTACTAAAGAAATGAATGGAGAGAAAAAATTAGTTGCTCAAATATATGATGGAGCTGCAGTGATGGCACGACAATTAGGGGGTCTGCAAGCTAAAGTTCGAGAAACTTTCCCAAGTGCTGTGTTTGTCCATTGTTTTGCTCATAAATTAAATTTAGGTTTATCTCAGTCCATCAATCACATTAAAGAGTGTAAAGTATTTTTAGTTACTTTAAGTGGCATGGCTGCTTTTTTTTCCAAGTCAACAAAACGTACACAAGCTTTGGACCCCATTGTCCACAAACGATTGCCCATAGTAGCTCCTACTAGGCGGAAGACTTGTGTTAACAGTATCTGAAAATCGTGAATCACTGATTGAACTATTTGAGAATATAATAGAAAATAATGAAACGTGGGACTCAGAAGCAATAAATAGTTCGAGGGGGTTTTTGGACTGTTTGAAAGGAGATTTTAGTTTTAATTATTTGTTGAAGATATTTTCAGAAATATTTCCATTCTCGGACAGTGTTTTTAATATATTACAAACTAAAACAAATGATATTGCTTTCTGCCTAAAAAAAGTTGATGATTTTAAGTCCATGTTAAGCCAAAAAAGAGATGACTTTGACCTATTTTGGGAGAAAATGATGACGTTAAATGTAGAGCCACAAGCCAAGCGTCTTCGAACAGACAAAGTCGGAGATGTTCAAACATCATACAGACGCTTCTTTTATGAAATAATCGATCAAATTCAGCAACAAATAAACTATATATTTAACGGTTTAAATGATTTTAAATTCCTCGAGCTCTGCAATTTTGATGCATTTAAAGGAAAAACTTTTCCAGAAGATGCGTTTAAATCTCTTCTTCTTCATTATGGCCGGTTCTTCGAGCGAGTGTTCTCTGTGTGCGATCTGAATTAAAGTGATTTACGAAATTGAAACATTAGCGCAAAAAATAACCCTAAGGAACTAATGCAATTTTTAAAAGACAAGGAGCTGGAAGATGCCTACACCGAATTGTCGAAATTGTGTGAATTAGAATTGACAATACCTGCCACAAATTCATCAGTAGAACGCAATTTTTTAACACTTAAACGTATAAAAAATTTCGTGAGAAATTCAACGGGGCAGGAGAGACTTTCGCCTACATCGCTGTTGTCCATTGAAAATAAACTTCTCCAAAATATGTCGGAGCATCGACGTTTTTATGATGACGTCATTGACGAATTTGCAAAATCGATCGAAGAATCGAATTACATTACAAATAGGTAAGTTTCTAAAAATTGCTTCCCTTTTTTAAAATTTCACCGCACGCCCCTGTACATTTATAAACTGGTATTATGTTTTTGGAGTATACAATATTGGAAGCAGTGGCGTCATTATGTATGTCTATAATATTTCATTTTATTAAAGAGCATATACCCGGCCCAACAGTTGAAGCGGGATTTTTTTTTAATGGTTGCTCAGACCAGAATAAAAACTACGTTTATATTCGCTTTGCGTATATTCTTGTGCATGTGCTAAAAATGACATCTGAATTAACAGTAATAATTCAATACTCCGGAAGAATCAAATGTTTTTATTAGGCAGGCAAGGTCCTAACCATTTCCATTTAATATAAGTGCTGGTCCACAATCAAAATCGTTTCTACTGAATGAAAATTTAAATATTGGTTTTTTTTGAAAGCTCCCAAAAAAAGTTCGCCTAAACCAGCGCGAATGTATCGGATATCTCAGTAATTCCCTTGAGCAATTTGTAATGCGTCAAGGTTATTATGGTCCTTGGACATTTCATACCATTGTAGGAAAAAGAATGGCCACAGAAATCGCTCTGATTCCAAATTAACACAAAAGGAAATAAATCCAAAGCAGTTTCGAGATTTGATGGAGCTGAACAATTAATATCTTAAAATCCCCTTCATAAAGAGTTTTATCTTAGCCTTCAACCAAAAATAGCGGAAGAGGGAATTAGTTCAGATGCCGAAATAGCAGTGGTGGCAAATAAAAATGGTTGTTTTCCTAAATTAATAATGTTAGTTAAATCAGGATATATGTTTCCAAAACATTGAATTGATTTTTGCATTTTTTTTACATTATTTTTAAGTTTGCGTGTGAAACAAAAATAAAGTTTATGTCTTCCACATTTCTTCAGAAAAGTACTTTGGCAAAAACAGGATCCCGAAAAGTAGTAAGGTAGGTAGTTTTTCTTGATTTCCCAAAATTTCTGTTTTTGGACATATGTTGTTTTTCAAATAAGCGCTTCAATATCGTAACAGGAGAATGTTTAATTAGTTTATTGCCCTCTTAAAGAAAACCCTATCTAAATCAAATTCAGACGCCGCACTTCAAGCGACGCAACGTTCAAGCGGCATCGCGGTGGCGGGCAGCCATAAAACGTAACAAAATAACACAGAAATCCCAAAACATGCTTAGATATGCAATAGTTCTTAAAATATGCATAACTTATTAACTAACTCTTTGGCATAATTAAGAAGTTTTTATCGTATCTAGAACCCAAATAGCAAAATATGTTCTGTGAACATTTTAGAATATCCTGTTTAGGATATTTGAATATTATACACTTCCTAATTGGTAGGGTTTTTGATAGTAGAATATTCCGGTTGAACATTCTATTAACCAATAATATCTTAGATTATTCTCAGTATATTCTTAGAATCTATAGAATTAGGTTTTACATACTCGGAAGAATATTCTAGATGAGAATATTTTAAGGTTCGGTGGAAAGGTTGTCCAATATTTATTTTTCGGCATTTTTTAACTTACTAAAGTTTGGTTCATGTAGTAATGTTTAGTCTTAGCAACAACTTTAGTCATTAAGAACAAGCATTCTGATTGGTGTATTGAAGTCACAAGACTAAAAATAATCAAAAGTATAGTTGAGTTTTTCTATAGATAAAACTAAATTTGTTACATAAACCCACACTAAGTGGTTTACATCATCTTTTATTACAGAATTAAACGCCTACAATATTATGACGTGATAAGTTTTAACGTTTAGGCACAGTATATAGCACAGACTAACCTCACCGAGTGCAATCTGTGGTTTTTAGCACAATTTCCCGTCAAAAACGATGACAAAAGATAAAACGAACCTGCTGTACCGACCAAAAATGCGAGAAATTTAAATTAACAATACAATGACGTTTTGCAGGGTATATAATGTACAGGGTGGGTCAATCAAAACTAAACAAGGCCTATATTTCACATGCCTTTCGTTTTAAAAAATCGCTCAGACCCGTCGATTTATATTGAAAGATTTTGCCCATATTAACAATCTTGTAACTTCCACAATAGCGGGGGTGAGCTTTAACCCCAAGATCTTAAATGGGAATAGGGTTCGACTGATACCTTATTTTAAAGGCAATAAATTAAATAAAAATAAGGGTAGAGCAATAAAAAGGAAAAAATCATTGCTCGGTAAAAAAGGTTGAGATCCGTTGGTTTTCGTACCGAGAAAAAAGTTTTTTTCACTTATTTTCAGTTTTGTCACTTTAAAGTCCCGCAGGGGTAAGTTGCAACTTTTAAAATATTAAATAGGATTAAACGTCAAGTGATATCTCATTTCAAAGGTCATTAAATTTTCTTTCCAAGGCCTGGCGATTTTAAAAAAATAAGTATGTTAATAATCAACACTGATAAAACTATAAACTTAATTAATTTGTTAATTTGTAAGTATGTAATGACATTGTTTTTCTAGAAAAAATAATTCTATTTGAGCTTAGCTTTACTGTATGAGTCTGGTTTAGGTTTACAAAGAAAGATATACATTTTGTTTATGATAATAAGTGCTGAAAGTCTGTCTCTGGCATCCATACAATAATAGAGATTTTGTTCAAAACGGTGCCGGACATTATGAAGCATTGCTGGTGTAATGTAATGACTAGCTGAGCTCTATAAATTTTACTTTTTAAGTGACCCTATAGAAAAAAATCTAAGGTGGTTAAGTCAGGTAATTTTGCAGACCACTATATCGCCTATCGTCGGCCGATCGTTCTACTAGGATACGACCGATTTAAATAGTCACGAACATTCATGTGATCAGTTTAATAAATGGTGCAAATGACCACCATTCATAATAGCAGACCAAATACTCATGTTTTAAAATTTTCGGAAAAAAAATGATCGTTTTAAAAAGCTCATTGGATAATGTACTATTGTGTTCTAATTAAATTAAAAATGTCGATTTATTTTACAGTTATTTAAGTTTGTGTGAGTCACTGAACCCAAGTGAATAGCCAGAGCAAGAGCTGCAAAATCATTCTTGCGATTGGTAAGTCGATTAAAAATACATACGTGTAAATACTGGAGCTTACAGATCTCAAATTATTTAATTTTTAGGACTAATTTAACGCGCTGCCACCTTTACAAAATTTTGTTTTTATATAGGTTGTCCTTTTATTAACAAGTAATACTAATTACTACTTTTTAATGAAAGGGCTTAAGCGCATATTCACTATATCGTGGGTATATAGTAAATAGCAAAAGTGTTTTCTCTCCGGGAGGGAAAGAACCATTTTCCCCACTTATTTAGCGGTCGAAAATGACATTTTCAAGTACTATAGTAGAAAATATCTTAATTAATTTATAACTTTTTGCAGGAAGCTAATCGTAAACGTGAACTGAAGAGTGGCACAGGAATCAAGCACGTAACTGCATTTGTGATAGTTTCACCGTTATCTGTGATAAATATGTGATGTTTACCCAAGTATTTTAACTCAGTAAAGCATCTTGGCATTAACAGATTGTTTTTTTTTTCAGTATACATTTAGAATTTAATAATTTCTTCGTATGGTTATTCCGATATGCCATTACTATTCAATAATATAGGATATTAAATACACAATGACCTAAAAATAATTATAAATTTAATTTTAATCTTGATAAGTTGATAACTTTGTATAACAAACTTATGTTATCAAATAGTCTTGTTTTTAAAACAGTTTTGAAATTGGGTAAAAGCAAATATCCATGTTTACATTGACTAATATTCTGTAAAAAGTACATTGATGATCAAAATATAAATACTATATTTGAAATAATATGTCATAAGACGTTATCAGATATAAACCTATAAAAGTACTTAAAAAAAATTAAAAAACGTGGATTTTCAGGGTATCAGCAGCCAAAAATAAACGTGTGTGATCTCATAATTAATAAGTGGTTTCTTGGAAGATTACACGCTTATTATTCACCATATCTAACTTTTGTGGTGTGCCTATTTTTATACCTCACAATCACTGCGTATACGTAACGCAGGGTTACGTTAGTATCTTAAAGTGAATGTGAAGTAAGGCCATGAAAGTGGTCAAAACCCTGATGTGTAATTTTTTTTTGGCGACAAATTCGAATTGCGCCATTTGTAGGTTATGTTCTATATACAAGATTACCTAGAAGTCACACATAAAATTAATATTTCTTTAATGAGTAGGTTCCAAGTTTTAGCGAAAAAGCTTATACAGGTATATTAATTTAGGTTTATACCTAGTTTTTTATTATAAATTGAGGCATTCGTCTTTAATCCTCTAACCCCCACTTTTTATCTTTAAATGGCAACCTTGTATGTTTTGTAGAGGATCATTGAAAAGCCCTTAAAAACTGAACAAGTGCTGGAAGTGACCTCCACGCTTTACTTACTACATGAAATATAATTGGAATTTTTCCTTAGGTTCCAAAATTAGTATACAAAATACAAGGTGTTCCATTTAAAATCATTTAAGTTGATGTCACTTACCAGTAGATCTGGCAACACTACAACTACGAAAGTATTTTGCAGGAAGCTAATCGTAAACGTGAACTGAAGAGTGGCACAGGAATCAAGCACGTAACTGCATTTGTGATAGTTTCACCGTTATCTGTGATAAATATGTGATGTTTACCCAAGTATTTTAACTCAGTAAAGCATCTTGGCATTAACAGATTGTTTTTTTTTTCAGTATACATTTAGAATTTAATAATTTCTTCGTATGATTATTCCGATATGCCATTACTATTCAATAATATAGGATATTAAATACACAATGACCTAAAAATAATTATAAATTTAATTTTAATCTTGATAAGTTGATAACTTTGTATAACAAACTTATGTTATCAAATAGTCTTGTTTTTAAAACAGTTTTGAAATTGGGTAAAAGCAAATATCCATGTTTACATTGACTAATATTCTGTAAAAAGTACATTGATTATCAAAATATAAATACTATATTTGAAATAATATGTCATAAGACGTTATCAGATATAAACCTTTAAAAGTACTTAAAAAAAATTAAAAAACATGGATTTTCAGGGTATCAGCAGCCAAAAATAAACGTGTGTGATCTCATAATTAATAAGTGGTTTCTTGGAAGATTACACGCTTGTTATTCACCATATCTAACTTTTGTGGTGTGCCTATTTTTATACCTCACAATCACTGCGTATACGTAACGCAGGGCTACGTTAGTATCTTAAAGTGAATGTGAAGTAAGGCCATAAAAGTGGTCAAAACCCTGATGTGTAAATTTTTTTTGGCGACAAATTCGAATTTGTAGGTTATGTTCTATATACAAGATTACCTAGAAGTCACACATAAAATTAATATTTCTTTAATGAGTAGGTTCCAAGTTTTAGCGAAAAAGCTTATACAGGTATATTAATTTAGGTTTATACCTAGTTTTTTATTATAAATTGAGGCATTCGTCTTTAATCCTCTAACCCCCACTTTTTATCTTTAAATGGCAACCTTGTATGTTTTGTAGAGGATCATTGAAAAGCCCTTAAAAACTGAACAAGTGCTGGAAGTGACCTCCACGCTTTACTTACTACATGAAATATAATTGGAATTTTTCCTTAGGTTCCAAAATTAGTATACAAAATACAAGGTGTTCCATTTAAAATCATTTAAGTTGATGTCACTTACCAGTAGATCTGGCAACACTGCAACTACGAAAGTATTTTTAGAGCTAAATTGCGGCTTCTTATCAAAACAGTCAAAATTTGTAAAGCTTTATTCCTTCCGTTCATCAAAAACTTGTAATAGGCCAACGAGTTTAAAACATCCTGTATATTGAGCATATTTTTTACGTGGTTAGTAGTATGCTTTATTTGTTATTAATAATATGTAATAATTAATACAATCAATTGAATTTGCGGTTTATATAAATATTTATGTATCATTTTGAGGAATTAATATTTAATATAGTTGGCGCATTACCTTTCTGGAATGACGTCACGCTGGTTTCAAATAACGTATTTCTTATATTATATATATTTCAGCGATGATTCCTAACCTAAACGTATGCAGTGATGTAGATAGGAGGGGTGCGTTCAGCACTGGCTAAAGCGAATTTAAAATTGGCATTTTCTGTACAGAAAGCGCTGCAACTTGTCGAAAATGGCTGGCAAAAAATTAACACTCTCATTGCCATAAAAAAACCCTCATTTTGCACACTTAATACAAAAATAACTATTATAACTTCAAAAACTAAAATTATTTTGCAAATAAGACTTTACTAATATAAATTCTTTCATCTTAGTCTTATTCTTTGTTTGCAATGTAATAAATTGACGCCAGTTACCCATTTTCATCAAAATTATTTTAATTCTCAATTACAGACAATACTGAAAAAATATTAAGAAAAGGGGAATAACGAACGATGAATCCTTTACCTCCAGAATGTTTCAAAAACAAAAAGAGGTAAAAACAAAAATCACAGATTACTTAAAGAACAAAATAAGAGATATGATCTATTGCGTGTATGCTAAAAATGAATATGTTACAATGCAGACTTTGCTTTAAAAACTAAAAGAGAGAAATTAATGTATAACTAACTAACTTTAAAAATAAAAACTACTCCCCTTCACTGTCTTCAGAATCAGAACTAAATTCTTCATCGTCACTGCTGTCTTCGTCGGTACTAATTACAAGTGGCGCAATGTCTGAAGCATCACATATCTGTATTGTCTTCCAAGCTTCTTGGATTACCCTTTCTGTGTGGCTGACATAATTTTTCCAATGCTCTGAAGATACTTCATTTATCGCTTTTTCCCACATGGCCAAAACTTCCGATGGTGTCCCCTTCAGACTAGCAATGTATTGGTCGTATTTCCTCTTACACTCAGACCATACCATTTCAATAGCATTAAATTGACAATGGTATGGAGGAAGTCTTAGTATTTTGTGGCCCAAAGGTTTCACATATTCGTCAAGGTAGAATGTTTTTTCAATGTTACAATTTTTTTCTACAATGCTCCATATTTCATCCTTCATGGCCCTCTCTGGGAAGTCAATGTTCTTTTCTTTTAACCATCCAATCAATCTCTGCATTGTCCATGATTTTCTTGGAATATCCTCTAAAAGGCCGGAATGATAGCTTGCGTTGTCCATCACTATC
Source organism: Kuschelorhynchus macadamiae (assembly GCA_030620095.1). Lineage (NCBI taxonomy): Eukaryota > Metazoa > Arthropoda > Insecta > Coleoptera > Curculionidae > Kuschelorhynchus > Kuschelorhynchus macadamiae. The sequence goes on from JAUTXW010000932.1 coordinate 461,311, forward strand.
AAACTTTTTGGAGGAAGATTTGGTACCAGCTGATTTTTAAACCAATTTTCAAAATTTTGCTTGTTCATATTGTCATGATAATATCCGCTTTTTAGTCCACTTTTAAATATTAAACTGGCCCCCTTAATAAATCCTTCCTTTGATCCAGCGTGAACTACAATATATCGATGACCTTCACTAGCTTTTTTAAAACTTGTAGACATAGTGTTATCCTGCCAGCTGTTTCTAAACGAACCTTTACTAAAAATCCAAGTCTCATCAATAAATACGGTGGTATAAGCATCTTGTCCTAGATTTTGATTTTTGACATATTCCCTCAAGAAATTGATTCTCTTGTGGACGATGTGGGGCAAATCCATCAGGTATTTTCTATTATTTGATTTCTTCCACTTAAAACCAATACTTTTTACGTATTTTCTTAGCGAGGTGATGGAAAAATTAAAATATTCATTTATCTCTTTTAGTTTTTTAAGCAAAGTCTGCATTGTAACATATTCATTTTTCGCATACATGCAGTAGATCGTATCTCTTATTTTGTTCTTTAAGTAATCTGTAATTTTTGTTTTTACCTCTTTTTGCTTTTGAGACATTCTGGAGGTAAAGGATTCATCGCTCGTTATTCCTCTTTTCTTAATATTTATGATTGTTGTATGGCTAAGTTTTGTTGCATTTGAAGCTCGTTCAATTATATTATCCGTTTGCGGAAGGATTCCATTTTTAGCTTGCTCTTTTTCCAATTGAAAAAAAGCCAAGATATTCAAAACTATTAGTTGTGATTGCTGATTATATCTTCGCGGCATCTTGCAAAAGTTTAAAAAGAATCACAACAAATCAATGTCAATTTTGACGAATATATTCTGAAAGACACATAACCAAAACCGGCATTGACTGTTATAAAGAAACGACAATGAGTTTTTTCAAAATGTTTTTGTCACTGTCAGTTAACATAAATCAAACAAAAATAACCAAAAATGACGTCATTCCAGAAAGGTAATGCGCCAACTATAGCAATAACAATTTAAAATCACATGTTATCTATTGGACTCGTTATGTCGATGATGTTTTCTGTATATGGGATAGTACAGAAACGAGATTATCCCAATTTTTAGATTTTCTAAATACAATTAATCCAAAAATTCAGTTTACAATGGAATTAGAAGATAACAACGAAATTTTTAGATATAACTATAAAAAGAATCAATAAACAACTTAAATTTAACATATACAGAAAACCAACAACAACAGACACAGTTATTCATAACCATTCTAAACAGTCTTGGAGAATGAAAATGTCACCTTTTCGTAGTTTCGTACATAGGCTATTAACCTTTCTCTTAAGTAAAGAAGACTATAATAAGAGAGTTAATAATAATAATAGATAACATGATAAAGAATAAAAAAGGCGAAATTCTTAGAAGACAGTTTTATAGTGTCACGCCTCAATTAACCAAAAATTTTAGATTTTTAAATTATATTCCCATTTATAGCGACAAAATATCAAATAAGCTTAATAGATTAGGTTGCAACACAATTTCTGTAAATAAACTAAATTTAGGTAGGTTTGGGTTAGTGTTTTAATAAATAATAAGGAAAAACTTTGTCAGTCTAATAAATCTGGTGTGTACAAAGTTAAATGTAAGGACTGTCAAGCTGTCTATATTGAGCAAACGAGTAGAAATTTCCAAACAAGAGTAAAATAACACCGTAACTCTATTTTATATAATGTTAAAAATTCAGGATTATCTACTCATTGCATAGAAAACAACCATTTTATTGACACCGATAATGTAATGTTATTACATCAAGAAAATAAAGGTAAACGTTTCGATCTTTTAGAACAACTTGAAATTTAAAAATCTTTATCAAGGAATTCACTCACAACGAATGACCAACAAAATTTCCAAATTACCCCAATAATAGACAGCCTTCTAAGTACCTATAATATAAATGTAAAAAATCCCATTTTAAATAGATAGGCAATAAAACTACAATTGCGATATGCACACCATTAGATGTAGCTCATTTTTAGTTTAGTATTCACTAAAGCATCTCTTGAGAAAGGCCTAAAAAGCCGAAACATATGTAGAGTAACTCTCTAATAAATGAAACATTAAAAAGCCAAAGTTTTTTTAAATGAGGCGTGTCACCCCAAAAGGGCCTATATCCATTTTTGGTGAAAAGTGAGTTAAAGGCTGTTTTAAAATCTGTGTCACTCGACGAATATACTGATTAATTGTTGGTGTGCTAAAGAGGCCTTTATCCCGTAGAAAAATACAATGAAATATCTGGTTTCGCGGCAAAGGGTTCCATTTTACAAGCATAAACGTGTCAAATAGGCCTATATCCAACGAGCCAATCAAATCACTAGAAATCTGACGTGCAACTGCAACCGTCGTTCAAAGTGCTTAATATTTGTTTACATTTAGCAACGGAAGGAGTCTTTTAATGTTTATTTTAGTTAAAGAACTATTATTTAACTTATATAAATTTAACTCTTTTAAAGTGTTCGATTGTGGTAAAATTAGTTTAGTTTAGTGACTATGAACGAGAGTATTACACCATCGGAACCGGGAAAAGCTAGGCGGACTCCTGGGGATCGTAGTAAATGGAAAAGGAATGTTGCAAAATCTAAAAGGTACGTTATCACAGTCATGATATTAGTGGGCTTGTATTATTTTATCACTATGGTTAATGATTTATTGTTTGTTTGTTTTTGATTTTCATGTTGAACAATATGTTGACGGCCAACAGCAACAGGGCAATTTAGGGGCTAAGAATATGAAGAAATTATTGTTGTTCCGCCGGTTATTTATTGCTTAGGGGATTGAAACTCGCTTAAGTCATCCCTTTAAATATTTTTTAACAATTTTTGGCAAAAGTCAGTAAACTGCATTATTACCACAGCCTAAAATATTGCGATATTCTTTTGCAAACTATCAGGCTTTTTTGTTGTTACAAATATGATCCTCCTGGTCCACCACGATACCCTTGTTGCGACCACTTCAATAAGTCTTACAAATGCAGGAAGTTAACAATGAGAGATATTAAAGAATTCCATGACAACTTTTACTCAACGCGCGAAAAAAACTCCCAGGATGCGTTCATCATCAAACACGTGAAGGTCACAACTGCGAGAAGACCACGTCCTAAGAAAAAAGCTACCTCTACAAAGAAGGTTAGTACAAATTACTACATTCGAGTTTTCGGTACTGATAAGTTTTTTCTACGTGTGTGTCAGCAAACCTTCATCAATGTCCTCCAAATATCACGAAAGAGAATTCAGGGTTTGGCTAGAAAATTTTTAAATACTGGTAGAATGCCAGTAGATAGGAGAGGTGGGGCGAAGCCAAACCCCCTTTATGACAAGAAAAGGGTCGTTATTAAAGAATTTATAGAAAAACTAAAATGCTGTGAAAGCCACTACTCCCGAGGGAAATCCGTTCATCGGAGTTATTTGTCAGGAAATTTAAGTATTAGCAAATTATATCGCATGTACAACATTGAACAGAGTGATGAATCACTGAAGTCGAAAAAAACGTTCTTTCAAAAAATTTTTACGATGAACTACAACATTGGTTTTGGCACGCCTACCACGGATGCCTGTTCTAAATGTATAGAAATCAAAAGTAGGATCCAAAAAGAGACCAATCCTCGTGATAAAAATAAGTTGATTACTGAACTTCAATTTCACAAAATGCGATACAAGGCGTTTTTCAAAAAACTTCAAGAAAAGAGGGAAGATCTCTTAACACTAAGTTTTGACTGTCAAAAGAATCTGGTTTTACCAAAGGTTCAAGATCAAACTGCCTACTATAGCAGGCAAATGTACATATACAACTTCACCATTGTAAAGGGTACCTCAAAAGACTGCTTGACTTCGGAAAATGTATATTGTTATTCTTGGATGGAGCATGAACACAAAAAGGGTGCTAATGAAATTGCGTCAGCGGTGTTTCATCAGTTGTCACTCCTTGATTTGACATCCTACTCAACGATTAGATTGTGTGCTGACGGATGCGGTGGGCAAAACCGTAATTCAATTATGATTGGGATGCTGAGCTACTTCTTGGCACGAGTCGCACCTCCTAACCTTCAGGAAATACACATGATTTTCCTCATTACTGGACACTCTTTTTTGCCAGCAGACCGTGTGTTTGCTTCCATAGAGAAGAAACTGCGTAAGCTACCAGTAATACTACAACCAACAGAATATGAAACAATTTTTTCAGAGCATTCTACTATTTTTAAAATGGGTACTGACTTGAAGGTATACGACTGGAAAGCTTTAGTTGGGACTTACTACAAAAAAACTACATCTTGGCACTTTAAGTTTAATGAAGCAAAACGTTTTATTCTCACTAAATCTAAACAACAGAATATATTGGTTAGAGGAGAAACATCTTACAACAGCGATTTAAACAATGGTAAATTGGTTGTAAAAAATGGTGTTAAAATAAAGTTAATCGGGTTGCCAGATGAAATACCGATGGGAGTTGCATTAAAATCAGCCAAAATTCAAGACGTTAAAAACCTTTTGAAAAAGCACTTTGGCGAAACATGGGAGACAATGGAAGAATGTTCTTTCTATAAAAATGTGTTAGCTAGCAACATCGCAGTTAACGAAACTGAAGAAGATGTAGAAGAAGATGTGTTTTGTGAAGGGCATGCAAACGAGCAACTTGCTGATCGAGTGTAATGGTTCCAAGCATATTTGTTTTCTAAAATGTGTGTTGTTTAATTACAGAAAGACTTTTAGTTTTGTTTTTTGTAGACAGTAATGATTTTTAATTTTGAAAATAAAGGTTATTTTGTTCGTTCTGTCTAAGTGTATTATTGTGTCAAAACAGCCCATATATTCATGTTGATGGAGCAAAAGTTCCTTTATCCATTTTGTTACAGCAAATGGTTCTATATCCAAATTTTAAAGCTACGTTTTATCTTTTTCACACATTTGTCGTTTATTTTCTTTGCTTATTTATATATTATCAGTTGGTAAGAATAATTCAAAGCCAAATTACAGCTATTACCACCTATGATAGAGTTACAACAGTTTTTCGCAAATACTGGAAAATTACTGGAAGTGGATATGGGCGCTTTTGCCGTGAGATGCCTCAAATAAACCACTATGTAATAATTAATATTGTGTTAACTAGTAGTAATAAGATGGGGAACAGTGTCCTGTCACGGCGTTAATTAACTAAACTTTGTTTAATTCATCCCATGTTAAGGCATCTAATTTTGTATTCATCTAATATTAATTTAACACCTAATTTTTATTTTATATGTAAATGTAATCCAAAAATATCGCTACCTTTCTTTTCCTTAGTCATCCATATAACAACTGGTCCATAATTATTTTAATTGCACAAATATAAATAAAATTATGAACACAAAAGTCAATGTCCAGCGGTTGCCATAAGCTGGTTAAACTGTGGGCCCCCATTTTGTTCTGCCAACTATTTCATCCTCCTCTTATGACCCTTAATTTTGGAGCAAAATTTGAAGATAATTGGATAAGTAGTTTTTGAGTTATGCCGCATATTGGTAGACCGACAGGTTGAAGGAATTGAGAAAACATGTTTCTTGGCTTCTAGGGACCCTAAACATCTGAGATCTGTAAAAACCTGGAAGGGTGATTTTTTTACGTTTAAAATACTTTTTACGATGGAAATAAAAAATCACGCCTGACTAATGATTTTTTTTGCATTACCTACTAGGGTAATTATTTTTTTTTTTGTCACAGGGGGAAATATAAATTTGCAAAATAGTTGAAGAGAATTTCCGCACTGACCCCTTAAAATTACAAATAGAGAAACTAACAAATTTAAGAAAAATAATTTTAACATGTTTAAGTGTCGTTGAATAGTGAATATTCGGCTACACTAGATTTGTACCAATATCTGATGAGATTATATTTTATTTATTTATGATTCAGTACTCTACAGAGATCTCTCTCCAAATGTTAAAGGCTACAATAAAATTAATAATAGGATCTATCAATAAGTAATCACACGTTTGCCTGCCCTGAGATTGAGGTGGTTGTTTTTGCACTACATTTCACAGTCTTCCTCGGAATTACAAACGGAATAGAACTTGAGGTCGTCTGCATACAAAAGTCTTTTCACTTTTTAAAAATCCTGACGACAACGTTGACAAAAAGCAAAAACAATATTGGCCCTAAGTGAGAACCTTGTGGTACTCCAGATTTAACTTTGATTTGTCTGGATGTTACACCATTTATCTTAATATACTGCTTTACATTGATTAACTAGGACCTGTTTAAATTTAGATATGTACAGGGTTTATTTTTATATATTGCCACCCCCCTTATCTTTTTTATTTGACATTTTAGAAAAATGTGTCCCAAATAAAAGTTTAATGGTTTCAAATGTATTTTTATGAAAACATTTTTTTTCATATACAGGGTGTTACAGAAAGTCTGGGCGTGGTCCAAGTTTCTTATTTCAAATAGGTACCCCATTTTTTTATTGAATTTTCGGATTCTCCTGAGAATTTTACACATTTTTTTATAAGGGATATTCTATACTTAAATCTAAAGCCTAAAGAGATATTGTTATTTTTTGAAAACTATTATGTAAAACAGGTAAACATTTTTCTGGTCGTAAACTGGTCATTGACGGTGATCTGTCGTTCTGTCAATTCATTGAAAAGATGCATTACACTGACGAAGAAAGATGTGATATTCTTCGCATTTTCTACAAGAATAATAATAATGCTTGCGCGGCAAGAAGAGAATATCAGCGGCTTTTCCCCATGCGAGCTATTCCATCTCGAAAAACTTTCAAAAATATTGAACTTGGCTTTCGAAATCGAATGACTGTTAAAAGAAAAAAACGTACTCCGGTTATTAATGAGGAGGAGGAATTAAATATTTTATTATTTTTTCAAGGTAGGTTAATAGAAATTACCCACAGGATATAAAGTAACTTACGCAAATATTATTTATTTTCAGAAAATCCAAATGCAGCCTTAAAAGACGCATCAATTTTTTTTAATAAATCTATTTTCAAAATTTATTCGACATTAAAAAAGCATGGATATTTCCCATACAAAATTTTACCCGTCCAGAAATTAACTGAAGATCAGAAAAACCAACGAACCATGTTTTGCCAGGAAATGTTGCTGATGAAAGATGAAGATAACAATAAAACAAAGTTTTATGGTCAGATGAATGCGCCTTTAGTACTGCCGGGATTCACAACCGGAAAAATGTTAGATTTTGGGCAACGGAAAACCCTCGGGCCATGCGTGAAATTAAAACCCAAGGTCCGAAAACTTTAAATGTGTGGTGCGGGCTCCTTCACAACAAAATTATTGGACCGATTTTCATTGATGGATCTTTAAATGGAGAAAAATATCTAAATTTATTAAATAATGATCTGGAACCTATTTTGGATGACTTACCCCTCCGTCAATACAACCAAATTATTTGGCAACAAGATGGAGCCCCACCACACAATGTTTTTGCGGTCCTAAATTTTTTAAATCAAAATTTTGAAACGTGGATTGGTCGGACTGGACCGATTCGGTGGCCGCCCAATAGTCCCGACTTAACACCTCTTGACTCTTTTCTGTGGGGATTTTTGCAGAATAAAATATATGAAACTCCCACGGAAGATGTAGAGGTGTTAAGAAGGAGAATAATTGAAGCCATTGAGGATTTAAACAATAATCATGCACAATTCATTATTAATGCGATTAATAAAATCGAAGCAGATTATACAAATTGTATTGAAATGAATGGTGGACATATTCAGCAATTATAATATTTATATTTCATTTCATTATTCAATTATTTGATAATATGTAGTTTTTTGTAATAAACACAGCGTCAAAAAACTTGGACCCCTTCATAAGACGCAATGCAAAAATGCTCTGTTTCAAGACCTTGTATTTTGAGTAATAAATGATCCAACCATGTGATTAAAAAAAGTGTATGTTAACGAATAGCAGGGCTGCCACTTTTAGCCACATGAAATATTCTATTGTAATTAGAACGCTCTACAGAGTGTTTAAAAGTTTCTCAACACAGGACCTAATGCAAATTAAATGGGAGGTCTGGCTAAAAAAAATTAAACTCTCCTTATTAGCTTGCTGATTACAATATCATGGCTCAGTTAACTAAAAGTGGTAGTCCCGTTATTCGTTGACATAATCATTTTTCAATCACTTCGTTGGTTCATTTATTACTGAAGATAAGCGGTCTTGAGGAAAGCTTATTTGCAATGCGACTTACGAAGGGGTCCAAGTTTTTTGACGCTGTGTGTAGTTTTTAAAATATTCTTTTCTGTTTTCGTTAATATTATACATATATTTTTTAAAAACATGTGTTGCCTTAATTAGATTCATATGCATATTTCCAAAGTTCGATGTTTTTGGAATACCCCGTAGAAGGAAAAAAATCCACGTCTGATATTTCAAAAAATGTTTGTTTAGATGGCGATTCGTTGGAAGATGGTGATTTCTGTTCTGGTTGCCTGTGTATTTTCGTTATTCTCATAAGCTATGCGAAGGTTGTCGGATTTTTCCTCATCGGAAATGTGACATTTTATCCAGAAATTGACAGAAAGTCTACCAAACAGTAAAACAGTCACCGTCAATGACCAGTTTACGACCAGAAAAATGTTTACCTGTTTTACATAATAGTTTTCAAAAAATAACAATATCTCTTTAGGCTTTAGATTTAAGTATAGAATATCCCTTATAAAAAATGTGTAAAATTCTCAGGAGAATCCGAAAATTCAATAAAAAAATGGGGTACCTATTTGAAATAAGAAACTTGGACCACGCCCAGACTTTCTGTAACACCCTGTATATGAAAAAAAATGTTTTCATAAAAATTCATTTGAAACCATTAAACTTTTATTTGGGACACATTTTTCTAAAATGTCAAATAAAAAAGATAAGGGGGGTGGCAATATATAAAAAAAAACCCTGTACCATCCATTCCGTAAATTCTTAATTTCTCTAGAAGTAAGTTATGACCAAACACTATCAAATGCCTTAGATATGTCAGTATACACCGCATCAATTTAGCCGTTGATCGTCCTTTAAAAAGCCCGTGCTGTTCTGGAGTCAAATGATGTTTATGACTCAAAAAGTTCATCTGTCAATACGGCTTCAAATATTTTAGGAAATACAGACAGTAGGGAAGTGCCTCTGTAGTTCTTGATATCTGTCCTTGAACCAGATTTAAAAATTGGCTAAAGAGTAGACTCCTTCCAATATGTTGTAAATTGAGCTGTATTAAAAGATCTTCGAAAAACCATGGATAGAAGTTTGATCAAAGACAATGCACAACCTTTTATAAATATATGAGGCAAATCATTCGGACCTGAGCTCTTGTTCTTATCAACGGAGTCAATTTTCCTCAAAATGTCTTCTTCTGTAAAGTTGTGAAAAGTAAGAAAATTATCTATTTCATCAAGATGGTTTTGAAATGTTTTCAGATATGTGTGCCCAAGTAGCGCAAAGTTGCTGATGAGCTTTTTTGTCTAAAGTTAGCCATAAAAGACACATACAAATTTTGGCAAATGATTCTTGGTTTGTTTTCTAGCCATGAAAGCTCGCTTCAAATCAGATTTTTTGACTCCAAAAGTAGCAGTTTTTAATGTAGATAAACTATAGCATAATTACTTGGCCAAAAAATATCTTTTATGGGGTAATTAAACCTCCAACTATTTTCTTGTAATATTGCATGGCCAAAAAGTAGAAATATCTGTCAATTTTGTTGCCACAACATAACCGTATATATTCTAGTAAGTATTGAAGTTAAATTATAGTAAGCATAGCTGTTTAAAATGCCAAAATATGGCATTTTTAATCAATAGAAATCGAGGTCAGAATATATATAATAAATAGGCATTTTTCCCAAATTCCAACTATGACATTTTAGATAACAAAAATTGAGAGGAAAAATATGGTTTTTATTATCATATTTTTGTTTCAAAATTAAACTAAAATTGGATAATTTTATTTGGCTTATTTTTGCTATAATATTGCCAAAATATGCCACATTTTCAAATTTAGCTTTATAACCTATAAAACTATACTTAACCAAACTGAAGATATAAAAGAAAAAAAATATAAATTATTTACCATACGAAATGCCTAATAAAAAGATTAAATATTCCACCGCATATTATAGAAAAACGGTATTGGGGTAATCGTCGTTTAATTTTGTTACGCTGGCTCCTGGGTCTTAAATTAGCCATTTTTTAGCGAGTACTAAAGGCAAACCAAGTAGGCATCTTTATTGGCAAAATGTTAGTAAATGTTGCCACATTTTGGCTACATTTGAAAATTATTGCCATTTGATAAATATTTGCTTACAAAGTGGCCGATTTTAAGGAATATTTGCTTAACAAATAGCCCAAAGCTTTTTATGACCCGCCATGATTGAAATTAAAATTAAACTAATTTCCTAGCAGCCATTACTTGACCACTTTAAACAAACATATTCTTTCTATCTATAAATACGTATTTTCATGGATGTTTTTTTTTGCGTTATGAACCCTTTAATTAATTTTCGTAGTAAAATACATTTTCAAACTAAAAAAAAATTGAAGAAATCGAAATATTTGTGTGTTTAACATGCGTATCTTAGATTCTTTTAACAGTAAAAGTTCCTGCGCAAGTGTTTTTTGTTCCTACCAACCGTCAAACCATGATTTGTTATCTTTGCATTTCCTCTTGGCTCATAAATTCTTACACTGATTGGCTCTGTTAATATTATTCTACATAATTTGAAACAATTGATGATTTATCAAATAAATGAAGAAAAGGCAAAAAATAAGAAATTATTTAGGTAAGTTTCGGAAAAAAATGTTACTCAAATTTCGGTTAAAAAACAATCACACAGAATTCAGCTAAAAAAGCTCGATTTTAAAGTCAAAAAGTAGCTAATAAACCCAACCATAAAATCAAAAAAGAGGGTCGTATAATTGCCAATTGGCCATTTTTACCCCATTATGACCAAATTATTATTCCCCACTTTAGTCATATTTCCGTCTTTATACTGTAATAGAACTGTTATTTTGGCTAGCAATTTTAGCTAATTCGCCAAGGATATTAGCCAATGTCACAGCATTTTAGCGCATATATGATTATATGTGCTACTTGGGTGGTCTGTGTAGTATGATTCAAAGTGGTGGGCAAAAGCTTCTACAATGGATTCAGGGGATCCGTTTACATCATTATTATATTCCATGCTTTTAGGGATTTCTTGGTTTGCTCTCATAGAGTTGACAAAAGACCAAACATATTTTATATTGGTAGGAATCATATGTTGTGTATTAGAGACGAAAATAAGATAGCACAAATCTATAAGGTACTTAGTCTCTTCTTCATTTCATTTTTTAGCAAAATTTAAAGATTGCATGTATATCAGCGCAATAAGTACTTTTTTTTTTTGAACTATACCGTAAATAAACTGCAAACCCACAAAAAAAAACGGAACTTTCCAGAATTTAGGTTTCCTGAATCGTAAAGAGCTGGGTAGTTGATTTTTCTTGTTAAGAATACTTTTATATTAAGGAAGTAAGTAAAAATTAAACGACTTAATACATACAAAAAATATTATTTATTTCCATTCTATAAAAAACATGTTATTTATCAAACATAAAAAAAGAACATCTTTCGTTTAGATTTCGAGCTACATTTGAAGTGGTTTTTAGTTCCCAAACAGAACGCTTATCAATTACAAACACACTTGATATCGATTTGAATCAAGCAAATATATACTTTATCATAACTAAAACATATTATAAAGAAGTAATATACTCCAGTGGCATTGGAAAAACCGTCTGGCGGCGGTCTTTCCACCCTAGCGACGCGCCATCAATCCACCCTTTGGCAGCTCGTCTGGGTTGAGGTCTGCGAAACTGTTCAGGGCCTTGCTGTAGGACTCCTCTCCGGCCTCGAATTTCCTGTTGTGTTCCTGGATCGCTTTGGCGTTCTTTTCGAAGATTTCGAAACGCTTCTGTTCTTCTTCAGCGGAGTCGTAGCTCTTGGAGTGAGCTTCCTGTAAGCATTAAAAAACTGCTTTAAAACCACGTGAGTGCTCTCACAAAACGAGCTACTTTTGACATATTCTTCGTCCTTTTTACATAAAAGACCTTATCATTATTATTTCATTATGTTGATAAAATTGTGTTCTTAAAACTTCAATACAATCTGAAATTGTCAAAAAATTTGTTAGTAGGATTTTTTTGCAGAATAAATACACAGTTATACCATCTGCTGATGATGCTAACTTGGTTAGCGAAACGCGCGTCCCAAACGTAACAAGTTGTGGTGTAGTGTGGTTAGAACTCTTGTATTTATCTTCCACCACAGGTTCCAGTATTAGGACATATATTATTTTTCTTCATAACAAAAAGGTCTTTATTCCAGGATAGAGAATTTTACCAATTTTTTAAACCTTTGATTAGGCCGCTATTTGATTTTGCTATAGAGTATTGATAAAATTTTACCAGTTCATTTCTTTTTGTGCAGAACTTAAGATAAATGGATTAGCACTTTTTTAAGCCACCATTTTGTTCCGTCATATTCGATTTTTACCAAAATGTTACCCTTATGGCATCCAAATAACCCTTAATTTTTGATCAACATTTAAAGTAAATCTGGTAAGGAGTTTTTTAGCGATGCGGCGAAATGACAGACATACAGACCGATGGGCACTTATTCAGGTAGATCGACGGAATTTCAAAAAATCACTCTCCGAGACTTTCAGATCTTCCCTTTCAGGGACCCTGCTGGATGCCAAAAAAACATGTTTTCTCAATTCCGTCAATCTGTCTGTTTTGGCGACACAGCTAAAATTACTTACCGATTGACTTCAAAGTTTTGGTCAAACATTAACGGCTATATGTGGACGACGTGGTAACATTTTGGTAAAAATTCAACATAGCAACCCATTAAAATTCTGATAAAATTATCTGTGTAAACAACTCTATTTATTCTAAAACTTTATCTGAAAAATCGAGTCTTGGCTTAAATAGAAACTGGTAAAATCCAATATGGAGGAACAAAATGGCGGCCTATTAAAAGCTTTGAAATAAAATATAAAAATTGATAAATTTCCCTTGTTATTAATTCTTTTTTTTATTAAGATGTAATCATTTAGTAGTTAAAGAAAAAATCCAACATAGCGGAACAAGATGGTGGCATGGCCTAGTGAATTGTTTAAAAAATTACTACTACTTAACTCTTTGAAGTACCTTGGTCGACAATTTGAACCACCTTTTTGCTGACCTTTCCAGCATGGTGGTTGATGAAACGTACCACTTAAATCAAAGTTATTTTTGTTGTGTATGTCGGTTTAATAACCGTCCCGCATTTGATTGGCTTATGATCCATCGCCTGACGCAAATTCCTGAAACGTTGGCGGTTGCGTTCACGATTTTGTGTGGTTATTTACGTTTCACGTGCTCCGTAGTTATTTGAGGTTATTGTTTTTATGAGAAAAGTGTTGTTTTTTATTCAAAAGTGGCTTTATTTATGATTTTTATGTAAAAACCAACTATAAAGGTGAGTTAATATACATGTTAGATGTTTGTGATATTTGAACTCCGAGTTTTGTTGGTTTCTTTTAGTGTTTAAAAACTGTACCACCGTACAGTTGGAAACATGAACCGACGGCAGGATCCACTCACTTTCAATTTGATAGGCATGACAGAAAATGAACTCTATGATGAAATAGATGCAATCGAAAATGATTGTGCCTCAATCCCTTCCGATTGTGACTCGGAGGCTGATGGTGACGAGTCAGAAAGTGAAGGTTGTTCTTCAGCTGCTATGTTTGATCATCCCGAGGTTGCCGAAATTGTGGTGTCTGAGTATGAAGAAGACGAGCCTTCCTCTTCAGATGAATGGGATGCAGAGGATTTAGTACCGCTATTTACTCTAGCAAAACGATGGAAAAAAGTTTGGTCACTACTTGGAATAAATGCGTTTCTACTATGAAGACTCCTGATCCATTCACTTCGGATGTCGGTCTGTCGAATTCAATTCGAGATCGTGCTAGCCTAAATCCTTATGAGGCGTTTAATCTTTTTTTTACCGACGAACTTTTGACTGATATTGTGTTTCAAACTAATCTCTATGCAGAGCAAACATTTCAAACCAAGGGTAAAGCATATACTCAAACACATGTTGACGAACTCAAGACATTTTTGGGTATAAATATTCTTATGGGCATTAAAAAATACCCAAGTTACCGTGATCATTGGAGTTCTTCACCAGACCTTCACGATCCCTACATAAGTAAGCTTATGAGAGTTCATAGATTTGGTTGGATTCTTTCGAACCTTCACCTAAATGACAACAGCATAATGCCACCACGTGGCTCAGCCAATTATTATAAACTTTATAAAGTACGGCCCCTTCTCAATCACCTTAAAACTAATTTTCAATCATGCTTACAGCCCCATGAAAATATCGCCGTCGACGAGTCAATGATAAAATTTAAGGGGCGATCTTCGCTAAAACAATACTTACCAAAAAAACCCATAAAAAGGGGATACAAAGTGTGGGTTTTAGCGGATGAAACAGGGTATTGTTGGAATTTTGATATATACACAGGGAAGACGGGGGATCAAACAGAAAAAAGTTTGGGAGCCCGAGTCGTTAAGAATTTAGCTACTCCAATTGAAAAAAAAAATCAAAATATATTTTGACAATTTTTTCTCATCCGTAAAGCTAATGGAGGATCTTTTAGACTTAAAACTATATGCATGTGGAACAGTAAATGTATCCAGAAAAAATTTGCCTAATTTCACTAATGATAAAAATTTAAAAAGAGGGGAGTATGAATGGTTTATAAGCGATAGTGGATTGAGTGCTGTGAAATGGCGTGACAAGAAATCCGTGCATATGTTATCTAATTACCATGACCCTACAGTTGTTACTCAAGTAAAAAGGAAAGAGAAAGATGGCACTGCGATGCATATTCCTTGCCCTTTTTTACTTAGTGATTATAATAAACACATGAACTTTGTGGACAAATTCGATCAAATGCGATCATATTATGGGCTTGATCGAAAAAGCCACAAGTGGTGGCATCGCATATTCTTTTTCTTTCTGGATACGGCAATAACAAATACCTTTATTATATATAAACTATACCATAAAGAAAATGCTAAAATTTTTCTCAAGACAGGTTTCAGAAGGCTTAGTTGCCAAAACATTGGTTCAAAAATTAGACAAAAGAAACATGTCTACGGAATTATCAGTCGCCATTAGTTCTCATAAGCCCACAGTATCGACCGCCGTTAGAAGAGCAGAAAGTGCACATCAGCCAATGAGAACCACTCGTCGAAGATGTGCTTATTGTAGCTCGAAAAAAAAAGATGTTCGTACCAATTGGCAATGCAGTGTTTGCGCCATGCCATTATGTTTAGGAAAAACCAAAACTTGTTTCCAATCTTATCATGCTAAAACTTAATATGTTTTTAGAATATATTGTTTATTTATATACGATATTCTTAATTTTGTTAAAGTATGGTGGTGCAAGAAATAAACCACCCAATCTAAGTACTTTTGCAGTATATGTATATTTTTATATATGTGTATTAGTGTTCCAATATACTTATTTGAAAGAAATACACCACAATTTGTATATTTTTCAAATGTTTTTTTTCTCGTACCGCTAGGGTTTTTTTTTTAAGCCGAATTCCCGTACCTCAAAGAGTTAAAAACCAACGTAAAAAAATCCTATTCCTAATAACGAGGGAAATTCCGGCTAAAAGAAATTTACCGATTTTAACTTCCCTCGTAAAAGGGAAGTATTGTAATCGTGAAATAATCACTCTCCGAGATTTTTTCAGATCTTCACGTTTCACGGACCCTAAATGACTATAAACATCTTTTCTCAATTTCGTCGGTATGTCTTTCTGTTCGCGGCGTAGCTGAAAAACTACTTATCCGATTGACTTCAAATTTTAGTCAAAAATTAAGGGTCATATGGGGATGACCTGGTAACATTTAGCTAAAAATCCAATATGGCGAAACAAAATGGTGGCCTAGTGAAATGTTAAAAAAATTATTATTAAAAAACTACTCATCCAATTTATCTCAAATTTTGGAAAAACATAAAGTATTATGTTGAAATCAAGTGGTAAAATTTTGGTACGAACATACAAGATGGCGGAACAAAATGGCGGCATAATAAAATATTTAAAAATTCAGCCTGAAAAAAACTGCTTAATGGTTTGATTTCAAATTGTGTGCCATAACAAAATGTGGTATATCGTTTTCGTTAACGAACCTCTTGTTTTTGTTAGAGTGGTGTATTATTTGGGGTTAAGACCTAGTAAAAAAACAAATGTTATTGTTGCATCCTCAGGACACATATATTTTATATCCTGCATGATACTTATATTATCAGTCTTTACCTATTCCGTTGGTTTGCAGATACGAGCCCTAACAACTATATGTTGGAACAAGCAGTTATTTTTCGAATAAAATGCCAGTTTACCGAAATTTATTTATTCTAATTTTTTTTAATTGTAAATATGAAATTATCAACATGTTTTATGATGTAGGGAATTATCTTTATGGTTTAATTATATATTTTGTTGTTGATTGCTATTTAATTAATTGTTTGATATTCAAAAAATGCTGACAACTTAATATTGGAACATGTTTTGCATTTCTTCACGTTTCGTGAGTTTTATCATTCTGACGCGAAGGAGGCTTTGAAATAAAACATAAGTGTGTTGTCAACAAAGATTTTAAAACGTCATTTGAGTATTAATAGTTAAAGTAAGTAGGTATTGTTAGATTTATTACGAGTAAAACACGCAATAATGGTACGTGGAAAACCTACTGAATCAAAAGTGCGGGAAATTATTATTCATCAGTACCATAAAGGGAAAACAATGCGTGAAATTTCCAGTGAATTGACGATAGCAACAACTACTGTTTTTAATATAATTAAAAAATATGGTGAAACTGCCAGTACTGATGTTCGCGGTAAAAGCTCAGGCCGTCCAAAAGTTGTTTCTCAAAGGAGTGTAAGGCATTTAATAAGAATATGTAAGTCAGGAAGAAGAAACACACTACGAGAAGTAACTGCAAGGTGGAATAGAGAAACTGGGATGAATATTTCAAGAGAATGCTGTCGCAAATATATCCACAAGAGCGGTCTTGGTTTATAAGGTATGTTTGATAGGTACTTCTTTGCGGTGTAAATTTTCTATTTTTCACTTTATACTCGTAGACCAAATGAAAAACCGTTGTTGACGGAAACTCAAAAAAGAAATCGTTATAATTGGGTTAAATCAAAGCTTTCGTGGACCAAACATGACTGGGACAAAGTTATCTATAGCGACGAAAGCAAATTTGATGTCTGTGTGGGAGATTACAGAAAGCGAGGCATTCCAAAAGGATTGCCTCAAAAGGACGGTAAAGTTTCCACAGGGCATCATGGTGTGGGGCTGTATGTCGGCCAAAGGGTTGGGAACTTTACACTTTATTGAAGGTACAGTAAACGCAGCCAAATACCAAGATATCCTTGAACATTCGCTTTTACCAAGTGCAACAAAGTTATATCCATCCGGAGGTTTTATCTTTCAGCAGGACGGAGCCTCATGCCATACGGCTAAGTCGACCAAAAAATGGTTGGGTGACCATGACATTAAGGTTTTGTCACATCCCTCTAGCAGCCCGGATCTTAATCCAATAGAGACACTGTGGCACAAAATGAAACAACACCTAAGAAATAATCCCCAGCGTACTTTACCACAATTACGTGCTAAATTGCAAGAAATATGGGATAATTTCACCCCTGAATTCTGTGAAGGCCTAGTTGATACAATGCCCAATAGAATTCAGGCTGTTATTCGAGCTAAGGGCGACGTTACGCCTTATTAATTTTTGTTTTAATTTGTTAAAAACCATTTGTTCCAATATTAAGTTGTCAGCATTTTTTGAATATTAAACAATTAATTAAATAGTAATCAACATAAAATATATAATTAAACCGTAAAGATAATTCTATACATCATAAAAAATGTTGCTAATTTCATATTTAGAATTAAAAAAAATTAGAATAAATGAATTTCGGTAAACTGGCATTTTATTTCCAAAGTAACTGCTTGTTCCAACATATAGTTGTTAGGGCTCGTATTTTCCAGATATTGAATTTCTAAATGGTTTTCGTTAACGATTTTCTTGTTGTTATGTTAGAGAGGTGTATTATTTGGGGTTAGGAAATATCTGCGGACCAATGGAGTAGGTAAAGACTAATCTGGGTTTCATGCAGGATGTAAAACCTGTGTTCTGAGGATGCAACAGTATATTGGCGAAACCTCGGCAATGTAAAAAAGGGCCTTTGTTTTTTTTTAC
Source organism: Kuschelorhynchus macadamiae (assembly GCA_030620095.1). Taxonomy (NCBI): domain Eukaryota; kingdom Metazoa; phylum Arthropoda; class Insecta; order Coleoptera; family Curculionidae; genus Kuschelorhynchus; species Kuschelorhynchus macadamiae. Next base: position 479,680 of record JAUTXW010000932.1, read on the forward strand.
TGGATCCTAACGCCAAAGAATATACCTCTCTAACATAACAACAAGAAGATCGTTAATGAAATCCATTCAGAAACTTAATATCTGGATTATCTGCGGACCAACGGAGTAGGTAAACACTAATAATATGAGTTTCAATTTAAGATGGCGAAACAAAATGACGGCCAAAGAAAATGTTTAAAAAATTGACGCAAAAGAAATCTTGTTCGATTGATTTTAAATTTTGCAGAAAAATTAAATGTGAATATGGGATACTTATTGAATTTATTTTAAATTATGCCCAAAAGTCAAGTGTGACATAGGTAGAAAGGAAATGATAAACATATTGGTAGAAATTTAATATGACGGAACAAAATGGCGCCCAATAAAAATGAAGAGACAGTATATGTAACACATATACCCGGAACTTCCCTTGTTATGAATTATTACTTTTATTGGGAAGGGTGAAGTGTGATCCAAGTTAGTTCAGTATGTAGTCACAGTATATAGGATTATTCACGCAACCCGTTCATTAAAAGTTTTTGATGATGCCATTTAGATACAAATTTCAAGTTTTGGGATTAAGGTAAGGTCAAGGGGTACTTCTTTTTTGAAATACTTTCAACTTCCTGTCACTTCCGGTTTAACCCGAAGTTGGTATCAACTTGCTTATTTTAAATGGAACACCCTGTATTTTATGATATTTTTGGATTCTACGGAGAATTTTAATGCTATTTTATGTAGCATGTCCTATACCTAGGTTCAAGCGTTCTTAAGATATTTGACCTTGAACCGAAAATGAGCCTTCGGGGTACCAAATTTTAAAATCTCATATTTTTGTAAGTTTTGAAGATATAATCTTCATATTTTGCAGACGGTCGGTAAATAATCTTAGGTTTCTATTTTTTTTATTGAATTTGTCTATTTTTATACAGGGTGTCCTAAATTCAGCGGCAAACATTCACATTTTCAAAGCCGCTAAAATCCGTTTTTTTAAATGGGACACCCTATAACTTTATGCACTATCGAATGTAGAATCTCATTTTCTATCGAACTGTATTAAGGTTCCCTATACCTATTCGTAACCATTTTCGAAATAATTGGGTTTTATAAAAATATCATATGTATTTGCTTAAATGTTCCAATGGTGAGCCATGGAAAAACAATTGAGATCCAATATGACAGATGATTAGTATGAGTTATTTATCGAAAGCTGTCAGTGATAAACTAAATCTTCTCTAAATCGATATGGAAGAATACTCAAACGCTGATATTCTCAATCTATTTTATATTCATGGAGAATGTTATAAAATTTTGGAGAGAACGTGTCGTGTGTTTAATGAACGCCACCCTGATTTGCCGCCAATGAACAACTCAAAATTCAAGTGGATTGAAAGGAACTTTTTGCGTTTTGGCAAGGTTAAAGTTACAAAAAATGTTCCGAAACCAGTGACAAATGCCGAGGATAACATAATAAACACATTAGCTTATTTCCACGCAAAACTGCTTATTTATGGGGATTTATCAAAGGTAAAGTCTATGCTTCCCCAGTAAATAACCAACAAGATTTACTGGACAGGATACAAACAGCTTTTGCCGAATTAAAAAACGGACAAATTCAACAGGCCACAGCAACTGTAAAAAGAAGAATTGAAATGTGTCTTCAAATGAACGGACAGCATATAGAACATTTGTTATAATTCAATTTTATTATTTTATTTTTTTATTGTTGATTGTTAGATTGCTATAATTTTTAAGTTTACTAAAACAAGTTTAGAACAGCCTCGAACTTAGTAGATATGGTTAAAAAAAATGTAAACAATTTATTACATTTTTTATAACTTTAACTTTTCCGAAACGAAAAAATTTCGTTTCAATCCTCTTCAATTTTCTCTTGTTCATTGGCGATAAATGAAGATGTTTTTCATTAAAAACATGGCACGTTCTCTCCAATATTTTGTAACATTCTCCGCGAATATAAAATAAATTGAGAATATCAGCTTTTGAGTGTTATTTTATTTTAATTTAAAAGTTTCAAATCAGCTGTCATGTTGAATAGACAAGCACAACAATTGTTTTCCATGGCTTACTACGGGAAGGTGTAAGCATTTAGCAAATACATATGATAGTTTAATAAAAACCTGATTATTTCGAAAATGGTTACGAATAGGTATAGGGAACCTTAATACAGTTCGATAGAAAATTAAATTCTACATTTGATAGTGCCTAAAGTTACAGGGTGTCCCATTTAAAAACACGGACTTTAGCGGCTTTGAAAATGTGAATGTTTGCCGCTGAATTTAGGACACCCTGTATAAAAATAGACAAATTCAATAAAAAAAAATAGAAACTTCAGATTATTTACCGATCGTCTGCAAAATATGAAGATTATATCTTCAAAACTTACAAAAATATGAGATTTTAAAATTTGGTACCCCGAAGGCTCATTTTTGGTTCAAGGTCAAGTATCTTAAGAACGCTTGAACCTAGGTATAGGATATGCTACATAAAATAGCATTAAAATTCTCCGTAGAATCCAAAAATATCATAAAATACAGGGTATTCTATTTAAAATAAGCAAGTTGATACCAACTTCCGGTTAAACAGGAAGTAACAAGAAGTTGAAAATATTTCAAAAAAGAAGTACCCCTTGACCTTACCTTAATCCCAAAATTTGAAATTTTTATCTAAATGGCATCATCAAAAACTTTTAATGAATGGGTTGCGTGAAGAACCCTGTATACTGTGACTATGTACTGAACTAACTTGGATCACACTTCACCCTTCCCAATAAAAGTGATAATTCATAACAAGGGAAGTTCCGGGTAAAGGAATTTACTGATTTTTTCTTAACACCTTAATGAAAAGAAAAGTAAATCGTTATAACTGCTGAGACCGGTCAAATGAAAATACCAGGATATTTTGTGAGGGTGATACAAATATCCCGAGACATTAAATGCACAAGCCGAAATATTTAATAACCATCTTGTTAGCCCTTTCTTTGTTCATCTGGTAAAAATACAATCAAGATCCAAGAATTAGAGAATTTTGTAAATTATGAAGAATAACTTTCGTGTGCGGCTACAGCGGTAAGAAAAGACCCATTGGGTATGGCCCGCACGATCACAGGATTTGTTCCAACTAGATTATTTTCCGTAGAGATCCAATCCACCCACGTTTTGAATTTAAAATGACTGGAAAATTCTAGAAGGGACTAAGGACAAGTATTTCAATTCCAAATTTTAGAAAACCAGAAACAGTTAAAAAGAAATTTTCCAAAGACGGTCATAAGGCCAAAAAAATAGTTTTTCAATATGAAATGTGTGTTTGTTTATAGCACAATCTTTTAAAAAATACACTCCAATATGACCGCCTTTGGTTTTTTCTGGTTTATGCTCTCAACTGAAAAATTTAACCAACATTAACCAATTGACTATGGAACCACTTACCTTCCATTTGCCCCATTCTTCCTGGACATCGTAATCTTCAACCAGTGGAGCGGACATAGTGAATATTAATGATAGTAGGTAAACTGGCACGGAAAACAAAAGTACTTTGAAAAGTATGGCTAAAGATTCCTTTAAATACTAACAGACAGAGATTAGATAAAAACGTATTTTGAACTGGGTCCGGCTTATTCCGCGATTTGCCGATAAAAAAATAAAATTCTAGTTAAGATTACAGGATATTTATTTTAGAAGATTTACTAATTTTAAGTTATTATTAATGCTCACTTATAATTCTGCTTCGGATATCGGATGCCCTTCCCACTTTGTTCTTTCCCCAATTTATAAATAATTGGGAAAGCTTGTTTGTAACTGGTGAAATATTAAAAAAAAACTAGTACCAAAAAAAGTACTTTTTTTACTTTTACAATTTACGTCAAATTTTGCACAAAAATTAAGTATTACTTAGATATTATTTTGGTACGGATACAAGATGGCAAAACAAAATGGCGGCCTGGTGAAATGATTTCAAATTTTCTGCGAGAATTAAGCGTGATATAGAGATGGGCTGGTAAAACTGTGGTACCAAATGGCAGCCCGAATAAAAATGTTTGTTATCTTGAAAAAAAATTCCTCAAAGGTCGTTCTTTTTCTTTGTCAAACTGGGGCAAGCTAAAAAATTACTTACCCGATTGACTTTAAATTTTGGTCAAACATTAAAGGTCATGTAAGAATGTAACCCGGTAACATTTTGGTAAATATCCAATATGGCGGAACAAAATGCTAACGTGGTGAAATGTTAAAAAAAATTGTCACCAATTACATGTACACCAATGTTACATAGAAATGAACTGGTAATAACATTTTGGTATGAATCCAAATTGGCGGCCTAATAAAATAGTTAAAAAATCATCTTGAAAAACAGTTTATTAGATAAATAGTTACTGTACGATAGCCAGCGAGACAAAATTGTGGAAATCTGTTAAATGGATTACTATTTTGATGTAATTTAAAATATGTAAGTACCCAAGAATATTGCTATTTATTTATCACAATCATTTATTTATAACATGCCTATGATGAAGATAGAATATACTTCCACAAATAAGCATTTAGTATGATCAAGTTTTTGAGATTATATATACTCATTATTTAAATGTAATATTATGTAGTTTTTTTTTCGTTTTCTTTTTAAAATTCAAATATCATAAATTCACCAGTACCTGGTTGTTTTTCTAAGTAGTGCCATATCTATTTCATTCATTTTAAATAAGAGTATTAATGTTTTTGAAAGTAATTAGGATTTTTCTTTATTTTTACTATGCCCACGGACGACCATTATGTAATGAGATCACCAACAAGATGTAAGCTCTAGAAAGTAAGAAAACGATATCATCTTGGACTATGTCATTGATTAAAATCTGGCCTTCTTACCAACTATACCGATTCAGTGTTTGTCAGGGTCGATGCAAGTGAAAACAACCCCTTTGTGAGTTGAGAAGACTGATTACGTTATAAGAAGATAATATTTACTGTAATGTGTTTTAAATAAAGTTAATGTTTAATATAATCTTAGGTTTAGATTTATTATGAAAATAAGCTATATAAAGACTCATTCACCATTTTGTCAATTAGGTTTTATTTATGCCATTGCAATGTGTCTGACCTATTTATGAATAGATTTTTATTTCTTTATACTTTTTATTATTATTTTTTTGCTTTATTTCCCAGCTGTAACAGATTCATTTCAAATTTTATGCAAACATTAAGAGAAACATGGAGATAAACTAGTTAAATTGTGGAAAGAATTCAAAATGGCGTAACAAAATGGAGACCAAATAAACGATTAAAAAAGTCAACGTAAACAATTTTTTTATTCAACTGACTTTTTCCATAAAAATTAAATATGATATGGTACCAATTCAGTATAAAGGAACAAAGTGTCGGTCTTAAAAAATTAGTGTAAAAACTACGTATTTAATTTATTTTAAATTAAATCAAATCAAAGTTCACCACAAAATTTCGAAATATATCACAGTAATAAACATTCTAACAGAAAAAGAATCACCGCATTTCAATTCCGAGTTGATTTTGTATTTGGTACCTGTACATGACTGTAAAATGTGTTAAAAATGGATGATTCTAAACAATTCTGGTATTTCTCTAAAAAATCGAAATAATTATATATTTTTTATAAATAGTAATAGCGTAAGTATAGTAAACAGTATTTAACTGTAAGCATCTAGTGACAGCCCGTGACCTTAGAAAATGACAGGGCAGTTTATATCGAAAATGAAACAATAATATAATTTAAATAACATTAAATTATAAAATGTCGGCAAGGAAAAAAAACAAACAATTTTTTATTTCACAGTCGAAAATCCAACAGTACAGGGTGTCCCATTTTCGTAGGTTTTACGGGGTTTCCAGCTTATGAGTAGAGATAGAGAGATGCGGTTTTCGCGACACCGTGCTACTTTTCGATGAAACTAAAGAGGCCGCAAACAGATTTGCCCTAACCATTTTAGTTTCCGTGCTACAGGGTGATTTTGAAAATTTGTCATTTTCGGACACCCCCTGTAACTCAGCTATCGTAAAATATATTTAAAATGTTTCAACTGGTGTTTATAGATTTTTTCACGTAGAATTCAGTGACGTACTCAGATTTTTGCTGAGAGTCATAGTTTTTGACATATTGGCATAACCTACTATTTTTTAAATGGGATACCCTATATATTATTTTTTCATCTTATTCTTCGTGTCGAGAGCTTTTCAAAAACATACCATAAGTCATATTTATTTTCATAAATAACATAAAAAAATGCATTTTTCTTTAAACGGATTTATGGCATAGCAGATCAATCGAAATAAGAGAAGGTGGCTGTGGTAGCCATGGAAAAAGTTAACAAATATTTATTAACGAAATAACAAAGTAACAACATCAGAAAAAATTAGGAAGTAGGTAAAAGGTAATAATTATAATTTCATTAAAACTACAAATATTGTTCAAATTGTAGACCATTATGTGTCCTACAAGTGTGACAAACTTTAAAAATTCTTTTTAATGCATTTTCTATTGTAAATGACTGTCTTTGTAACTCTGCGGGGGTGTCCGAAAATGACAAATTTTCAAAATCACCCTGTAGCTGGAAACCCCGTAAAACCTACGAAAATGGGACACCCTGTACTTTGAATAAATGTTTACATTAAATTTGCGCATATAGGTTTTTACTCCGATTTTTCGAGGAGCATTTGACTTTTAATTCAAGTGTATTATGTCCATTCCGTTTAATTCTAAGTTTTTCATCGATGCTAATCCGGGGAAAGTTTTTATATTCCGACAAAATATCTATCTTTTTAAACCCCGATGACGAGGCGATGACCACACTTAAAAGTATACAGAAATATTAATGTAAGGCTGGCAGTTTCACAGCGGATTAACATGAAATACTGTCGGCAAATTGATTTGCACCTCAGTTACTTAGATACAAAACTGGTCGTTTATTGGCCGCTTCAAAGTCACAATGCGTACCGCCTGTTAAACGTCACTTCACAGTGCTGCAACCAGTTCATGACGTGAGAAGACGAAGGTACGAGGGAATGTGGAAAAATCTTAAAAAGTGCCGAACCACCTAAATTATTCGGCCACAAAAGCATCCTATAAGAGCTAATAAGCAGGCAAAATTAAAAAGGCCTCATATAAAATGATTAAACACAAAAAAAATATATACATTGATAGAAAATAATCTACGATAAGATGTATTTCGCAAACCAACAATGTGAATAACACATTTTGGGAAATTAACGCTCTAAACTGGGTAAGTAGCTGTCTGAGCTCAAGGAAACGGTAAGAAACTAGCAAAAAGAATTAAATTCTACCTGAGGGCATACTATGACGTAACAATTTGTATGTCCTTCGTCATCTATTGACAGCACAGTAGACTTATTGGTTGGTGTACGATTTGAAGAAAGATCTCTACAAATTCCCTGCTGTTAATTTGACGTTTCTTTTTTTTACATTGTTTTGGTTCCAAATAGAAGGTAAACTTCAGAATTTTTGTAACACAAAGCGAAAAATGTTTTGGTAAATTTTTATGAGGAAGTGTATTTACAGACATGTTCTTGCCTTTTCTGCAAAATTCTTGGTATCTATAGAATCATCTAATTTAATATATCCTAAAACTTTTTCCTATTTTAGGACCTGTTATTATTTACAATTTAGAAGGTGTTCTTCAAGGAATTTCCACAATACTTTGCCAAATCACACTATTTTTTTTATTCTTTGTTATTAACTACGTTAAAACTGTGGCATAATTTGTTGGGTTGGCAGTTGCAAAGTTTATAAAAATGGCCAACAAGTGTAAGGTATGTGTCCTGTTTTAATATAATTATTTTAAAATGATTTAGATAATTTGTACTATTTTTGTGCTTGTAATAGACTTGAGCATATGCTTTTATTGCCAAAGTATTTGAATGCCAAAATTATGAATATATTATTATACCAGGAATGTGGGTGTTCTTGCAAGAAATGTTTATTGAGTGATCATGATGTACAGCTCCATGTAGAAATTGAAAACCTAAAACAGAGGCTCCTAGAGAAACAAAACCATATTGTGATGATGGAAACTAATTTCCTTAATGAAGCAAACAAATTTCCCACTGGAGAAATGGGAGCGTTGAAGGAAGAATTGCTGACATGGCAAGATAAATACAAAAGGTAGGAATCCCCTAGAATTATACTGTGCTTAATTGAGGAAATTGTGTGATATTAAAATGTTGCTTTGTAGGCTTTATGAAGCACATAGAAGAGTACAGAGAGTTAATCAGGGATTGGAGGATAAGTTATTAAAGTTGGTGGATGTGTGTGAAACTGACAAGAATACTCTAACCAGGGATGTAGCCACCCTTTCTCATAATTTGGCGGAGGCAAACTATGCAATTAAGAAATTAACAGATGATAATGTAAGCAAATTAACTATTTTTTCTCTTTATGTATTCATTTCTTTCAATATGCATTGCTGGTTTTAATATTTAAATTACTTACCTAGATAAAAAAAGTTAAAAAATTCTTTTCAATTTTAGATTTCTAAGGTAAAATTAGTCCAGATGTGATACATCAATGTATTTTGTTTTGTTTTTTCAAATATATTTAATTCCAAAACATCACCTACATTGTAACATGATTTAGGTTGTGATAGGTACAGCTATGTAAAATATTTCAGGTTTTAGTTTAAATTCTGTTTAGTAATTTAATAAAACCAATTGATTTAAGTTGAAATTTTGGTTTGATCCTACCCGTTTTGCCTATTATAAGAGATGTTTTAAAATTATTTTGTTTAGTGTATATATATATATATATATATATATATATATATATATATATATATATACAGGGTTATTCACGCAACCCGTTCATTAAAAGTTTTTGATGATGCCATTTAGATAAAAATTTCAAATTTTCGGATTAAGGTAAGGTCAAGGGGCACTTCTTTTTTGAAATATTTTCAACTTCGTGTCACTTCCGGTTTAACCGGAAGTTGGTATCAACTTGCTTATTTTAAATGGAACACCCTGTATTTTATGATATTTCTGGATTCTACGGAGAATTTTAATGCTATTTTATGTAGCATGTCCTATACCTACCTCACTGAGCGGAGCCAGTATGTTTCATATGATGCTGCCACCTCAAACAGACACCATTCTGCATGGGGTGCCTCAGGGCTCGGTACTGGGGCCCCTTTTATTCCTTATTTATATCAATGATCTTCCTGCTTGCCACCCAAACTCTAATCTGATTTTGTTTGCTGACGATACCACCAGCTTACAACAATATCATCCTTCAGATCCTATTCAGAATATGGTGGGTACCGCGCGGCTGGATATACGTAACTGGTTCTTGGCAAATAGACTTAGCCTTAATAATTCCAAAACTCAAAATCTTAATTTCACATTAAGAAATGTAGGACCTAATTTGCCCAACAGTGACTCAATAAAATTTCTGGGTGTATACCTTGACCCTGGGTTGACTTGGGAAAAACATGTGAATATGCTTGCCTCTAAACTATCAAAAATTATTTATCTAATTAGAAGACTATCCGGTAATGTTTCTAAAAGAATTTTAATGGCTGCATATCATGGATATTTCGCTTCCAATATGACTTATGCACTATTAAATTGGGGCTACTCAGCACAGCAGCCAAAATATTTGGCTTGCAAAGGAGGTGTGTGCGAGTTATCATGGGATTAGGCTATCGTGATTGCTGCCGATCATATTTTTCAGAACTGCGTATACTTACCTTGCCCTGTATTTTTGTGCTGCACTGTCTGACTTATCTCAAACAAAATATAGGAGACTTCACATCTCATGCTGATTTACATACCTACTCCACTCGTAACAGTGCCAATATTATGCACAGCTTTCACAGGCTTGGGAGGACTCGAGGTGGCTCTAACTATTTTTGTGTGACCTTTTACAATGTCCTACCGCACAATGTCAGACGGCTGGAGGGGGAGATATTTACCTCGATAATGATTTTAATGATCTTAATTAGATTTGTTAACCCATATTTATATATGTATATTTTTTTAATTTTCAGTAATTTTAATGTGTAAAGTTTGTATTGTTTAAAAATTTTAAATTTAATGATGTTTGTATTTAACTGTACTTTTTGTATCTGTATACTTACTTTGTAACTGTCCAAATAGTGTTAGTTCTATTATTGACATTTTATTTTTATCTATTTATTGACATGTAAAAGCACTTTGTGTAATATTACCAATAAATATCTATCTATCTAGGTTCAAGCGTTCTTAAGATACTTGAGCTTGAACCAAAAATGAGCCTGCGGGGTACCAAATTTTAAAATCTCATATTTTTGTAAGTTTTGAAGATATAATCTTCATATTTTGCAGACTATCGGTAAATAATCTTAGGTTCCTATTTTTTTTATTGAATTTGTCTATTTTTATAAAGGGTGTCCTAAATTCAACGGCAAACATTCACATTTTCAAAGCCTTTAAAGTCCGTTTTTTTAAATGGGACACCCTATAACTTTATGCACTATCAAATGTAGAATTTAATTTTCTATCGAACTGTATTAAGGTTCCCTATACCTATTCGTAACCATTTTCGAAATAATCAGATTTTTATTAAACTATCATATGTATTTGCTAAATGCTTACACCTTCCTGTAGTAAGCCATGGAAAAACAATTGTTGTGCTTTTCTATTCAATATGAATAATTATTCGCGGAGAATATTTCAAAATATTGGAGAGAATGTGCCATGTTTTTAATGAAAAACATCCTCATTTATCGCCAATGAACAAGAGAAAATTGAAGAGGATTGAAACGAAATTTTTTCGTTTCGGAAAAGTTAAAGTTATAAAAAATGTAATAAATTGTTTACATTATTTTTAACCATATCTACTAACTTCGAGACTGTTCGAAACTTGTTTTAGTGAACTTAAAAATTATAGCAATCTAACAATCAACAACAAATAAATAAAATAATAAATTTGAATTATAACAAATGTTCTATATGCTGTCCGTTCATTTGAAGACACATTTCAATTCTTCTTTGTACAGTTGCTGTGGCCCGTCGAATTTGTCCATTTTCTAATTCGGCAAAAGCTGTTCATATGCTGTCCAGGGGATCTTGTTGGTTATTTATTGGGGAAGTATATACTTTACCTTTAATAAATCCCAATAAATAAAAGTCTAGGGGTGTTGGAGATTGGAGATAAACTGCAGCGGAATTTTGTGCTGGTGCCCCATCTAATTGATACCAATAATTTTGCAGCTCACTAATAGGAATTTCTTCTATAGATTCGAAAACCGTCCCTCATAGAATTTCCAAATACTTATCACCGTTTAAATTGTCTTCATAAATACAGTACCGCACCTGATTATTTAATACTATACCGAAAACATTGAAGCTAAACCTCTCTTGAGAACGCGTTTCTCGTAAAGCGTGCGGATTTTCTGCTGCCCAGAAATGTTCGTTTCTTCTATTTGTTATTCCTTCTCTAGAAAATTTCGCTTCATCGGTCCAAAATATTTTTGAAAGGAATTGAGGGTCCTCTTGAATTTTCAAAAACATGAATTCGCAAAATTTTACTCGTCGGGCGTCATCACCAGGTCTCAAGGCTTGCACGTTTTGGAAGGAATAAGGGTGCATATGATGTTCGCTGAAGATTCTTTGGACAGATGAAGAAGAAATTCCCAAATCGTTTTCTGCAGACGGTATTGAACTTTGCGGGTTTGCGTGGAAATAAGCTAATGTGTTTATTACGTTATCCTCGGCATTTGTCACTGGTTTCGGAACATTTTTTGTAACTTTAACCTTGCCAAAACGCAAAAAGTTCATTTCAATCTTCTTGAATTTTGACTTGTTCATTGGCGGCAAATCAGGGTGGCGTTCATTAAACACACGACACGTTCTCTCCAAAATTTTATAACATTCTCCATGAATATAAAATAGATTGAGAATATCAGCATTTGAGTATTCTTTCATTTCGATTTAGAAGATTTAGTTTATCACTGACAGCTTTCAATAAATAAAGCATACTAATCATCTGTCATATTGGATATTGGATCTCAATTGTTTTTCCATGGCTCACCATTGGAACATGTAAACATTTAAGCAAATACACACGATATTTTTATAAATCCCAATTATTTCGAAAATGGTTACGAATAGGTATAGGGATCCTTAATACAGTTCGATAGAAAATGAAAAAAATATGAGTGTTTCAAATTTGGTACCCCTAGATATAGGACATGCTGCATAAAATAGCATTAAAATTCTCCGTAGAATCCAAAAATATCATAAAATACAGGGTGTTCCATTTAAAATAAGCAAGTTGATACCAACTTCCGGTTAAACCGGTTAAATATTTCAAAAAAGAAGTACCCCTTGACCTTACCTTAATCCCAAAATTTGAAATTTTTATCTAAATGGCATCATCAAAAATGTTTAATGAACGGTTTGCGTGAATAACCCTATATATATATATATATATATATATATATATATATATATATATATATATATATATATATATATATACATATATATATACATATATATATACATATATATATATATATATATATATATATATATATATATATATATATATATATATATATATATATATATACATATATATATACATATATATATACATATATATATATATATATATATATATATATATATATATATATATATATATATATATATATATATATATATATATATATATATTATATGTCAAATGTAACAATAATCAATCTTAGTTGGTTTAATAAATAAAGGCAGTTTTAATCTCAATCTTCTTTCTGACTATTCCCATCGCCATGCTTGTTTTTAATTCAATTTGTGACATGCACATGCATAATTAAAGAAATGATTGGTGAACTTTATTCATGAAGAACTGGAACTAGGTTGTGGGGTCACGAAAATTTTCTTCAACTTGTCAATAGCATACGATTTGCTGAACCTAGACTATGTGGAACACAAAACTCAAATTGTTTCATATTGGGAACAGAGTGAAAGCACTATCACTGGTAATGTCATTCTTGGGACAGAGGAAACTAGTTGTTTTTATTTATTTTTATTTAAGTTTATTAGTCTGAAGAAAAAATACATTTTCATAGATAGGTCAAAAAGGAATTCAATAAAATAAAATACGTTACATAGAAGAAATACTTAACATGAAAGAAAGAATTTATATTTTTTCGGATTACTGTCACATGCTCAAATTGTTTATATTGTAAATTAAATAATTACAATTGAATAATAAAATTGTTTTTTGATTATACCAATTGTCAAGAATAATAATAATAATAATAATTATTATTATTATTATTATTAAACCTAAGGTAACAAATGTCATACATATTGTAATAAATATAATCTAAATAGGAGCCTAATAACTGGAAATTGCACCTAAGTGAATGAACACTTGTATGTACACAAGTATTATCTTTGAATTTATATTGAGAATACAGTTAACCTCATGCTAAAGCGGTACAAATAAAAATTTAAAAATTACATCAACAACAAATATAATTTCTTATTTTAGCAAACCTTATAAATATAGATGTTATCCTATTGAAATAGAGCTTTAAATTTATGTAAATATTTAAAAATAAAAATCCTACAACTATTATTGAATTTTTTCAGTCTTGGCAGGGATCTCAATTCTAGGGGAAGCAAGTTATACATTTTGGGACCTAAATAAGAGAAAGATCTCAATTTTTTTGATCTATTGTTTACTGGCATCTCCAATTGTTCACTGACCTTAGACCTAGTTTCATAGATGTGGTTTATAGTTTGTTTAAATTTAGTAGATTTTTTAATAAATGAGCATGTTGACAGACAATATAATCCTCTCACATCCAATATGTCCTCTGAATATAAAAGCCTGGTAGTATATCGCCTATTTTTTCGAAATATAATCTTAAGAATATAATTTTGAACTACATTTAAAGGCTTTAAGGAATTTTGATACAGACCACCCCACACCACTATACCATATCGAATTAAAGATTCAATAAGGGCTTTATACACATATAACAACAACTTTTTCTTTCTCAAAACGTGAAATTTTTACACTAGCTTCTTTATATTTTTTGTAATTCTAAGTACATGATGATCCCATCTGAGATTACGGTCAATAATTACACCCAAGTATTTTGTATATTCAACCTCTAGAATATCACCATCAAAGTTGTCAATATGAATGCTTCGGAAGTGTGGACGATTGGCTGCTGTGATGGAAAAGGCTATGTAATTCGTCTTTGAGGTATTTAAAGTTAGCTTAAATATGTCTAACCAATTTTTAATTTTGCCCATACCTTGAATGGCAAAATCACGAACAGAAGTCCATGATGATCCTGAAAACAGAACTACAGTATCGTCAGCATAAGACAATAATGAGCCATTGTCAACGTCAGTACTAGTTAATGAGTTGATGTAAGCGATGAAAAGTATGGGTCGCAATACAGTGCCTTAAGGTATTCCCATTGTAATGTTAAGTGGATCGCTGCAAACATCATTAATTTTGACAATCTGGGTTCGACCGCTTAAGTAACTCTCGAAGACGCTTAACGCGGTGCCCCTGACCCCATACAAACCCAAAACGTTAAGGAGAGAGCCATGAGGCACCGTATCAAACGCCTTGGCGAGGTCCAAAAACACAGCAATGCACTTATTGCTACTGTCAAGGTTGGAAGTTATGCTGTTGGTTAATTCACAAATTGCATCGGTAGTGCTCAAACCGTTCATAAATCCAAATTGACGTTGAGATATGATATTATTTTGTTGAAGAAAGCTGACAGGCGATCTTTAAGACATTTTTCAAAGATTTTAGCAAATGTGTTGATAACACTTATTGAACGGTAGTTATTTATATCAGACTTGTCTCCAGCTTTATGGACGGGTGTTATGATAGCAATTTTAAAACAACTTGGAACTATGCCTGTTTTAAAAATTAGATTAATTATATGAACTATTGGATTTATTAAATATATGTGAAAATCTTTAACGATTTTTGTAGTTATGCCATCACTTCCTGGAGCGCAGTTATTCTTTAGTGTGTTAATTTGTTTTATTATCTCATTTGAATTGGTAGGCTTTAGAAAAATTGATGATAAAGCAGTGAAGTCAATTCTAGAAAAACTAGAAGGAGCATTAATTTTTTTGTACATTTTAAAACCTATGTTAGTAAAGAAATCGTTACAGAAATTGGCCATCTTCTTATTATCATCAAACTTTCCATTGTTGTTTTTGATTTCCAAGTTTAATTTATCTTTTGTTGTATTTTCATTTGTTGCGTTTGAGATTATATGATATATTTTTTTAAGATCATTCTTACTATTTTCGATTTCAGTTTTATAATAATCATATTTTCGTTTTTGTATAATTTTATACAAATTATTTCTATAATCAGTGAATGTTTTTTGTTTTAGTTTCATCATGATATAATAAAAGTTTTTTTTCATTTTATCTTTTGTTTTAATGGAATTAATGATTCCATTAGTAATCCACGGTTTTAATTTTTTATGCTGTTTATTTTGAAATGTTTTTTTAATTTTAGATTTATTTATTATTTCAGCCATTATTTCTAAGAATTTTTGTGTAGCAGTTTCTATATTTTGAGCTTCCAAAACACTAAACCAAGATTCAGCCTTAAAAAGCTCATCTAAAATTTGATAATTGATTTTGGAGTAAGTGAAAATTTTAGCATCTGAAGTTTTATCAGATCGAATATTGTGCTGACAGGACACACTCAACATTACAGGATAGTGATCAGTGAGTGAAGAGTGCAGAACAAAAGAAGAGTATTTAAGATTAGTTCTGAGATTCTTTTTAACAAAAATATGATCCAATATGGAACTAGTGTTAGAAGTTACACGAGTGGGGTTGTTAATAGCAGACAAAAAACCAAAGTGTCCCAATAGTGTAGTGTAGTCATTTACTTCATTGTTTTCTGCTGCTAAATTAATGTTCATGTCACCAATTAGAATCTCTATTTGATTTGTTGAGTTTATCGAATATAAAGTCTCAAGGTCTCTAAGAAAGCTAGGAATGTCTGTAGAGGGGGTCTGTAAAGACATGAAACGCCCAGAGACACACCATTAACATCCAATATAATTCTACTTAGTGTAACTCCGGAATAGTCTAATTTTATGTTAGAAATTTTAAAGTGTAAGGTAGATTTTATGTAAACAATAGTACCATCGTTAACATAATAATACATATTAGACTTAAAACATACAAGTATCAACTACAAAACATTGAATTAAAATACCATTAAATCTACACTAATAGTAAGTTGATCTCCTTATTCTCTCTTATGGCACTTTGAAAATCAGTCACTGAATAAGGAGCAATGGCTGTTAAATATTTTTTTAATTGAGATCTGAACCGTAATGAATTCAGTTGCCTGAAAGCAAGAGGCAATAGATTGTATAGATCTATGCCAACAGTGTTATTCCTATGAAGCCTGTTCTGTGGTTTTAAATATTTCCCTTGTGTCGGGTATCATGGTCATGAATGTCTGAATGAGTGGTGTGTTGATGAATGTACTTTTTTCGGTAACATATATTCTCAAGAACTATCTGACCAAAGAGAGTCAGTATAGAGTGTCGAAGAAAAAGAGGTTTACAACTCTCTGTGGATTTCATGTTAAAAATTATTCTGATGGCTTGTTTTTGCTTCATAAATACTCTCAGCAGGTTAGTGTGCGCTGCATCACCCCAAGCCAGTATTCCATAGCTCATTCTTGCGTGGAATAAGCCATGGAAAGCTATCAAAGCAGCATATTGACCAGCTGTAAAACGTACCCTACTATATAGGCAAGAAGAGAGTCTATTACAGAGAGTATTAATATGTTCATTCCAAGATAAAGCAGGATCCAGCTGCAAACCCAAGAACTTCAGAGACACATCAGCTCTACCACCGGTTAATCTGAACTTCATGTCTAATGTTTTAGACTCATTTAATAGGAGCTTATTTGTAGCAAACCACAATCTAGCCTCATCAAACATCCTCCGAGATACATCAGACAGAATATGATCTCTATTACATCTTATAATAAAACTGGCATCATCTGCGTAGAGCAAGGTCAAACACTGACTGTATGTTATTGAACCTGGGAGGTCATTAATGAAGATAAGAAAAAGTAGGGGTCCTAGTATAGACCCCTGAGGTACACCTCTCTTTATTTGTAAGGATGAGCTCAGCTTACCGTTGATGAAAACTTGCTGGTGTCGATTACTAAGGTAAGACTTAAATAGGTCCAGAGTTATCCCTCTAACACCATAGTGCTCCATTTTACTGAGCAGAATGCTGTGGTCGACACAGTCGAAGGCAGAGGTGAGGTCTGTCAACAAGCATTCACTATCAAGACCTGCTTCAAAAGATTCCCACACATACTCTGACAGCCTACACATTGCATCAGATGTAGACAGGCCCCCACGGAAACCATATTGACCATCTGAAAAAATGCTATGTTGATCAAAGAAAGAAAATACACTCTCACACATAATGACTTCGAAAATTTTAGAGAAAATGGGTAGAATTGATATTTGCCTATAGTTACTCATATCATTGTAATCCCCTTTTTTGTATATAGGAACGACCCTAGCCACCTTCAATGCATCTGGGAAACGCCCTTCAAGCAAGCAGGCATTTATTGTGTCAGCAAGGGGTTCAGTGATATACTGACTGCATGCCCTAACAACAAGGGAGTTAACTGAATAGATATCCTCGGTTTTTTTGTTCTTTAATTTTTGTATTATGATCTTAATATCATCTGGGGTTACTGGCCTTATAAAAACAGAGTGTTGTTGCTTATGATTTTTACTGTTCAATACCACAATGGGATCAGCAGGAGTCACTGTTAAGGATTGTAGAATGTTTTCAGCATTGTTAACAAAAAAAGAGTTAAACTGATCAGGGCTTACATTGTCAGGTAATATTTTTGATTTTGTATGACCAGTCTCATAGTTAATTATACCCCATATGCACTTACTTTTATTTTCAGATTGATGTATTTTACTACTGTAAAATGTTTCTTTAGCTTTCAGAAGTTGCTTACGATATATTTTACTATATTCTGTATATACATTTTTATTAATTTCGGTAGGATATTGTTTATAATATTCATAGAAAAATAACTTTAAGTCTTTGGATCTTTTAATTTCCGGAGTGACCCAGGCAGACGCATCAGGGTTTTGATTTTTAACCTGCTTGGGGAAGAAGTGTAAATTATAATAATAGGTGAAGGTAGTCAAGAAACAATCTAGTTTTTTTACAGCAGAGTCAGCAGTATAAACATCCCTCCACTGTTCACTACTAAGTGAAGCATTGAAGGCAACTACACTGCTTGCACTGTAAACCCTTCTATAAACAATATCACTGCATGCAGAGTGATCCGGATGATCAAAGTTAAGCTGCACAAGTTGAGCCAGATGGTCTGACATACCTAAGTCCAGGGTGAGTCCTGGACCTGAAATGACAAAGCTAACAAATATATTATCCAAACCACTGAACCGTTCACCCTGATGCCTAGTGTGGGAATATATGGTTTGGGTAAGACCAAAGGAGTTAAAAAGTTCAAGAAGCATATTCTTTTCCCTGTTATCACCAAGAAGGTCCACATTAAAGTCACCCCCCCCAATATGTTATGTCTGTGCTTCAATCTACTGCCATGTTCGAGCACTGTTTGCAGAGTGGAGGAAAATATATCTAAATTTGAGTTTGGCGGTCTGTAAATTGCCACAGACAGAAGATTGATACTTTTTGAATAACAAGCAGCCACCTCACAAGAGAAAGCTACCAGTTCACCCACCTCGACATTATTTAGCATCCCTCTAGCATAGATGCAAGCACCACCATTTTTGGTATTCTCACGGCAAAAGCATTTATATACGTCAAATGTAACAATAATCAATCTTAGTTGGTTTAATAAATAAAGGCAGTTTTAATCTCAATCTTCTTTCTGACTATTCCCATCGTCATGCTTGTTTTTAATTCAATTTGTGACATGCACATGCATAATTAAAGAAATGATTGGTGAACTTTATTCATGAAGAACTGGAACTAGGTCGTGGTGTCACGAGAATTTTCTTCAACTTGTCAATAGCATACGATTTGCTGAACCTAGACTATGTGGAACACAAAACACAAATCGTTTCATATTGGGAGCAGAGTGAAAGCACTATCACTGGTAATGTCATTCTTGGGACAGAGGAAACTAGTTGTTAGTCTGGGTGAGTATAAACCAGACCAATATGAGGTTAATATAATTTTAAAATGCAGATTGGTTAGATTACAATTGCTTAAGTTTGCTGTAAAAAAGCGCGTTACCACGCCTCAAGTTAGCCAGCTTTGTCGACAAAACCATCATTCAAACCATAATAAAATTCTATTTTCCAAGGAATTTTCAATTTAGTGATTTTATTTCCCAACGTTGCCTGTGATTTTTAATTTATTTTTTTTAGGAAAATTCTTGCATATTCGGCATTTTTTATTTTTGATATGTAATATTACAAAGGGGTACTTTCCCTAAAAAAAAAAAAATATGCAAACATTGTCTGTCAGGATAGTTTACTGGACTCCATGTCTATTAAATACTTTGGGTACATCGCTGCTTGCCTCATTTTGTGATAGGTTTATGATTCATCTTATAAATAATTAATTATAATAGAGTTTGTATGTGTTTCCCATTGAATTCCTGCTATATTGTTCCAGACCAGCACCCGTGTCACTCCACCATCACGTAAATATCTATTTGTTAATAACAAATTATTGAAACAAATTTTTAAAGCACCAAGGACAGGTTGTTGTTACATTCTACCTATATAAACACTGCATAAAAGAATTCTTAAAAAATCTCTTATAGTAGGCAAAGCAGGTATATGAAGCACTTTAGCAGGAATATTTCTTGACTGACAATGTCAAAGGTCTGACTCAGGTCATAAAAAATATCCATACTTTCCATCTAAAGCTCTATAAATGATATCTATCCAATTCTCGATAATTGCCATGGTTGATCTCTTCTTACTAGTCTCACAGGAAATGCTGCTTCAAAGACGTTTGCAATTGACCAAATGCAAATGGGTCTGTAATTGGAGATCTCAGAATTAGATCCCTTATTTTTAAAAATAACAATAATGTTATGAAAAATAAACGAAAACAATAAAATTTAACATTAAATTTGAACGTAAACCACCCTTTGTATCAAAAGTATCTCTGTTATTAATTCTAAGATTATTTTTAGGCATATACATAAGGATGTAATTGACTATAAAAGTATCTTTGTATTTTATATTGTTGACAATAAAATATATAAATAAACATGCCTGCATGGAGATTCCTTTTTCAACAGTGACAAAATTATACTTTTAATAATATCATGCTTCTATAAGACACCATTTATGGAGAACATTGTTGAACCCTACAATGGTGTCAATGTTTAAAAGAATGTATTTCTTATCACGAACTCTAGTGCCCTCTAGGCTTTGTTTATAATGAGAATTAAACTTTAAGTTAGGCTACAGATAGCAAGTCAACATTCATCCACTCTGGTCAAGCAAATTTTATTGAGGTAGTAGTTATTTTGGAGAAAATTGATTTTATGAGTAAAAATCATTACCACATGCTTGTTAACATTAAACTTCATTTTGTTTTGACAAAACCGAGTAGAAACAGACCAAATCAAGTTGTTATTGTAGAAAATTTTTGCTGAACAGTTTAGAACACCTATAGGTCTTTATAAGTTTCTTGTTAGATGATTTAAAAACTGGTGTAACAGGTTAACAGATTAACAGGATCCTTCAATCTGTCAGGAAAACAATTAGTTTCAATAGCTAGATTGAATATCTGAACCATAGGCATAGCTATGAAATCAATGCAGCCTTTAAAGATATAAGAATTTAATTAATTAAAGTTACGAAGTTCACAGTTGAAATATGACAAGTGAAATATTTTGCTTGATATTCTAATAAAAACCCCCATGCCTCTTTTCAAATTCCATTGTAACAAATGTTATTTTATTAATACAAAAAGTAAAAAAAATGTATAAAAGATAAAACAATAAAACCTTTTTTTCAGAGTTCACCATATCTTTATTGATTAAATCATTTACCAGTTAAAAAATTCACGTTTTTAGCTAGACATGTTTTTTGTTTTATTAAAGCTGCATATTTCATTTCAGGAAAGATATAAAAATGATGTAAACTTAGCCATACAATTTTTACAATGCAAACAAACCAACTTTGTAGCCCATCGTTTTGATTCTGTAAGTACTTACTTTATTTTAGACCGAATTTATATAAAAAAACTATAAATAAATATTTGAATCATTTGCCTGTACTAAAATGATTTCGGTAGTTGCCTTCCGAAGTACAAACCCAGGTAGCCGCCTATATGACCAACAAAAGGAAGCCTCTGGAAGAGAAAAATCGCACGCCATTGGAGCCAAAGAGTATCAAGGTACCCATTCCCACTTTTCCACCCACCGCCATGGTTTATTCTGTGCCAAAATCGCCCAAACCTGATAGACATGCAGCAGATGACGATCCTGAGCTACCACAAGTTGACATAGTATCAGCAGCCATCATGGCAAAAGGTAGTTGTTTCTATATTATGTAAAAATATTGTATTAAATTTTCAGGAACTTCATTTATTTTCTTAAGTGATTTTTTTTGCAAAATATAAACAGTGTCGAAAAAGTCTCTAGAAATATAGAATCGAAATTAAAATACACTAAGTAAAATATATTATACATATTTTAAAATATGGTACCAGAAACAGCAACATGTCACTAATTGTGAAAATATTCCATAAGAGAATAAAAGTTATAGTCAATAAGCTTTTTCTTTTGAGTTCCTGTTGGTTGAATTTCATTAGGCAGTTTATTAAATACATAATTACAAAAACAAGAAGGGCTAGTTTTATACTTTGATAAGTGAAAATTAAGAATCAGGATTTATGTATTTATTTTATTTATTTATCTTTTATTCACTATGTTATTACATATATCTACATTGGGTTTATCAACAATTACAATATATAAAGTAAAGGTATAAAAATTAAAATATAAAAAATTATGGAAATTCACAATCTTACTTTTCACACACACTTAATATGGTTAAAGAAAGTTATCTAACTTTAATTGTTATAAAATTAAGACTAAAAAAACTCATTCGAACTATAATAAACTTGTTCCAACAAAGGATACTTCAGCTTTTTGCAAAATAATCTAGTACTTTGGATATTTAGCAGTTTGGATAATACAGGGATAAATCATCAAAATTTTCAACAATCATCGAACAAAGCAAATTATCTATATATTACCAAAATGTCAGGGGTCTTCGAACAAAAACTGATCGACTTTTGACAAGCACTCACTCGTCTGACTTCGACATAATAATCCTATCTGAAACATGGCTAAATAGTAACTTTTTAGATTCTGAGATGTTTGACGTCCGATATAGTATTTTTCGTAAAGACAGGAGCTATGAGGAACTTAACTGTTAGCGTGACGGTGGAGTTTTAATCGCAACCTCTAACAATGTTCAAGCTTCTCTCATTTCGCTTGAGTATTGGTCATGCAAAGCTGATTATCTATTGTTTATATATTCCACCTAGTTCTTCTCTAGAATGTTATCAGTCATTTTGCAGCACCTGTGAATCATTAAGGAATAGATACGAGAATTATCAATTTATTTTGTATGGCGGCTTCGACCTACTCCATATTCGTTGGTCTTATGACGATGACAAGTTGATACCTATTGCACTGCATTCACCTACTGAAGAAACCTTAATTGATTCTATGTTCTTCCTTCACTCACAAAAATACAAATAAATAATGCATATAATGATTATTTGAATACAATTCAGGATAATCTGCTGGATGACCCCAGTAAATTCTGGAATTTCATCAATTCTAAAAAGAAAACATCAGGTATACCAGATGTTGTGAACCTTAATGGAGAAACATTTGATACTCCAAAAAAGATTGCGTCTGCTTTTGATAAATTCTTCTCTAGTGTGTATAATATACCAATAGATAACTGAAACTCATTTCTTTTTTCAGTTCATATTTAACTGATCGATATCAGTATGTTGAATTTTGTGGCCATAGATCTAGAGGATTTAGGGTGACTTCTGGGGTACCCCAGGGTACTAACCTTGTACCTTACCTTTTTCTCCTTTTCATTAATGATGTGTGCTATGTGTTGGATGTTCATAGACAAGTTGCGAAAAAGAAATATATCAACTTTTTTTACAACATCAATGGTTCTCTAATATCCAGGTGCAATTCAGTAAAAGATTTAGGTCTTACGATCGACTCTAAACTTACTTTTACAGAACACATCACCAAAGTGACATCTGAGGCATCCCGCATGTTCGGATTTTTGATGAAAAATTGTAAAGACTTCACGAACATTTCATGCTTAAAGTCACTATACTTTGCCCTAGTTTGAAACAAACTGGAGTATGCTAGCATAATATGGGAATCTTATTATGACAGTATATATGTGATATTGAGAGAATCCAGCGTAGGTTTTTAAAGTTTTTGTGTTTAAAAATGGATGGTGTGTATCCCACACGGGGAATTGATAACCAATACCTTTATTCTAGATTAAATGTAATGACATTAAAATCCAGAAGATTTTATATGTGTTGTATGTTCTTATATAAAATGTTAAATAATAACATTGATTGTAGTGAGCTTTTGAGTAAACTGCCATTTTATGTTCCTAGAATCACTAGTAGAAGCACTGATTGGTTCTACCTTCCCACGGCAAGCACCAACATTAAATATACATCTCCAATTTTTAAAATATGTTACTGCTTCAACCAAATACATGGCATTGGTGACTATACTATATTGAGGCCCTCTAATTTTAAAGCACTTGTTACATCTTACTGTATGGAACTATTACAACTGTACTTATTTGTTGTATAAGATTCAGAAAGTAATTAGTATCAAAATTGAGGTTGTGTATGTGGCTTTGTATCAATTAATACTATATTTTCTTTCTTTCAAAGTGATTTAAGAAGAAGAAGAAGATTTATTTTTAAAATTATTATTTAAATTTAATATTATACCCTGTTATTGGTTGTTACTGTTGGGTGTTCAATAAAATAAATAAATAAATAAAAATAAATAAATAGAGTTACATCAGATCAATCCGCATCCAAACAGCATCGGACGAATTTTAAACTTGATTTTTGCTGACGAATTCGTCGGAACTTCGGTTTTGCTCTGCCCTGATCCTCTAATTGACATGGATTCCTATTATCCTACTATTGAGTGTTACTTTAGCTTTCAACATATACCCCAACTTAAAAATACTAACCAGTCTACTTTCTATCAGTTTGATAGGGCTAATTTTGTTCAGCTAAATACTTTTTTCACTAGTACTGACTGGTCTTTTCTGAAATCTCTTTCTGACGTCGATATAATGGTTGTAAAGTTTTACGAAGTTATTTTTGAGGGTATTGATGTTTGTGTACCTAAGAAGACTGTGAAGGGTCAGAAAAATCCCTGTTGGTTTGACAGAGAATTACGTAAGCTTATAGCACAAAAAGACAAATATTACAAAAAGTCTGGTTTGCCTTATGACTTTGACATTTACTCAAACATCAGGCTGGAGGTCAAGTTGATAAGTGACATGTGTTATTTGATGTTCGTTCAACACTTCTGGTCTTATGTGAAAAGTCTGAAAGGTTCCTCGGGCTTACTTGGCGTGATGTAGCACCATGATCAGGAACTTTATGACAGTAATGATATAGCAAATGCTTTCACCGCACATTTTCAATCCTGTTATTTCAATTAATCTAATGTAGATGTAGCTAATATCAACTCTGTTGAATTTTGCACTACCTTATCTTATCATATTTTTACGGAAACTGAGATAAGTGAGAAATTGTTGCATTTGGACATCTCCAAAAAAGCTGGACCTGATGGAATACCCCCTGTGTTGTTGAGAAACTGCTGCTCGTCACTCATATATCCATTGAAAATACTTTTTCAAAGATCAATGGATGATGGATACTTTCCTTCATTATGGAAGAATTCTAATCTCTTTCCTATTTTTAAATCTGGAGATAAATCTAATATCGCCAACTATCGTGGCATATCTTTACTATCTACCATACCTGAAGTTCTTGAAGCCATTCTTACCGACAAAATATTTAATACATTTAAAAATTATATAATACCTGAACAACATGGTTTTTACAAGGGACATTCAACTGCTACAAACCTCGCTGTGTATCAGAACTTTCTTGTAACCAATATTGAGGCTGGAAATCGAGTTGACTGCATCTATACAGACTTGTCCAAAGCTTTTGGTAGCATATTCTGCTACATTGATTGACTACATGTGCTCCAACATGCAAAACGATGCTGTTACTTGCTCTGTGATGAATGCTGGTCTTTCAGACCACGAAGCTGTATTCTGTGAATTTGGGATTACCACAAAATCTAAGCACAGTAATAAGAAACAGCTAAAACGGCTTTTTCCTAAGCAAAATTATGATAGGTTTTCCCAGTTATGCTTAACCGTTCAATGGAATAATATATTAAATTCTGAAAATCCTCTTGAACAATTTTACCGTTTACTTAGTAATGTGTATAATGAAGCGTTTCCACTCAGAATGGTTAAAAACCGTAGGAAATGTTGATTTACATCGGGTCTAAAGGTGTCTGCCCAAAATATGCGTTCCTTACATACTTTAAGAAAATTTTTGTTTGATAGTACTGTTTTCATGGATTATTACAAAAAATAGCGTTCTATATACAGATCAACTATCAACTTGGCAAAAAAAATATATTTCTCAAAAAAAAATTGAAAAATCCCATAACAGGCAAAAGGAATGTTGGAGAGTTGTTAATGACTTAACAGGCAGAAGCAGTGCTGCTGTGGAATATAATATTAATGCAGACCGACTGAACTCCTTTTATTGCACCATAGCTGAAAAATTAGCCCAAAATATATGCCAAAGAGGTTATCCATTAGAATATCTTAAACATAGTGTCATAAATGACACCTTCTATATATTTCCAACTAATCCCGAAGAATTGATTGAAATTTTTAGAGATATTAAAAATGTCAAAGCTTCTGGTTGGGACAATATTACTGTAAGAGTACTGCTAAGGCTTCCATATTATACATTAATTACGTTAGCTGAAGCTATTAATTGATTATTCTCATGTGGAGAATTTCCATCGGAACTAAAATTTGCCACAGTTGTTCCAATTTTTAAGGGGGGTGAAACTGATTCTCCGTCCAATTTTAGACCGATTTCTCTGTTACCCACCTTGTCTAAAGTTATAGAGAAACGCATGAAAAAGAGGATGCTATTCCTTTAAAAAAAAACATAATATTCTCAACATACACCAATTTGGGTTTCAATCATCGTTGTCTACAGATAATGCTATATTCAATTTTCTGGAGGCGTTGTATGGACGTTTGAATGACGGAGAGGTTGCTGCTGCGGTATTCTGTGATGTAACTAAGGCTTTTGACCCATTGCTTTTTCTATTATATGTAAATGATCTGCCATTAATCGATATCCAAGGTTCATTCACAATGTTTGCAGATGACACAACTGTCTTATGGCACCACCGTGATCCCAACCAGTTGGAGCAAATTGTTAGAAGGGATTTGGATCAAATAAAAGACTGGTGTAATTCAAATTCACTTACATTGAACATAACAAAGACAAACATTATATCTTTCAAATGCTCAATAGAAGGTGTCAAAATGAATAAACAACCAATAGGTACCTTAAATGTTAACAAGTTCTTGGGTCTCTATATTGATAATAAGCTCAAATTTGAAAAACATATTTTAAATGTGAACTCCAATATCGCAAAAGGTTGCTATGCGCTTAAAATTGTCTCGCGGGAGTTAGATATATCAGTAGCAAAGAGTGTATATCCTTGATAGAGTCCCATTTGCGCTTTGGATTGTGTTTCTGGGTAAGCTGCCCTAATTATCTGCTAAACTCTACATTTGTTTTACAAAAAAGAGCTATCAGATGTATGTCTAAAGCTGGGACCCGAGATTCCTGCAGGCCTTTGTTTAAGTCCTTGAAAATATTGACCCCTAGTTTCTTTATTTATTCTTGAAACGGTGTGTTTGGTTAGGAAGAGATTCAGTTCAGAAGGCCAATCTGAAACTGCATATTCCACAAAAGTACCCATATAACTAGATTACCTATCCCTTCATCAAACTTAATAAAAAAATCCTTTATTTTCAATGGAAGAAAAATGTTTAATAAAATTCCTGCTAATTTAAGGAAAATTTCTTGTAAAAGAAAATTTAGAAAGGATGTTAAAAAACTTTTAACTGGGAAGGCCTATTATACAATTGACGAATATTTTACAGACATATTCTAACTTTACTTTTCTTTCTTTTTATTATAATCAAAAAATGTTTTATTATAATTTTCTAGTTTTTAGTTCAATTTTGTAAATACTGTGTTCTATAAATAGGGCAAGGAAGTTCATACCTTTTTATATTTTTATTCTGATTTATCTTTGTTTGGTTAGCTTTGTCAATGGTTTTGTATTTAGACAATAAAGCTTTTTTTGACTTTGACCTTGAATTTGCCACTCTTTGCTGATGAAGAAACTGTCTGATGTTCGTATATCGGGAGAGTATCTGGAGTGGATTAGATCCTATCTGTTTCAGCGCCGTCAGCGTGTGATTGTTTGTGGCTCTGTTTCACATGAAGTGTTTGTGACGTCGGGTGTTCCCAGGGTTCACATCTGGGGCCTGCTCTTTTCTTATTGTTTATTAATGAGGCTATATCATATTTTACTTCATCTCAATCTCTTTTGTACGCGGATGAACTTAAGTTTTATAATGTTGTTGATCCCGATTCTGACGGTGTACGGTGTGATCTGGTTAGGTTTTTTTTAACATACAATAATGTTTCCAACATGTACAGGGAAGGTAGGGTTAATATGTTTAACATCACAAATGTGTCCCTGCAATCATCCCTATATGACAAACCACTAACTACCCTGATAGCCTTCCTCTGGAGACCAAAGACTCTCGAGACATCCAAAGCATGACCCCAAACGATATCCATAAGACATGTGCGACTGCACGAGGGCATAGTATGCCTGCAGCAACACATCCCTGGTTACACAGTGAGCAAGATTTCTCAGGACAAAAATGTTTGAATTTAATTTATTACAGATGAAATTTATGTGGTTGTGCCATTGCAGCCTAGGGTCCAAGTTAACACCCAGAAACCTCACATCACACTCAATTTCCTCGCCAGAAAGTTGTCTCATGGAAAATGTCATATTGTTGGTTTTTGCTACGTTCAGGAATAGCATATTAGAAGAAAACCATGTCTCAGCTGCTCCTTGTGCCTCAAGGGTCCTCATTTGAGACAGTTGTTTATCTTGGTGTTTGAAAGCTATTGTCGTATCATCGGCAAAGAGTGTCCAATGCACCTCAGGGTGAGCAAGGGGCAGATCATTGATGTAAATAAGAAAAAGTAGAGGACCGAGCACCGATCCCTGAGGCACTCCAACTGTTACTGGTAGGACATCCGAATCACCATCAGCAAGTCTCACATGTTGAGTCCGGTTAGTCCGATATGAGGCGAGCAGGTTGATATTACTACTGCACAAATTATATGCTCCCAGCTTCCGCAGCAAGACATCATGGGGGACACAATCAAATGCCTTACTCAGGTCACAAAATACAGTAGAAACATATTCAAGATGTTCAAAAGAGTCCTCTATGTAAGAAACTAAGTCCAGGATACCCAAACCAGTATTGCTCCCTCCTAAAGCCAAATTGGGATTCTGAAAAAATGTGTTTAGTTTCAAAGTAGGTTGCGATTTGAGAAGCTAAGCATTTCTCAAACACTTTTGAAAGTATTGGCAATAGTGAGATCGGTCTATAGTTTGAGGCACGTCAACGTTTTTGTCACGTAAAACGTCACGTCAGTCAAACCTCATTAAGAGGAATACTTAATAGTTGATTTTAAAGGTATGTTAACTAGACTATGGTGTTTTTTTTGTTGTCTATCTTCTTCTTCTTCCTTTCTTGTGATTTAGAACTTTTGTAGATTCTGTACTGTACTAAATTGAATAAATAAATATTTTTCAAAGTCGTAAGAAGATGATTTTAAATTTTAACAGGCATTACATAAAAAATATTTACCAATTAGAGAGTGTCACTATGTCGTTTTGTCTTATTATTTAATTTTGCTGTGTAGACAAAAATATTTTTTTATTAGCTGTTTTGTCAAAACAAATAGAGTTTAATTTTGTTGCTTGACTGACCGCAATAGAAAACTAAATATTTTAAATGCCTCTAAGCTAGAGTATAATATATATACTTCAATACCTTAGTAATAAAACATTTTTTAAATTTGTTTCCCTGCGTGAAATATTATTGAAATTTTTTGTATGTTTAAAAATTTCAATAGATTCTTTAATTTTGTTTGGTTATTTATAGAACCTTGGAATCTTTTACATTTATAATATGGCTAGTGGTATGTTGGTGTTCAGCTACAGCAAAATGAACAATATATTACTTTTTAATATATCGTTTATGTTCCTTAAGTCTAGTGGATACACTCCTCTAAGACTCCATTAAAACCAAAACACTGGTT
Source organism: Kuschelorhynchus macadamiae (assembly GCA_030620095.1). NCBI lineage: Eukaryota > Metazoa > Arthropoda > Insecta > Coleoptera > Curculionidae > Kuschelorhynchus > Kuschelorhynchus macadamiae. The sequence continues at coordinate 509,280 of JAUTXW010000932.1, forward strand.
CAGATATGTAGATGATAATTTTGTTGTTTGGCATCATGAATAGAAAATTGTCCTCATATTTCTGGACGATTTTAATTAAAATCATAATATATTAAATTCACAATGAAAATTGAATCTAGTGGACTCACTGAGACGTGGCTTAACGCGGATATTTCAAACAACAAAATTTTTAATAACAAACATGTAGTTTTTCGTAGAGATAGGAGTTATGAGGAACTAGGGTGTCATCGCGGCGGTTACTACTCCTACTTATATGGACTTTGATGATGTTTGGGTCCTGGTGCGCGCGGGCAATGCAAGTTTGATTTTGGGCTGCGTTTATTTTCCACCTAATTCTAGCCAGGAGTGCTATCAGTCTTTTTCTGATACCTGCGAGTCGTTGAGAAACAGATACGATAGTCACACATTTTTTGTTTTCGGGGACTTTAATCTTTCTTCGGTGGAATGGGTTTATGAGGATAACACACTTGTTCCAAAATCTCTGCCATCTCCAGCTTCTGAAACTTTTATTGTTTCAATGAGCTTTTTTGAATTGCAGCAAATGAACTCATTGTGCAATCACATGGGCAGAATTTTGGATTTAATATTTGTCAGTGACTTTGTCAATGCCTCCATTTTAAAATCTGGTTTTCCCCTCGTAAACATTGATCCCTACCATCCAGCAATTGAGATAAATTTTAAAATTAAATATGTTTCTCCAATGAAAAATTCTAATGAAGTTAGCGTTTATCAGTTTCATCATGCGAATTTCCACAATCTAAATCTTTTTTACAATCAATCCGACTGGTCTTTTTTATCAGTAGAATCTGATATAAACAAACTGGTTGAGTGCTTTTATGAGGTCTTGTTTGAAGGTATCAATAATTGTGTTCCCAAGAAAACGGTAGTCGACTGTAAATATCCGAAATGGTTCGACCTTCCTCTGAGAAAACTTATTGGACAAAAGAATCGTCTATACAAAAAATGTAAAAGGTCCAATAAAGATGTTGACTATTTTGATTACTGCGACATACGACGTGAGGTTAAGCTTCGGACTGATATGTGCTATCTTGCATATGTCACACAAATTGAATTGCTTATCCCAGAGAATATCAGGCATTTTTGGTCTTTTGTACGTAATTTGAGAAGACACTCTGGGCTGCCCAGTGTCATGAATTATGACGGAGAGGAAATTACTGGTTCGAATAACATCGCTAATGCCTTCGCCACTCACATTGAGTCTTGCTATTCACGTCACCGTAGTTTAGATTTTAGCAAGATTGGCCCTATAAGCTGTTCGGGAAAATTACCATCAACCTATCGTATTACAGAGGCGGAAATCTGCAATAAAATAAAAACCCTTGATCTTTCTAAAAAGGCTGGTCCAGATGGAGTTCCCACTATTTTATTGGAATGTTGCTGCGAGTCGTTGTCTCGGCCCCTTTGTAAAATTTTTCAGAAATCTTTTAATCTGGGTTCCTTTCCCGAAAATTGGAAGTTTTCCACTCTCATGCCGATCTTTAAATCTGGGGATAAGAGCGATATTAAAAACTACAGAGGTATTTCCTCGCTTTCGCATATATCAAAGCTGTTTGAGGCAATTATCACGGATCATATCTTTGAGTCTCTGAAGCACTACATCACTAGTATGCAACACGGTTTTTATAGTGGTAGCTCAACAACTACAAATCTTGCAATTTTCCAGAATTACTTAACAACATCGGTTGAGGCTGGTCAACAGATCGATGTTATATATACTGACATATCGAAGGCTTTTGACAGGGTTTGCCATCAGCTTCTGTTATTCAAATTGCAGCAAATTGGTTTTTCTGGAACCTATCTGCAATGGATAGAATCGTACTTATTCAATCGTCGTCAGCGAGTAAGCGTATGTGGTTCAATTTCTAGAGAGGTTGTTGTGACATCTGATGTCCCACAGGGCTCTCATATTGGTCCAATTCTCTTTCTACTATTTATAAATGATATAGTATCTTGCTTTAAAGTGTCTAAGTGTCTCTTATACGCAGACGATTTAGAATTCTTTTCACCAGTTTCCTCTGAATCTAATCCACTGCAATCGGACTTGGAAAAGCTTATCAAATGGTGCAACATTAACCATCTTCTTCTTAATGTCTCTAAATGTAAAGTGCTCCGTTTTCATAAACGCATTAAACCCATGCTCTCCTACTACTCTATAGATAACGTGAGTCTTGAAGTCGTTAGTTCCTTTACAAACCTGGGCGTTATTTTTGATGAGAATTTAACTTTTAGTCTGCACATTGATAATATTGTGCTGAAGGGTTTCAGGCTGTTGGGCTTTATAAAGCGGCAAACAAAACATGTCACAGTACTAAAGCAATTAAATGTCTTTATAACTCACTTGTTTGCAGCGTTCTGGAGTATTGTTCTACAGTTTGGAGTCCATCGTATCAGTGCCACATCGATAAAATCGAAAAAGTCCAAAATAGATTTGCCAAATACCTTTTGTATAAGTTTAATTTTCCGTACCAGGGTTTATCATATAATACCAGGGCTCTTCTGTGTGGCTTTCAAAAACTTGAGTTTCGAAGAAAGAAGGCACTTCTAGTTTTTCTTCACAAACTGCTCAGTGGAGATATTGACTGTCCGATGTTGCTTGAGTCGGTCGCATTTCTGGTTCCTATTAGGAGAACAAGGCAATCTCAACTCTTTTTTGAAGGATACCATCGTACAAATTATGGGCTTAGCGCATTTATCGATCGACTGGTACGCAATTACAATCGTCACTTCCCTGATTATGTCATTTTCAGTTTAAGCACTTTACAGCTTAAAAGGCGGTTAAACGAATTGTCTTTATGATTGTTTTATATCTATGTATACTTTGTATCTATTTTTATTCACTTGTATTTTAATTATTTATGTATTGTGTTGCTTTTTTGATGAACTATTGTGTGTTCTTTTTTTTTCTTTATTTCTATTCGACGTGCCTCTTAGTTTTACTTTTTACTTTATCTATTTGACCTTGCATGCGAATTCGTACCATGGAATGTTTAGCATTCTGTGGTGTACGTTTCAGAAGGGCCACTTGTCCGATGCGTGCATCGGTTACGTTCTTACAATATAAAAAAAAAAAAAGATTCTCTAATATTGGAAACATCGAAACTGTCCAAAGCTCTGAAAGGGAATGGCTATTGCACTGTTGATATTACGCGTTTCATTAAAACTCCAAAAACTCTGTGAAAGAAGATCGATAAAGAGCCTCTGTAAGGTAGTGTTGTTCTTCCCTACATACATAGCAACAGACAAAATAGGACGATTACTTCGATGGTGCAACATAAGTACAATCTTCAATAAACATATGAAGATTGGACAATGTTTGCAATCTCCAAACAGAAATGTAAAAGTAACCAAAAGTAGAGAAGGTAATGAAATTTTTAAACATTCAAAAAACTACACCATACAAGGAAACAGATTGTAACAGGGTCACCGTTCGGCGAGTACAAGTCGGGTATAAAAGCCTGCCTGAATCCAAGTTAATTCGGCAAACTGGCAACTCTGGCCGTGATATGACTTGAATTCTGCGGAAATCTCTTGATGGATCCCAATTTTACTGAAAGACATCAGAGTTGGAATCCATTTTTGTTTTCCACTTTTTTTCATCATTTTTTGGTATTAGATAGTTCTATTTGAGGTCAATAAATTAACCTAAGCTAATAGTCAGTATTGAATTTATAGAAAATTCTTGTTTTTCTGTCAAATGTAGTGTTAGAAGAACGTCAGAAGGAGAGGGCATTAGCTAAACACTGTGATACTTGTACATGCTCGAAAAACTTGAAAATAGTTTATGAAGTAAATCACCATCATGTTGGCTCGCAAACTGAAAGTAATTATAAAGAAAACAGCTGTCTGAAATGCAATGAAGTTCTACTGCAACCAGGAACAGGAGGTAAGTTATTTACAGTAGTATAGCATAGTATCTTATTATAGGTCGGCTGCATCAAGGGAACATTATTTTATTTCAGGGAGCAACATTAATTAAAATTATTGAATATTATTTAATTTTTCATTTTAAAATATAACGAAGCAAAACATCATTTTACTTCCCTCTCAAAAGGGAAACATTTTTGTAATCGTGAAAAAAATCACCCTCCAAGATTTTTTCAGATCTTTACGTCGGTCTGTCTGTCGCCCTGACTGTTCGCGGCGCGTAGCGAAAACACTACTTACCCGATTGACTCGAAATTTTGGTCCAAAATTAAGGGTCATATGGGATGACCAGTTAATATTTTGTTAAATCTAGTTGGCAAAACAAAATGGCGGCCTATTGAAGAAAAATTATTATTGAAAAACTACTCATCCAATCCAAGTCTTCGGGCCCATACTATTTTTACTATATATTAATGACCCGAGTTATCTAGATATCAAAGGCAAGTTCACTCTTTTTGCTGATGAACAATCTTATGGCATGAGAAAAACCCCCTGACTCTAAATGAATCAGTTAATAGGGATCTCAACAAAATTAAGAAATGGTGTGTTGCAAATGAACTAACTTTAAATATGAACAAAACTGGTATTATGAATTTTAAATGTACACTTAATATAAGTTTAGATAACATAATTGTGAAATCTCTAAATGAAAATAAATTCTTAGGACTGTTCGTTGATGATAAGTTAAAGTTTGAGGGTCATATATTAAATTTAAGAAATGAACTTGCTTCTGGCTGCGATGCTTTTCGAGTTTTGAGCCTGCAACTGGATAAGTTATTTGTTCGAAATTCCTATTTTGGACTAATAGAAGCGCATCTACGATATGGTATTTGCTTCCGGGGAAATTGTACAAGACTACTTTTTAATGCTATATTCATTCTTCAAAAATTTTTAAGTTTAAAAGATTTAAGAAATCTGCCCGAAAAAAACGACCTAGTAGATTGATTTCGAATTTTGTGCAAGAATTAATTGTGGTAAAGATTGTGATAAGAATTCAAGATAGCCGAACAAAATGATGGACAAATGAAATGTTTGAAAAAAATTGCAGGTTTAACACATTTTTACATTTTAGCGTCCAGATGCCAAAAAAGTTTTCACAATATCATATTTCTGACTTTCTGTCTGTCACTTCGCGGCTCAGCTAAAAACTACTTGCCCAATTGATTTCAAATTTTGGTCAAAAATGAAGGGTAACATAGGGATGACATGGTATTATTTTGCTAAAAATTCAATATGATGGAATAAAATGACGGCCTAGTGAAATGTTAAAAAAAATTGTTACTAAAATACAAATATCCAATTTACCTTAAATTTTGCACAAAATTCAAGGTATCAGCCTGTAATATTTTGGTATGAATCCAAGAGAGAAAAACAAAATCGAGGCCTAATAAATTATTTTGAAAAATCACTCTGAAAAACTACTTATTAGATTATTTTAAATTTTGATATGAATTCAAGACGGAGAAACAAAATGGCGGCCAACGAAAATGTCTAAAAAATCAATGTAAAAAATATTCTTCTTCAGTTGATTTAATATCTTGCAGCAAAATTGAATGTAATACAGGGTTTAACTGGTACGAATTCAAAATGACGGTTTTAAAAAATCAGTGTAAAAAAAATTCAATTTATTTTAAATCATGCTCAAGAAATAAATGTGGAATAGGTAGAAACTGGTAAAATATTGGTACGATTCCGATATTGTGGTACGAATTCAAGATGGCGAAACAAAATGGCGGCCAAATAAAATTTTTAAAAAACCAACGTAAAAATCTTATGCAATTGACTTTTGCAGATAAATTAAATGTGATATAGGGATAAACTGGTACGAATTCAACAAGACGTAACAAAATGGCGGTGTGTGTCAGTGTAAAAACTACTTTTTGAATCAAATCTTCAGAATCGTCCCAATTTTTACAAACACTAATCATGTGTCTAGGCATCTAACGTGTCCAGGCATCATGTCAATTTACAATCCAACAAAACCAAATGAAAAGTCTAATAACGCGATCTTCAGCCTGGTTCCTCAGAAAAGTTCTTATCATGTGGGATTCTTTTTTTTTAGATGATTTTCTCAAAATTTAGCATTGGTAATAACTACTGCTTCATTAATTACGAAAGATGGCCTATTCGATCAGAGTCACGTGACTCATGTTACCTGGCAAAATTGACTTTTATTTATGAAAATTGCGGAAATAAGGCTGAAATATGGAAAAGTTTAATTAAGAAAAGTTGTATCTTTTTACTTCCCTCGTAAAGAAAAGTATTGTAATCTTAAAAAATATGACTTTTAAAAATTTTATTCAGATCTTTAGTTTCAGGGTCCCTTGAGGGCGAAAATGAGCGTCATATAAGAATGACCTGTTAACATTTTGGTACAAATCCAATATGTCAAAGCAAAATAGCAGCCTAGTGAAATATTAAAAAGATTGTTACTAAAAAACTAATTTTCTGATTTACCTCAAATTTTTCACAAAAATCAAGTATGATGTGGAAATCATCTAGTAAAATCTAAAAATCATCTAGTAAAAAAAAACTACTTAATGGATTGATTTGAAATTTTGTGCAATGATTAAATATGGTATATAAAAACTGATAAAATTGTGGTAAGAATTCAAGATGGTGCAACAAAATGGCGGCCAAATAAAATTTTTGTAGTCATAAAAAAATCACCAGGTTTTTACACTTGACGTTTTAGCGTTCCTAGATGCCTAAAAAAATATGTTATTAATTCCGTCGGTCTGCTTGTCTGTGAATTAGTGACATAGCTTAAAAACTACATACCCAATTGGCTTAAAATATTGGTCAGACATTAATTGGTCATATGGGATCTTGTAACATTTTGGTAAAAATCTAATATCTAATACTAAAAAAACTAATTTTTCAATTTACCTTAGATTTTGCTCAAAATTAGCAAAAAAAGATGGCGGCCTAATAAAAAATTTAAAAAAATTGCCTTAAAGAACTAAAATTAATTTTAAATTTCGTGCAAGCTTTAAGTGCGATATACTTAGAGATAAACTAGTAAAGTTGTGGTACTAATTCAAGATGGCGAAACAAAATGATGGCCAAATAAAATGTTTAAAAAACGGTCAAAAGGTGACTCTAGGATTTGTCTTGAAGTGAAATGCTTTTCATCCTAATGTGGTTTATTCTTTCACTTCGCTCGGATTACAATCGTGAAAAAAAGTACTCTTCGAGATTTTTACGGATCTTTGCGTTTTGGGGTTCTTAGTGTTGTGAAAATGTGTATCAAAAGTTCATGGTCAACGCTTCTTAATTTAAGCCATGTAGCGACATTTCTTGTTGATCTTTTGTGATTACAGAATATCGCTCTATTTGTAACTTGTATGTCAATTCACAATTCTCAAGTCAGTCGAATAAAAAGATGATCGCGTGAACACGCTGTTGTTTTTCTCTCGGTGTCTTTCCCAAACGTTTTACCTATAAAAACCATTTTTACTGCTATAATTTTATTAATAACATCAGATTATGGGCCCGGGACGCAGAGTTGCGGGAATTTCGGGTATACCGTAGTTCGGAAAGTGAAAGAAAAATCTTCGCGTCGTGATCTGTGTAGTACTAGTATTTCTCATAAAAGTAAAATGGCCGTCAACTATTTGACGAGTGTGCCAAGACTTTTAGGTCGTGAGAACTACGATGAATGGGCTTTCGCAGTGGAGAATGTATTTGTACTTGAGGGCTTAAGCAAATGCATAGGAGGTAGCGAGACCGATACAATAAGCATCGCAAAGGCCAAGGCCAAATTGGTTTTAACCATCGACTCATCTTTGTTTCCACATGTCAAAGGTGCAAAGACTGCCAAAGAAGTATAGACCAAACTACGTAATCTGTATGATGACAGTGGTTTCATGCGTAAAATTGGACTCTTGCGTACGTTGATATTGGCCAGGCTCGGAAACAACGAAAGCTTGGAGGCATATATAAACCAGGTCGTCGAGACATCCCAGAAGTTACGGAGAACCGGCTTCAACATCGATGAAGAGTGGGTGGAGTCCCTGCTTTTGGCGGGATTACCTGACAAATACGCCCCCATGATCATGGCCGTGGAGCATTCGGGAATCAACATTACCACCGACTCAATCAAAACAAAGTTGCTAGTCATGGACAAAGGTCAATAGGAACAAGTGGGACCAAACATATTCTTGTTGGCTATGATGAAACTACAAAGGTATACAGGTGTTTTAATCCTGTGACTAAAAAAGTAATAGTCAGTCGTAATGTAAGTATTATTGAAAAGACCAGCATAGCAATATCTCAGACTGAGACTAACTCTAATCTTATTCAAAATGAGACAAGAGATGATTCAGATTTAGTGGGAGAAGAAAATGAACTAATTTTTCCAAGTTTGAATGAATCCCTGTATGATAGCACTGAAGATGACAGCAATTATGTTCCTGACGAGACACACAATGAGCCAGGTGTATTAGAAATACCTAGAAGATCACAAAGAGAAGCAAAAAAGAAAACTTTCGATGAATACATGACATATGTTAATAATGCTGATACTAGTAATGAAGGACAATACTAGTGATTTTCCGCGGACAGTAACAGAGGCACTTTCAAGGTACGAGTGGAAACAGGCCATGTTGGAAGAAATCCAGTCATTAAACGAGAACGAGACATGGGAACTTGTTGATCCACCGGAAACTGGAACAGTTGTGCAACGTAAATGGGTTTTTCGTGTGAAAAGAGGGTGTAGACTACACTGAAACTTTTGCTCCGGTAGTGCGGCACTCTACTTTTAGATTATTGATAGTGTAGAGCGTGAGGCATTAGGGTCGATCAATCTTATACTCTTAGTTCTAGGTTGATGTATAAGGAAACTCGTTGATTATTAAACACTTCTATTTACACAGTTACCAGTATACATTACAATACAGCCAAGGGCAGGACCGACAAGGTCCGCCCCTTGGACTAACTACCACTTTCGTATATCTGTCGTTAGTTTCTGTCTTACGGACTAGAACTAGTGCATACACTTTTAGCCATGATGCTTAGTCAGCGTTCTCATTCCGCTTGTACATATTAAACAATATCAATATATTGCAATGACATATTATACGGGGTGATACTACACCTTCCCCTTTTTTAGAAGAATGATTCAGCTATCTGCTGAATTATTCTTATATCAACAACAATGTAAATACTACTGTAAAGTAACCCGATTAAATGACAATAAGTATATAAACAAAAGTCCTTATAAAAATTTAAAATCTGTAATAAGTAACCAAATAAAAAAATTATTCATGGTTATGATTGTCTGAAAAATATGTGTATGTATTTATGTATGTGTTAGTATGTATGTGTATATATATTCTTAAAATGTAATCTGTAATGAAAAAAAAAATGTAATCTGTAGCATGTATAATGATGTATACTAAATAAAAAACTAACTAACTAATTGTTAACTATTGACTGAACTCATTCAATTTGCATCCTAGCTAATGGCTTTCACTATGGCCACTTGTGAAAGACACTGCTGTGTGAATAAGTTAAGTAATTGCATAATTGAAATATTTGTTTTTAAATAGGTATATATTAAAAGTGCTCATTGAATAGTTCCGTCAACCAATCAATAAAATATAAAAATGAACAAATAAAATAAAATAATATTAAATTAAATAATCAACATCCTGTACATCAACATATTCATAACACATTCAGATTTAGTACGTATGATCGGGTGTACGCATTATATGTTTATATATATACGCTCAATATAATACAAAATGTATGTATAATTTTATTCTAATTAAGAAAAAATGTATTAGGTATTTTTAAATTTATAATAATTGATTAACTCTACAAGCTGAACAGGTATTGACATGGAAATATATTTAAATTCAAAAACTATTTACTTGCCAACGACATATTAATTATATACAAAAATTGTAATTATTAAACTAATGTTTTGAATACATCTTAAGCAAAGCAATATGGACCTTTTGATTAATAATATATTTATTGCTGATAACGAGTTACAACAATCAAGAGTACAATGTAGCACTATTTTAGTGTTATTGAACAATATGCATCCAATATTAAGAGTTTTACAGTTTTTTCCAAATATATTTTTTTTATAGAAAATATATATGCTTCCTTCTGTTCCCCGCAGTCCTTATTCATCAGTTAATACATTTTTAATATTGATAAGAACATTTAAATGTACATTAACTTAATATAATATTAATTGTTTTGCTTGTATACATATCTAAACGATAAATAAAAATATTTGAATTTGAATACATAAAGTTACGTATGAAAGTTGTAACTGGGGAGCTTGAAGTACTATATATATTGTTCAAACTCAAACTATTATGTATTATTGTATTGGGACCATCAGATGTTCATTTTTATTGCGTCATAAGTAGTTTTTTTTTTTTTTTTTAAATCTTATTTAGCGCATTTTAATTTCTTTGTCCAACGATTTTTAATAAATTAACTTCATACGTTATACCATACTTCCTTTATCCATTTTTCTACTTTATGTTTTTCATATTTTGCATGCTTTTTTTTTCAATATCACAATGTCGACATTTTTGATAATATACGATTATTCCGGAATTTAATTTTTTTTCTACATATTATTTCCTTTTTCCAGTTACCTCAGCGACGTACCTAAGTCATACGCTGATCGGTGATTCTGGTAGAAATATATTTGTGAATTTACATTATGTATTATGGGTACCCTATGCACTATTTTTAATATTATTTCTCGTTTTAGGTAACACTTCTTTCCATCAGCCATAGCTTAGATAATGGCGCTAACGCCCAATTTACCATTAATGAATTAGAAGTGCCCTTATTTCTTTTATCATATTACTCTCTATGCAGACTAGCTAATAATATACGCGCTCAGGACTGTCATACATTTGCGGTTGATCAGACCGTTCCTGTAAGATTCCTGACAAATTAAGTATAATATTCACTGTCGCACATTCCATTTTTATGTACTCATACCTTCTCCAAACTTTCTCATATGCATAACCATCCCTAACAATAAAACCCTTGTGATCATCAGCCATCGATTATAGCTATGGCAATATTTGTTCTAGGAAATATCATCATTAATGATCGGAGTTTTATGTTTTATTGGCCTTTTTTTTCTAACCTTACCAGGGTAGAAGTGACATATATGCTGCGCTGCTACTGTCTAAAGTTTCGCGAATTTTGGTAAAATAAGTTTTCGTTATGAGAGAGATAATAATTTTTTTTTCTTTTTGGTTTAATGCATAAAATTAAGTTTATCAGAGACTATGATAAGATTCAACTAAAAATATGATATATATAACTTTGTTGTACCTGTAAAATTTACTATTACTATAAACCTCTTAAAAAAATAATACCCTATATATAATTATAAATATCGGTAATTTATACTAGATATCGTTACCAAGGATATTGTTGCATTATTGTTCGAAGCTCAAAATAATCATAATCTTAAAATGACCAAATCTGATTCTGCATATTACATAATATGCATCGAACTCTAAGTGCCTATTAGAATCTTAGGGTTACCTACATTTAATATTTGTGTATTTTTATAAATCAATATTCGCAAATAACAATGAATAAGCATATCTTATTAATTTTGTTGCAATTACGATGTTCCAATTTGGTCGTACTATGCGACGAATTTCATTGTCAGCGTAATTTACTAGATCGCGCCATCGCTTGTTTATAATAACATAAAGTCAATAAACTCACTATTGCAACATATGGAAGAAAATTATTTAAATTATTTACCTATCCTGAAATTTCATTAAAGTTTATACTTTGATTTTTATTTAATTATGCAATGTTAGTATTAAAAACATATTTCATCTGATATTTTAGAAAGGCAACCTCAAAGAGACATTAGTAAACCAGTAATTATTTTAGTCTCAACAAAATAAAAAAAAATCACCACTCTACTTATTAGCTGCAAAAATACTAAAATAGAACCAGGTTGTTATTTGATTTATAAAACAAATTTTATTATCGAAGTTATAAGACAATTTATGACTGGACTGGACGTTGTTAAGATAATTGCCATTTTTGTTATAACACACTCTAGCAGCTATTTCGCGGTATAGTTATAGAATAACAGCTAAAATGTAATTCTAGGTGCGTCATTGTTTCAAAAATTTACTGTGTAATTTATATAATTTTGGTTAGATACTCGTATTAAAAATTTTAAGCAAGACTCAAGGAAACTGTACAAATCTATGCCTCATATTTCTATCAACCACTCATCAAACACAAAACCATGCATTATAAGTCAAACAAACGCTAGTTCACTAAATTATTTTATTTTACGTTTTTGGTAAAATTTGGCACTAAGTGTATTTTACCAACTCTGTTATATAATTCACAGTGTTTAATTTAATTCGTGGAAGGTTTTTGTGCCGTTCGAGCATTAGTTTAATTTTTAGATATACATTAAAATATAATTACAAACTTAAATGTAACCAAATATTTATAAAATGTAAATGTTATGTTAATAAAAGCAATATTCTCCTAAACTTTGTACTCACAAATTTGTCAACTTGATTTTAATGGTCTAATTTTCGCAAATATAGTTCTTTATCGAAAAAATCAATTTTAACCCCTTTAGGGTAGAACTTCGAAATAATTGCCTTAAGTCTTATTTATTTACTAAGATACTGCAGAAAAATAAATTATTATTTTTCAAATTTTACGTCCATATGGGTGGAAAGAAATCACGTTAAATGATTGTATTGGAATCAATTCGCAATAGAATCTTAAAACCTACTTTAAAATTTATGTAAACATTTGCCTCAATTAAGGAAAACATTTCAAAAATTTTAGAAACTGATTTTTAATAAATTGTTTTAATTGCGGAGAGATTGCAAAAATATTAATGATTTATTTTTCAATATACTTGATTAAAAAAATCAATTATTATAATTGATACGTAAAATAACATTATCTTAGACAAAAGAAAACTTTCATAAACAGCAAAAACCTCAGCACAACCGTCTTCGCATAACGCTGCTGAACTTTAATATAAATATCTATTGCACTTTAGAATCAATATCTACGTTAATCAACATCTGATGTCCACTACGAGTTAGTCCATTTTTTTATTTATCATATTATAGTAATATTATTTTAACTTGAATCCTTATTATTAGAGAGATAAAAGATAAAATTAAATTATTATTAAATTGCATTAGTTTTTAAGTCAAAGATTAAATTTGTTAAGTAATTTTTAATATTTCTAATAAATTGGTACCTGATATAAAATATCCGTCAATATTCTGACCAATATCCGTCAATATCTGTTTACGCAATAATATATACTTATCTACAATTTTATACCTAATGATAATAGAAAATGTCGATAAAAAAAACACCCTTATTTTAATTATTTTAACCTATTGCCTGATTATAATTCTAGTACCTTAAGCCTACACTCCTTTTAAGAATTTTGGTTCCTGGAATTTGGTATGTTTACATATTTATTATACTTCAGATTTAAGTCCTTTATATCAAAATTTCATCTATACCCAATTTCCATATCTAATTTTTTGTCTCTCTTGACCCTAAAATAAAACCCTAAAAAAAAATCTTTCTGGTCCATCTGGTCATTAACATCATCCAATTCGCTGTAGTTTTGAAATTTACATATTCTGGCCTGGTTTATTAACAGCTTATTGTCCATCATATATTATTTCCAATTTCCACTGGTCTCTACTGTTATGCCATAATATTCTTGTCGTGTTATTTTGTTAATTCCATACAGTGCCATTCAGTCTTTTAATGCACGATCTTTTAGGCAGGATCTTCTGAGCTTCTAGGGCAGGAACTTTTAATACAGGATCTTTTAGTGCAGGGTCGCCATGTAGAGCGTGAGGCATTAGGGTCGATCAATCTTATACTCTTAGTTCTAGGTTGATGTATAAGGAAACTCGTTGATTATTAAACACTTCTATTTACACAGTTACCAGTATACATTACAATACAGCCAAGGGCAGGACCGACAAGGTCCGCCCCTTGGCCTAACTACCACTTTCGTATATCTGTCGTTAGTTTCTGTCTTACGGACTAGAACTAGTGCATACACTTTTAGCCATGATGCTTAGTCAGCGTTCTCATTCCGCTTGTACATATTAAACAATATCAATATATTGCAATGACATATTATACGGGGTGATACTACAATAGGATTAGCTGTAAAATTAGACCTTAAAATTTTGCACTTAGATGTTAAAACAGCGTTTTTACATGGAGTGTTGAATGAAAATGTATTTAGGCAACAGCCAGAGGTTTTGTCATTAAAAATAGTGAAAATAAAGTTTACAAATTAAAAAAGGCAGTGTATGATTTAAAGCAGTCTAGTCGTGCATGGAATGAAAAGGTAGATGTAGTTTTATCTGGTATAGGCTATAAAAAGTCAAAGTTCGAACCTTGTTTATTTGTAAAAAGAAGTAATACAAATTTGTTAACTATACAGATCTCTCAAAGGCTTTTGATAGCGTGTGTCATCAGCTCCTTTTAAAGAAGTTGTCTGGAATCGGACTGGGGTCCAGATACCTATCCTGGATCGGGGATTACTTATCTAACCGTAGTCAGCGCGTGCACGTCGGAGGAGCGGTATCTAGAGAGGTGAAAGCTCTTTCAGGCGTCCCACAAGGCTCGCACATTGGCCCTATATTATTTTCGCTCTTTATTAACGACTTGTCACATTGTTTCAAAAACTCTAAATTTCTTATGTACGCGGATGATTTGAAATTTTTTAGCATCGTTAAGCCATCGTATAATACCCTTCAGTTGGACCTAGATAATCTGGTGTCGTGGTGCACAAATAGCTACTTAAAGTTAAATGTACAAAAATGCAAAAAGATGACATCATTCAACGATCTTGGTGTACTATTTGACAAAGACCTGTCATTTAACCCACATGTTGATCAGATAGTATCAAAAGGTCTGAGGTTACTAGGTTTCATCAAAAGAAACACCACCTGTATGAATGATACCAAAGCAATTACATGCCTCTTTAACACTTTGATTCGAAGTATACTTGAATACTGCTCCGTCATATAGTGTCCATCTTATCAATGTCACATTTATAGAGTAGAGAGAGTCCAAGCTAAATTTGCTAAATACCTGTTATTTAAACACCACTTTCCTTATTCGGATGTGCCCCAAGAAACCAGACTTTTGCTTTGTGGTCTTAAACCTCTCGAAATCAGGAGCCGGAACTTCTATTTGTTCTTCCTTCACAAACTGATTAATGGGACTATTGATTGCCCTAAACTGTTGTGTCTTTTAAGGTTTAACGTTCCGGTCAGAGCTCTGAGATACAGACGCCTCTTCTCAGAACAAGTGCACAGAACTAATTTTGGCCAACGAGCTATCATTCACAATATGATAAATACTTACAACAAAAATTTCAACCATATCGATATTTTTTCTTTAGGTCTCAACTCAGTCAAGCGCCAAGTGTCTTAGAGTATCTTGTCACTGTATAAATGTGTGTATGTGCGATTGTTTATTGTTAATTATAGTATACATCATCCAATGTTGTCTTTATATACATATGTTTTTTTTTTGTTTGTATTCAGAATAGCATGTAAGTTTTTGTACCATTTGGAGAATTTACCTCTGTAGTGTACTTACTGTAAATAAATAAATAAATAGTTGCTCTCTATGTTGATTATTTTTTCTGTTTTTCTGCTGACGAAAATGAAATTAATTTTCTTGAAGACATTTAACTTAAAATTAAAAACCTTGGATAAGCTAAGCATTGTCTTGGTGTAAGAATTAAGTGTGATTATGATAATAATTGTGTAACAATTGATCAGGAATTATATATCAATGAACTGTTAAAACGTTTTTGTATGGTAGACAGTAAAATTGTATGTACTCCACTTGACAGCAGTGTCAACTTCAGTAAAGTCGAGGGAGAGACGTGTAATTCAAAAATTCACTACCAAGAATTAATCGGAAGTTTAATGTACTTAGCTGTCAAGACACGCCACGACATTGCTCATGATGTGAGTCTGCTTAGTCAATATAATAACTCATACATCAATGTTTACTGGGAATGTGCAAAGCCTTTGCTTAGATATTTAAAAGGAACCAAACATTTTTCCATGAAATTTTCCAAGGAAAATTCGGATTTAATAGGGTTTGCAGATGCTGACTGGGGTTCAGACAAACAGGACAGAAAGTCGTTTACTGGCTACGTATTTAAATTTTCTGGTGGTTCAGTTTCATGGAAGAGCTGCAAACATATTTAAGAAATCTTTTGTTCGAGATCACGGAAAAATTGGATTGCATTGATATTTATAACGATAATCAGAGTGCTCCGAAATTGGCAAACAATCCAGTTTTTCACGACAGATCAAAACATATAGATATTAGATACCATTCCTGAGAAATGCTTTATATGAAAAGAAAATGAATTTGAAAGATTTATCCACTGACGAAATTGTAGCTGATATCCTAACGAAACCATTACAAAAGATTAAAAATGCCAAGTTTGTAAAATGTTTAGGTTTGAGTATTTAACTTGTACATTTATTTGTGTATTTATGAACATGAAATTTTGCCAAGTGGGAGTGTTGTGAAAATGTGTATCAAAACTTCATGGTCAACCCTTCTTAATTTAAGCCAGTAGCGACATCTCTTCTTGATTGATCTTTTGTGATTACAGAATACCGTTCTCTTTGTAACTTGTATGTCAATTCACAATTGTCAAATCAGTCGAATAAAAAGATGATCGCGTGAACACGCTGTTGTTTTTCTCTCGGTGTCTTTCCCAAACGTTTTACCTATAAAAACCATTTTAATGCTATAATTTTATTAGTAACATCACTTAGATCCTGAAAAACATATTCTCTCATTTCCGTTAGTCTGTTTATATGTCGTTCTGTCGCATTTCTCAAGAACTATTTATCATTTATTTATCAGATTGACTTCAAATTTTGGTCAAAAATCAAGAGTTATATACGGATAAAATGATAGCATTTTGGAAAAAATTCAATGTAGCGAAAGAAAATAGCTGCATGACAAAATATAAAAAAATTATTTTTTATTATTATTTATTATTATTTATAAAACCTCACTTGTTCCCGGGAAAGTCCGAAAAACCTAGTCCAAATACCAATAATAAAGGTAAATATTTAAAAAAGTATAATCGCTCTTTAGTAAACAACTCCGGTGTAGGAGAGTTATTTATTGCTTCTTGGTGAACTGTATATTGCTGAATTACCACTATGAGCGGTTGTGGTGAATGTTTTAAATGTAAAAACCAATGTGTATTTAAAGAGTCACAAACTGACCTCTTTGGTTATCCCTGTGATCTATGTAAGCGAATAATATGTAAAGTTTGTGGAAACATCTCTGTCTTCGAGATCAGAGTTGCACTAATGATTAGCGGAACTATGCCATTTGTCTGCCCAGCATGCAGAGAAAACATGTTCAATATTCCTACTATTATCAATCGCTTAACGCAACTTGAGACATTAATCAATATTCGCCATTCTGAAACAAAGGAAAAATTTGCGACACTGGAAAACAGAATTGTAGCGTTAGAGCGCTCCCCTGAGCAGACGGCGCAAAATGATAGCGAATCCACAAGAAAATTATTAAGTCACCCTCTACTGGTGAACAAATATTGGCTGAAGTAACCGAAAGACAGAAATGTGCAAACAACATCATGGTTTTCAACTGTAGTCTCGATATTAAAGATGACGTTTCCCCTCTCTCAGAAATTCTAAACAAGGCTTGCAGTCAAACAGTTAGAATTCTAAATGTTAGCAAAATTGGCAAACCCAATCGTAATGGCTGCCACACTATCAAGGTTGCTCTTCAGGATGGTCGGTCTGTTCGTAACGTCTTAAAAAATAGGGGTAAAATCCGGGATGCTCATCGTATTTATATAGAAGCTGACCTAACACCGTCACAGAGAGCCGAGATGGATTCTCTACAGGAAGAACTGAAGCGCTGCCGAGCTATGGTGAAACAAACCTTGTCATAGCATAGCCTGGAGATAGGCCCAATATTGTTTGAAAAAACTAAGTCCTCCAACTACGCAAACCACTCCTATATCCTGCTATTACCAAAATGTACGCGGCCTTAACACCAAGACGCATACATTTTTTTTAAGCGTCTCATCAAGCGAAATGGACATTATTGCAGTGACCGTGGTTAAAACCGGAAGTGTTTGATATAGAGCTGTTTCCACCAGACTATGTAGTGTTTCGAGCGGACCGAGACCGTCAGGCTACGGGCCTTTCCAGAGGCGGAGGTATCATGCTGGGTGTAAATCGTCGTTGGAACTCCCTAAGGCTTGATCTAACCTTCCTCGCCGATAGTGCTCCCAACGTGGACTGTGTGGGTTGTAAGATAAACTTCTTTAATTTTGTTGTTTTTATTATACTTGTTTATATTCCTCCTCATATCAGCAACACTGAACTGGAAGTATTTATTGCTGCCGAGCAACTACTAGACAATAAATTAGTTATTATGGGTGATTTTAACATACCAGATTATGTAAGCGACAGTGTAATTGAATCGAAATGTGGCTCAGTCTGTAACTTAGCAAATATATTAAATGTCAAACAGGCCAATAACGTTTTAAATTCGAATAACTGGTTACTCGATCAGGTGTTTCCAAACATATCTTGTGAGAGGTTATACGATCTGGTGATGTTCCTTTTGTTGCAGAAGACACACACCATCCCTCTCTTTTCATTACTTTTGAAGCTATTCATCCTTCCTTTAATAATTTTCCTATTAATAAGAACAGTCCTAAACAGTACAACTTCAGAAAGGCGGGTTTTCCTCGCTTATATAGCTTGCTTCTTGAGGCCGACTGGTCATCAATACTGGAAAGTCAGAACGTCAATACATGCTGTGCAGCACTTTACCAAGTAATGGATACAATTTTTCAAGTCTGTACTCCGCTAAAACGGCAACGCCGCCGTCGCTTTCCACCCTGGTTTTCGCATGATATAATTGAAAATATATATAAAAAAGAAAAAGGCACATAAAGAATACAAAAAATATAAAACGCCGGTTCATTATCGGAGACTCTGCTCGCTCAGACGTCTTATTCATGCTCAGAGTGACGATGCATATAAAAATTATATAAGAAACGCTGAGGTGAACGTGATTTCTGGTCCTTCCACCTTTTGGTCTTTTGTCCGAAGTAAAAAGGGGCATACCGGCATCCCTAATAATAATAATAATAATTCTTTATTTAGACCTGGCTAATAATACAAGTATGTATAAACAAACAATTGTAAGGCATATCCATTAAATTAAATGTAAACAAAATTATTAAATATGTCAAATATAAAAATTAAAATAACGATACATAGATTCAATAGAATAAAACTTATTAAAATAGAACAGTACACTCTTTTAAAAACAAACAAAATCTGTAAAATTACAATATATAGTCAACATTATAAATACGTCAAAGTTTAAAAAGAAAATGCTAAATATTACATCTCATTAAAATTAACTATTTTATTTTGCTTCATGTATCACTCTCCCTTCAAATGCTCCTTTAACCTGTGTTTAAATGTATTCAAGCTACTTATATTTCTAATATCTGCAGGTAGGGAATTAAAACCAAATAAACCTTTATGGTAAAGGGAGGTACTCTAAAGGAGGGTGACAACAAATACACAGGTTCTCAAAGCATTGTTAATGCATTTGCAAATTATTTCCAAAGTGTTTATACTATTTCTTCGCCCAATAACTATGTTAAGTCCCCTGTGTTCAACTCCGATATAGGCATTCACACAATATCCTTTCAAGATACAATACTAGCTAGCAAAAAACTCAAAGACAAACCAACAGCCGGTGTTGACGAAATACCCAGTTTCATAGTAAAAGATTGCGCGGGAGTCCTTTCTGTCCCACTTCTACACGTTTTTAACTTAATTCCTGATAAGGGCATTTTTCCGGATACTTGGAAAACAGCAAAAGTCATACCTATTTTTAAGAAGGGTGATAAAACATTGATACAAAATTTTAGACCCATCTCGGTAACTCTGTAATTTTTCTAAACTATTCGAAATTATTCTGTATGATCAGTTATATTCTGGGGTTCGTAAGCTTCTCTCTCCCCATCAACATGGCTTTCTAGATTCACGTTCTTGCACGACCAACCTGGCATCCTAGGGGACATTCCAGGGGACAATTAGACGTTGTTTACACAGACTTTCAAAAAGCTTTTGATCAAATTAATCTCTACATCTCGATCCATAAACTGGAGAACTTTGGTATGTCACAACAACTCTTAATAATGTTCAAATCTTATCTATTAGGACGTTCCCAGTTTGTCGAATATGAGCACTTCAGATCACCATCATATAATGTCTCTTCTGGTGTACCACAGGGGTCCAATTTGGTGCCCCTGCTTTTTCTCATTTTTATTAATGATCTCCTTGATATAACTGAATGTCATACACTGGCATATGCAGACGACTTAAAGCTGTTTACTAAAATTCAGGCTCTATCAGATTGTGATCACCTACAAAAAAATCTATCATTGGTATATGAATGGTGTCTTAGCAATAAACTTGTATTAAATTTATCAAAATGTTATGTAATGACCTTCAGTCTCAGAAATAACCCATTGATGTATAATTATGCTCTGGATGGTCACGGTCTTGCTTTTGCAGACCAGATAGAAAAAGTATTCGAGATCTTGGCATTGAATTTGACCCTAAACTTACCTTCATTCAGCATATAAATTATCTAATTACAACTTCCTTCAAAACACTAGTCTCATGCGTGCGATTTGCACTTTGACTCATTGAGTAGCATCATCGATTCCTTTTTAAAACACTCATTAACTTGCTTTTGTTAATACATGTAATTTACTTACTTAATTTTCTATTTTTTATTAAATGTTAGATCAACTAACTTAGGTACTGTAATACATATTTAGATTTAAGTATTGTTGTATCTCAAAAAACAGTTGTTTTGTATTGTTTTTTCTTGTGTTTTCACTTAATTTTGTTATTGAATTTCCTGTAAGTGGGTTTTTTACCTGTTGGAAATAAAGGCTATTTATTTATTTATTTATTTATAAAACGGCAAAATGCAAATTATGGAAATGCATTGTATGAAAAAACTACTTATCTAGTTGATTTGAAGTTTTGTATACAAATCAAGTGTTAAACAGTGATAGATTGGTAAATTTTTACGGTGAATCCTGTATGACAGAACAAAATAGCTTCCTAATACTTAAATTATTTGGTAAAATTTCATTTCTTGAGTGAGAACCTTTTTTTCTTAGAAGACTATAATATAGGACATAATTTATTGTTTGTAGACTACATAAATAATGTTAAGAAAAATTAATAATAATAAATTAAAAACTTATTGAAATAAATTACAATTTATTGGATTTGTATAAAATTATTACCAAAGAATGTATTGTCTATTCACTAAATTATTACTAAACTATAGATGAGAATAGATAAAAATTAATATTTTAGAATATTTATATTTCATGTATACTAATATGCAAATTGGTATAACTTAAAAGAAATTTAAAACTTGACTGTATATTTTGTATAAATATTGCCAGGATAAGGGTAAAAAATTGTAAAAATTTTTTGAGTTTCTATTAAATAATGTAATAAACTTTAAAACCTTTTAAATTTTTATTTTTAACCAACTTTTAATTTCAGTCATGCAAGTGGTTAAATCAGTGGAAGAGCTGACAAAGAGAATCTCTCCATACCCAAATTTGGTCGCGCCGCTACCACTTGAAACCACTAACTCGAACCTGCAGAACATCGTCAAAGTTCAGCCGAATAATTTTTTAATCGAGAAAGCTCTTTCCATATCGAATGCTTCGGAAAAGAGTGAAGAGCAAATAATCAATATCGAGGAATCGTCTTCCAGTTACCAACGTGACAACAGGTTGACTTTTGTCGACGACGCTCGCGGAGATTTTACAACCCTCTCGGAGTTTGGAAAGAAAATAGTGAACGAAACCAAAGATTTAATCGATTTTAATAATGACAGTACTGTGATTGCGCCCAAAGAAAAGGCTTCGGTGCATCACAAGTTATGCGATCAGCTGTTACCCACGTTTGCCATTGAACAAGAGGAGAAACGTGATATGGAAAAGAGGTCAGTATTCCAAATTGCTTTCTTATATCAATTAATACGTTTAAGTTCCAAATTGCTTATTTATATGCCTACAATGGCGCCGCCATGTTGTTTGTTTATATATTGGTTCTTGTGTATGTAAAATTATGGTTTTGACGCTGAAATCTATGAAGAATATTAATTTGTGTGTTATGAATGGTTGAATCAATTGTGTTAGTATACCAGTAAATATTTTTAAAAGTTTATATGTACAGGGTGGTCCAATATTAGAGGACGCCGGCTGTAGCTCGGGAACCGTTAATGACAGAACTTAAGGAAAACCTATTTGTTGGTAAATCAAGCAAGAGAAATTGCTGTAAATTATTTTCAAGTTCGAAAGTTGGCCGCTAGGGGGCGTTACAGCAACACAAAAGTGTAAATGCCAATTTTCTCTTTAATTTCCCTAATTGAGGTATGTTGGAAATATAAGCATTGTAATCTTCAACCAATTATGTACAGGGTGTTCCAGCGAGGACTGAACAGGGACCTATTTTCGACCTTCCTTGTATTTTGGAAAAATTCAAAATAGCCAATCGATGTATTGTTTCTTGTAGAATCCAAAAATATCATCGAAAAAATATTTGAACTAGAAACAAAAGAGTTACGCCATGCATCAGGTGTTTTTTAAATGAAATGTATCGTTTTTTATACGATTTTTGGAAAGAGTGATTTTTTTTTATGTCCGTTCTGATTAAAAGATTTGATTTTGCGATAGCTGTTTATATTACATTTTAATGTTTTACAAACTAAAATTTTAGCTTCACCTGTTTAAAATATACGATAGGTTGGTATAGGTGATCAAGGTAAAATGACGTTTGAATGCTTTGTCAATAAAAATTGACATTATTTTAATTATTGTCGAAGTCTTCACCTAAAAAATATATATTTGACTCTGATCGAAATGAAATACTCTTTGGACGAGAGACTACAGATTGTTATGCTATTTTACAAGTGCCAAGAAAATGCAAGAGAAGCAAGAAGAAGATTTATTGCAAATTTTCATAGAAATATATCCATCAATACAATTCTAAGGATAAAAAACCTATTTGAGGAAAATAAAACTTTACATGATAGAAAAAGAAATATACAAAGAAGAAGAAATCGAGACCAGGTCATTATAAATTATTTTCAAGTTAATCCAACCAAATCTATTTCAGATGCAGTTCGGGAAGTTCAGTACGGTGGCGGTGTAAGGCGCAGAATAGTTACCCGAGGGACTGTTCACAGGACTCTGAAAATTCATAAATTTAGGCCTTTTCGTACCCTTCCACTTCAGCACCTAACACCGGCACAAAAAGAACTTCGCTTCCAATTTGTTTCTCAAATGGTAATTCGGCAAGAAAACGAAGAGCCTGATTTATTCAAAAATATTGTGTGGTCCGACGAAGCTACTTTCACAACATCGGGAGTATTCAACAGACATAATAGTCACCACTGGGCCGTTGAAAATCCAAAAAAGTTCCAGACTATTAAATTTCAAGGGAGGAATTCTATTCATGTTTGGTGTGGGATAAAAAACAATAAAATTTTGGGACCAATATTTTTTAACGGGACTTTAAATGGGCAGATATTATGAGTTTTTAGAAAACGAAATTGAAATTTTTTTGGAAGACTTACCATTAGCAGAATATCAGAATTTAATTTGGCAACATGATGGGGCGCCTCCTCATGCCGTGCATGATGTGGTTCTATTTTTAAATCGGCGCCATAACGAATGGATAGGGCGAAATGGAACATATGCTTGGCCGCCCAATAGCCCCGACCTCTCAGTTTTGGATACATTTCTTTGGGGCCATTTGACGAACGTCGTATACAGACAACGAAACGAAAATATTCAAGAGATCATGGGAAAAATTGTCGATGAAATAAACCGCCTTAACCAGGAAAATCATATTGTAACAGCAAGTTTAGAAAGGCTACAAAGGGGTTATCGATGTTGTTTCGAGAAAAACGGCGGTCACATTGAAAACTTATGTTATTAGTAGTTTTATTTTATTATTTAATAATTATTTTTTATTGAATTTCTTTTTCTATCATGTAAAGTTTTATTTTCCTCAAATAGGTATTTTATCCTTAGAATTGTATTGATGGATATGTTTCTATGAAAATTTGCAATAAATCTTCTTGCTTCTCTTGCATTTTCTTGGCACTTGTAAAATAGCATAACAATCTGTAGTCTCTCGTCCAAAGAGTATTTCATTTCGATCAGAGTCAAATATATATTTTTTAGGTGAAGACTTCGACAATAATTAAAATAATGTCAATTTTTATTGACAAAGTATTCAAACGTCATTTTACCTTGATCACCTATACCAACCTATCGTATATTTTAAACAGGTGAAGCTGAAATTTTAGTTTGTAAAACATTAAAATGTAATATAAACAGCTATCGCAAAATCAAATCTTTTAATCAGAACGGACATAAAAAAAATCACTCTTTCCAAAAATCGTATAAAAAACGATACATTCCATTTAAAAAACACCTGATGCATGGCGTAACTCTTTTGTTTCTAGTTCAAATATTTTTTCGATGATATTTTTGGATTCTACAAGAAACAATACATCGATTGGCTATTTTGAATTTTTCCAAAATACAAGGAAGGTCGAAAATAGGTCCCTGTTCAGTCCTCGCTGGAACACCCTGTACTTTTTTGTTTAGACGGTCAAATATTTTTACTTTGAAGCGTTGTAAGTTCAATTTACATGTTGCTACTGCAGCTGTTTTCAACAATTTGTTGAGCATAGCATTCAAGGAAGTTTTGTACGTGAGCAAGAAAAAAAGCGAACAGGCAGATGTGTACAATTTATACTGTCATATTAGACAATACCTTTTAGGGAGTTAAAAAAAACGATTTATTTAATTAATACATGCGAAATATAGACATTTACTAAAACCTACAACAAGGAATGCCAAACAGCTAGAATTATTTGTATAAAAAAGGAAGTTCAAGTGAAGCAACAGAGGTTGGATGCCAAACAATGGTTGGTCCCACAGTTCACAGTAGCCAGTGCATTGTTAATGGAAACTGGTAGCAAAGCAGACACTAACCCTTCTCTACGTAAAATTATGTACAATATACATTAGTGATATCCTTCCCACAGATTTCTGCAGAAATACTCCAAAAGTCTCCACATGTATGCCAGGAACAAATATGTGCGGCTGCCGCTGAGCATACTATACCCTGGAATTGGCTTGCCCCTAAATTGAGCCAAAATCCAAATAACGATATTCATATGCAAGGCACTATTCCAAGTATAGAGGAGGGAAGTTATGGGCTGTGGCCATTTGTTAAAAAAATTTGTACTGATAAAGTCAAAATCAACTTGCAATGTTGTAAGGGAATAGTTATTGAGGATCTTAAGCAGCATATTAGGTGGAGGAGAAACTTCATTAATAAATATTTTGTGCTGATATTTATGAGTTCTGAACAGGCAGTGAGAGGAAAAACCTTAAACAAAATGTTTCCTATGAATCTATAGAAATTTAAGGCGATTGTGATGTCAAAGATATCGAATGTAGACAATGAGGTTTGGCTGGGCATTTTGTTATTAAATTAGCGATCCCCCTTGGGTGATTCTACATGACACAAAAAATGAGACTAAAAAGATTAAATTTCCTGTATAATTGGAAAGCTGTTAAATATATATCTTAGAAATTGTATTCCAACTAGAATAAACAATTTGTAGATAAAAAAGAGTAACAAGGACAAGAATATTGTTTCATTATTATGTGGAGTGGTTTCAGGTTTTAATTGTAGAATGGATCATTCCTTAGCTGCCTACCATTTCTGAGGATTTCTTAGTAAGCAAATAGAAAGATGTACTTTTAAACTCGTTTTTTTTTATTATAGCTGGTTTATTTCTGACATACCTTTTGCAGGTTTCTTGGCATTTCTTTAGCAGAGTTACAATTCGTAGAAATTTGCTTTACTGAAGCAGGAACAAGGTTCATTCATGTAGATAATATTTCTTAGAATGCGTTGCAGTGCCATTTGGCAATATTTCATGGAAATAAAATTGAACAGTTCTGCTTAGAGGATTGATTTGGCAGACTTAAATGGAATCCGATGGGTTAAGACTGATTGATGATTTTTGAAGTAAATGTGGTAATTTCACGGTGGTTAAATTAAAAATTTAAATAAGTTAGATGTTTTTGTGTGTTTGCTGTATTGCAAGTATTACTGAAAAGGGTTGACAGGAATTTAGGCTTCAGAATCCATACAGAATCGCACATCATTGGGAATAACCTGGAGAGGATAGACGTGTTTTTGAAAATGTTTTACTCGCACGCCACATTTCAGGTGCAGGTATTAAAAGTATCAAATCAAATCAAATCAAATCAAATAAGCTTTATTGTTAGAAGATTTACACATCTCATGAACAAAGCACATTAAAACACTAATCAAAATCTAAGTAATAAAATTAAAATTTGTTTAAGCTGTAAATAACTAATATAAAATTGGACCAACAATAGCATACATTTAACAATGACAACACAATAAATATTTAAAATATCAATTAAAATACAAATACAAAAAAAATAGAGGGACTATAATACAAAGTATAAAACACATTCACATTTATGGTCAATTGTGACAAATAGAACATAAAAAGATTAACTACATAAAATTTTCTGAGTAAAATTCATTTACTGTATTTTATAACAGGTTATCTGTCGAATCGGTAAAGGCAGTTTATTAAAAAGTTTTTTACTATTATAAAATATTGACTTTTGGCTTAATGTACTGGATGGTATTGGCAGATGA
The DNA here is from genome assembly GCA_030620095.1 of Kuschelorhynchus macadamiae. Classification (NCBI taxonomy): domain Eukaryota; kingdom Metazoa; phylum Arthropoda; class Insecta; order Coleoptera; family Curculionidae; genus Kuschelorhynchus; species Kuschelorhynchus macadamiae. Next base: position 536,144 of record JAUTXW010000932.1, read on the forward strand.
ATAGCATTTGTATTTCGGGTATTGTAAGCCGAGACATGGGAGTTAATTTCACTCCTAAACTTTTTAAACATCAATGAGACCGTTTCAAAGAAAAAAATGCGTGGTAGGGTCAATATTTTTTGTTGGGCAAATAAAGGTCTACAGGTATCTCTACATCCAGCCTTGCACAAGTATCTTACTGCTCTTTTCTGTAAGATAAAAACAGAGTTGAACAGCGTTTGCGAGCAAGATCCCCAGAAATATGGTTGTGTCGTCCGCAAAAATTGTGAAGGAACCTCTAATCCTAAGTGATGGTAAATCATTAACATAGAGCAAAAACAATAATGGTCCCAACACAGAGCCCTGCGGTACGCCCGCCCTCACCTCCAGAGGCTCAGATACATCACTGTTGCTCCTCACAGCCTGCGTACGGCCATTTAAATATGACCTAAACCAATCCAGCGCGATGCCTCAAAAGCCATACACTTCGAGCTTTTGCAGCAATATTCCGTGACTCACGCAGTCAAATGCCTTCGATAAGTCACAGAATACCGCAACACTGCGTCCCCAGTACCTAGTAAGTCGCGAAAACCGAACTGCTCTGATGTAAGTATGCAGTGCCTTTGCAAAAATGAGATCATTCTCTTTTTTACTAACTTCTCAATTATCTTCGACAATGTTGGAAGAAGCGATATTGGCCTATAGTTCGAGGGACCCTGTGAATCACCACCCTTTAACACAGGGATAATGTTACTTTTTTTTAAACATGACGGAAACTCCCCCACAACGAATGATGTATTTATAGACTCTGTTAGGACCCTCAAAGCCTCATTGGGGAGTGAAAGAAAAACTCTCAGTAAAATAAAACGACTCTGTTATATTCTTTCCTTCCAAATATTTAATAGGATCGCCGCAATCTGTCATCTTACTAGCAAGACCAGCAACTATCGAACAATTTGTTGTAAGATCTTTGTTCTTCCTTGACAATGTCAAAGTGTTCAAAATGCGATGCCGAATGTAAATTTATAGATACAACAAAAAGTAAAGAAATAAAGGACCTATTTGGTGGGCCATGCTCGAAAATCTCGTCAGGCGAAATAAGGGCACTTTTCACACAGTCCAGAGTGATAAGTCTCTTCTGCTCAGCATGTATGGAGGTCATCTGGGATGCCATGAAATCACTTCCAACATTGGAGGCAAAAATACCCAAAATTGAGGCTGATATTAAAGAACTGAAAGAAAGTTCCCTAAATGTGTCAAATTTTGCTTTTGATGGGATAAAAGTAGAAATGGCCCAAATGCAAAAGGACATTGAACAATTGAAGAATGCTTCTTCTGAAGCCTTAAGCTATGCAGATGTCGTTTCTAATCTAAATAAAGAAGCAAAAAATATCAAAACCAACATTGATGAAATAAATGACAGAATCCAAAAGGCCGATAATCCTTCAGTCACAGTAACTCCAAACCAACCAAGCAATGTTGAACCTACACTAATAGAAATGAAAGAAAGAGAGTCCAGAGCATCAAATGCACTGATCTTTGGAGCTGAAGAAGCTAAGTCAGCTAAAATAGAGGAACGTAAGGAACACGATGAGCAAATAGTTAAGGACATACTAAACTCTGTTTGTGAAGACACCTTAATAAAACCACTACACATCATCCGAGTAGGTCCATATAACCCACAGAAGCAGAGGCCTATAAAGGTTATTTTTGGCTCTAAAGAGGAGGCTCGCAAAGTGCTTCAAAACAAGAATAAACTCCCTAAACTCAGTGGTAAATACATTAAATATGATCAGACTAGTATGCAGCGTACTTACCTTAAAAATCTCCTAGCTGAAATGCAAAGAAGAATACACCTCGGGGAAGCTGACCTAAAAATAAAATACTTTAATGGATTGCCAAGGATTATTAAGCCTAGACTTCCGACGGCCCAGGACGCGACCCCTAAGGACTCAAAAAACTAAACACTCAGACATACACGTCCATAACATTTCTGTACAATAACCTTTGCTCAATAAGTGCCAAATTTGATGAATTTTTATTGGAAATCCAAGACAGGAAGCCGGACTTCATTCTTATTACTGAAACATGGTTAACTACCAAAATACCGGACGCTCTGATGTCTATTCCCGGCTATGTTTTGTTTAGAGAGGACCGATCAACTACAAATGAGCAGGGTGTTGTACGGCAGGGAGGAGGAGTATGTGTTTATGTCAAGAGCGAGATTCATGGTCACCAGGTTGTTTGTAATAAACGGATGATGCTAGTCGGTTCCACCCAAATAGACACTATATGGTTGAATGTCAAGGTTGGAGCAGTCCATCTATTACTGGGATGCATATACTGACCACCCAATTGCTCAGTGGATGAAAACAATAAAATTCTGGAGATGCTTGCTGAATTAAGTGATATTAATATTACATCAATAGTTTTTTGGGATCTGAACTATCCTGAGATAGACTGGACCCTGGGTCAAGTGACAAAACATAATCCCTCTGCTGAAGAGTTTCTTTGGGCTTACCAAAGATCGGTACTCTACCAGTTGGTAAATTTTAACACGCGGTTTAGAGAGGGCACTGACCCATCCCTTCTTGACATATGTTTGGTGTCTGATGAGAGACTTATGACAGGGGTGGAGGTTGCTCCTCCAATTGGTAAAAGTGATCACGTGACCATATTAGCCACCGCTCAGCTTATGTTAACACCACTTACAAGAAAACTACAACTACGCAAAAGCTATTGGAAGGCCGATTATATCACAATAAATAACTTCATATCACAGTGGGTGCCTGATAGCAGTATCTCACATTTTCAAAACTGCAAAAGCCTCTTAACTGATATCTCAGATACATACATCCCCTTGCAGCATCCTAAGAAGACATATAACAAACCATGGATCTCAAAGACACACATTAAACTGATAAACCGAAAAAGACGAATTTGGCATAGGTATCGAAACACTAACAGGGCGTGTGACTACGAACTGTACAAAGCTTCAAAAAACGAAGTCTCTATAGCATTGAGAAGGGCTAGAAATACGAGAGTAGTCTCCTAGAGCAAGGTCCAAGAAGATTTTACCAGTACATAAACAGCTGCCTTGACTCCAGAGTCCAGAACTTAGTTTTAAAGGAGGGCGGCCAACTTGTGTCCGAGCCGCTCCAGGTAGCTGAGGTTTTCGCTATACAGTTTGAAAAAGTGTTTGTTCATGAGGACACCTCAAATATTCCACAACTTCCAGCGACCAGTTACTCTATACCATCAATTGAGTCCATTGTTTTTACTCCAGAAAAAGTGGAAAAGGTATTGAACGACCTTAAAAGCTCTGCCAGTCCTGGACCTGATAATGTGTCTCCCGTTCTGCTTAAAAACTGCCGAGCAACTTTATGCAGCATCCTTGCTGATTCGATGACTGAGTCTTTCAATCGTGGCAGGGTACCCGAGATTTGAAAGGGTGCTGTGGTAATCCCCATATATAAAAAAGGAGACAAGCATCTGGCTGAAAACTACAGACCCATTAGTTTAACATCAATACCGGGCAAGTGTATGGAGAAGATCATTGCTAATGAAATCACAGAATTCCTTCAGATGTACCATGAGGGACTTGTGCTTAACCAACATTCTTAAGGGAAAGTCAGTAACATCCAATCTGTTGTCTAACTTGGAACTATGGACCTAGGCACTAGAGGATCACTTCCCAATGGACGTGATTTACCTCGATTTTGCTAAAGCATTTGACACTGTTCCCTTAAATAGACTTCTATGTAAGCTTAACCATTTTGGCATCCGAGGTCCATTGCTCTCCTGGATTGGGGATTATCTGTCAGATAGGTATTACCAAGTCAGAATAAATGGCAGGCTGTCTGGAAGGCATACAGTTATTAGTGGTGTTCCTCAGGGATCTGTGCTGGGTCCTCTCCTTTTTATAATATATGTATCTGACCTAGCAACAAACATGTCTTGTATGACTAGTATGTACGCAGATGACACTAAAATATATGGTGATCCCACAAGTCATCACGGTAGTTTGGTGGAGGATCTTGCTGAGTTGGAGAGGTGGACGAGGGATTGGCTGCTCGAGCTAAATATTAGCAAGTGTACAGTGCTTCACATTGGATATAACAACCCGCTTCTTGATTATCACATTAATAATAACTTACTAAAGAAAGTCACTGAACAGGTGGACCTCGGTGTTCGCATTTCACATGATCTGAAGTGGGAGCATCACATAAACAACATTGTGAAAAGGGCAAACTGCATAATCTATCTAATTTGTAGATGTTTCTGCAACATGACACCGGAACTATTTCTCAAAGTCTACAAGATATATGTAAGACCATTGTTGGAGCATGCCGTTGTTGTGTGGAGTCCGTATTTCAAAAAGGATATTGATGCTCTAGAGAGGGTCCAAAGAAGAGCGACAAAAATCCCACCTCTGTTAAGAGTGTTGCCTTATGATGACAGGCTTAAAGCCCTCAAGCTTAGCACACTGGAGGAGAGACGAAATAGAGGATGCCTAATAGAAACCTTTAAAATCCTACATGGGCACTACAAATGTGACATAAATTTCTTTCACAGAAACACCAATCGACATCTCCGAGGACATTCTCTAAAGTTGACAGCAGAGCTGAGTCGTAGACTCTCGAGGAAATACTTTCTTACTAATCGCACAGTCCAACAGTGGAATGAGCTCCCTGAAGATGTCGTAACTGCTCCTAGTATAAATGCTTTTAAGAACAGACTGGACAATTATGTTGGTACTTGGGTGTAATCACAACTATAAAGTGTGGATAGTTAAATTTAAAGTGCATGGACATAATAATGGCAGTTAATCGGTTATAACCGCCTACTGTCTAATAACCATAATAATAATAATAATAATAATAAAATGCATTAAGCGAATCCATGTCATCAGTTGAAGTTGTTTGCCTATGTCTTTGACATAACTCATTGATTAGTTTCCACGCTTCTCTCGGCTTGTTAGATGAACAATCAAGTCTTCTAGCGTTATACAGTTTTTTTGCCATTCTAATAGTACTCCTATATATGCTGCGATACCTATTGTAATAGACAATAAAATGATTACTGTGCAATGCAAACTTACGAATATAGTGCAAGGAACGCATAATTTGGCTGAAACCCTTAGGCCTGCTGTATACCAACCCCGCTTTCTCTTCTTATTCTTTATAAATTTTTGTGGAGATGCATTATTAAAAATATTCAAAATCGAACGGTGCCATTGGTCAAGAGAATCATTGAAGTCCAATATGCTACTCCAATTAATTTCGGCAGTTCGGTAGTAAATTTTCGCGTTTTCTTTTACTTAGTTGTTTTAATTATCACAAATTTTTTGTTCCGTCAAACAAAAAGGATGTAAATAGAATTGAAAATTTAAAAAAAATATTTGTTTCGTGTGGTATGCCAAATCAGTTTAAATTACATTCTTTGGTGCTTTTCTATAATTTTATGTCTATAGTTATATATATTTCTCTTGTAGTGATGTCATTAGACCTCCAGAAACATCGCCAAAGCATACAGAAGGTCCTAGGGGTCCCCGGTACGCGTCGATGCGGCTCCAGACCGGGTCCAAGAATATTTTGCTAGATAACGCTCACAATAACGTGGCCCCCGTGTTATATACGAGGACTCACAATAACCACGTCAAGAACAAACAGCACAATTCATCACAGGTATGATTGACTTGTGGAATGTAAGTTGATACGGTAAGAACTGTTGACCAATTTCGGACAGGTATTTGAGGCGCACATGTAGGTAGTATATTGATATTTTTGTATTAATGGAACAAGAAAATCTCTGTATAACATGTATAATGTTCAGTCAATGATCATAGCAAAGCGCTTTTTACTAACTAGTCATCATCAGTGCTACTTGCAAATAAGAACATCGAGTAATGAAACCCTTCAATTTTAGAGTCAAAGTCAAAGTCAAAAGTCAAAAATCTCTATATTTATAAAAATACATCGAATTGTGTGTTTAAATAAATGGCGTCCTGATAAATCTTATAACTAAGTGTATATAAAAGCAAAATGCTCTTTAAAAATTAGGCACTAGAGTTAAATATTATAAAATTAACATCACATATTAAAATATAACAATACATTACAAATTGAAATCTAACAATACATTACAAATTAAAATCTAACAATACATTACAAATTAAAATAATAAAACACATTAAAGGCCAAGTGCAAAGAACAATGAGTCAATCACAATCATGATGACAGGAACTCGGCAACTGTATAGGGCTCGGTATCAAGAATACACTGCCGGACAGCTCTCCGAAAGCACGACGTACCCAACATTGCCTTCAAATTTGCTGGAAGCTTATTAAAATACTTAATGCATGAGTATGCTGGACTGCGTTCAGAGAGAGTGAGTCTATGCACAGGGAAATCAAAATCAAGTGACCTGGTGTTATATTTATGAATAGGTATATATTGATTGAACAATCTTCTATTCATATGTAGAAAGATTAAAGACTCAAAAATATGCAGGCCAGCCAAGGTGAGCAAGCCATGCCTCCGAAAAACCCCTCTGCACGACTCCCGCCAGCCCATGCCCAGGACTATACGCAGGGCCCTCTTCTGAATCAAAAAAACCTTTTCAATGCCAACACAGCTGCCCCAAAAAATAACCCCAAATCTGAGGAGTGGTTCGAAATTGGCATGATAGGACATGAGCAATGTTTTTGTGTCCAAGTAGTTCTTTAGGACTCGTAGTAAATAACAGCAACTATTTAACTTACCACTTACATACTCAATCTCCTTTCCCCAACCAAGATGGCAATCAACAAAAATACCCAAGAATTTCGCCCCATCGGAAAGGGATACTTCTCCGGACAACAAATTAGCATGATCAGGAACCCAAGCAGATGATCGCTCAGTTCGAAACAGAACAAAGGCTGATTTATCTGGATTCAGCAAAAGATTATTCTGTTCAAACCACCTAACAGCCACAGACAGGCCATGCCTACCAATCTCCATCAAGTCATCGACTGAAGGTGCCACCACCAAAATGTTCGTGTCATCAGCATAATTCACAACTGAGACAGTCTCTCTCGAAATGTCAGAGCTCAGGTCATTAATGTAACAGACGAAAAGAAAAGGGCCAAGCACACTACCCTGGGGTACCCCCACCGTCAGTGACCTATCATTGGACACATAGTCACGCCCATTTTTTTGAACAACAACTCTCTGTGTACGATCTCGCAAATATGACCGTATCCATTTCAAAGGAGGACCCCTAACTCCATAGCATTCGAGCTTAAGAAGGAGGACAGAGTGATCTAAACTGTCAAAAGCTTTAGAGAGGTCCAAAAATGAGCCCAAAGCAACCTGGCCCCGCTCAAATCCCCCCACTATGACATTCAAAAAATCATACACAGCGGTGTTTATTGACTTTCCTGCTAAAAATCCATGTTGACTTTCACTCAGGAGACCCTGATTGGAGAAGAAATTCGTAAGCCGAGAGCACATTGCTTTTTCAAAAATCTTCGAGAAGGTGGACAGAATACTTATTGGTCTGTAGTTCTCGGGGGAGAGCTGGGTCACCCTTTTTAAATAAAGGTTTTACCAAAGACAGTTTTAAGCTGCTGGGAAAAATACCCATACTGAAGGAGTTATTAATGATGTGACATAGCGGAGCCAAAAGTTCCTCCCTACACTCCCTGATAATACTTGCCGAAATCTCATCAACCCCCGAGCTCTTTTTATTCTTTAGATCTCTGATGATGTCAGAGACCTCAACGTTGGTGACTGCAACCAAAAATAAAGAGTTATTGTTGTATGGAATTGCCTGCATATGGTCTCTCCCCGGAATATTATAAAGTGATTGGGGGGCTGCATTAACCATATAATCACTTAAAGTTTTACATATTTGTTGTGGTGTACCAGGAATTCCAATGTCATTCCTTCCCACAGATTTACCTGTTACCTCGCTCACAACCTGCCAAGAGCACTTCGACCTATTGTCACTGCCCAATATTCTCCTAGCATATTAATCCCTTCTAGCTTCCTGCAAAATAGTGTTACACCTGCACTTCACTATCCTATAAGCCTCCTTATACCTGTCATCAGTTCTACTTAAAACCAACAAAAGATCAAGCTCATTCTTACATTCAATTACACGAGGTGCCTTATAAAACAAATGATTATTTTTCTTTGGTACCCTGATCGTTTTAATGGGAAAACAGGAGTTAAAAATAGAAATCAGGATCTGCATAAATGCATTCCACTGACCATTCACATCAGACTCATCAACCTCAAATACCAATTGCCAATCTTGTTCTGATAACAAATACTTAAAAAGATTCCTACCTTGCTGATTAAAAACCCTTCGGTTTAAGATGTTTATTCCTACTGACCTGGGCAATTCAAAAGCAATCCTCTGACAGGTGTGATCGGAAATATGTGTGTGTACAATCCTGGGCACGTACACGCTGCAGTTGGTGTAAATATTATCAATGCATGATTTTGAATTTCCGCTTATTCTTGTGTATTCCTGAATAGATGGAAAGTTACCATCATCACGCTTGATATCAATGTTAAAATCTCCAGCCAGAAAAACCAACACCAACGATCATTTAAAAATCTATTTAAAATATCAAATCAAATCAAATCAAAAATGATTCTATTGACAAAGCATGCTAATTCTAGCAAATAAAATCTAAAATAACAATAAAGAAAGAAAAAAAAACAAATAAAATAACACCAAACCAGCATGAGTTAGAACCCATGTTGAAATAAACAAATCATTGCAATCATGGGTGTCAAATTATAAAAATACAAAAAATTTAAAAAAACAGTCAAGGTAAACACACAATAAATAAAAACATAAAAAGACACATTAAAACATCTACATAGGTTCAATATATGAAAGTTAATAAGTTATATAATTAAAATTAGACATTTAAATAATGTAGGAAAATCAGCAGTCAAACCAACCCAAACAAAAAAAAAAAAACAATTGACATCTTTTAAATTAGCCTATCTGCATAAAACTCACCCAGGTTATAATAGACTTTTTTTAGAAGTACGTTCTTTAAGGTTCTTCTGAAAATCCTAAGTGAGCTGGCATTTCTAATGTTGCTAAATTGGCAGATGGTTGAATATTTTTTTACCCTCGTAGATAAAAGACCTTTTTGTAAATTCCCTAGTTGGTATAGGAAGGGGAAGATGAGAAGCTTGTCTAGTATCGGGTCTAGATGACGGGATTTGAACGTTATTTATGTTTTTAAATACCAGGGTAGAAATTTCAAGTATGAATAGAGAGGTGAGTGTGAGAATTCTTAGCGATTGAAAATGAGGTCTGCACGACTCCCTTTGGATGGCCTTAGCGATGAAACGAACGGCCTTCTTCTGCAGTAAAAAAACGATATTTAAAAGAAACTGGCTACTGGCGCCCCAAAACGGAATGCCGTACCTAAGATGTGATTCGAATAATGCAAAGTAGACTGATCGCGCCAGCGCCGGACCGAGCTCACTCCTAGCAATCTTAATTGCAAAACAAGCAGACGATAGTCTCCCACTCAACCTTAGTATGTGGTCTTCAAAGCGAAGATCACCGTCTATAAAAACTCCCAAAAATTTATTCACGTTTTCCTCCTTAAGAGGGTCTCCATCTAGATTTAAGCCCTGCATGTCACACCGAAATCCCACCACGTTTGTTTTTATAACATTAAAGGAAAGTCGGTTTGAGTCGCACCATTGTTTAATATTGTTAATGTCAGATAAAATATTATTTCTTAGTTTCATATAGTCCCTGTGATGCCATACAATGGACGTATCGTCCGCAAAAAGCGTAAAATCGCCGGAAATCTGAACACGCACAAGATCGTTAATATACAATAAGAATAGAACAGGTCCAAGGACTGATCCCTGAGGAACGCCACAGTTGATGTGGCAGGGTGATGATTGCACACCAGAAACAACAACAGACTGACTGCGATCGGAAGGTAAGACTGGAACCAGGCAAGAGCATTACCTCTAAATCCGTAAAGCTCAAGCTTTGACAGCAGTATTCTATGATCCACGCAGTCAAAGGCTTTTGATAGATCACAGAAAACCGCCGCCGCAAACTCTCCCCGATTCAGACATAGGTACACTGTCTCCAGGAAATCAAAGATGGCATCATGAGTTCCCTTAGAGCTCTGAAATCCATATTGCTTTGGAGTAATTAAGTTGAAGGATTCCAAGTAATTCCATACTCTCTTTTTAACAACTTTTTCAAAGACTTTGGAAAGAGAGGAGAGTAAGCTAATGGGGCGAAAGTTTGACGGTTCAGTTAGTTCAATGCAGTGGAATTCATAGCTGCCGCTAGAGTCTCCAACGCGCAATCTGGTAAACCCAGAAGCACCCCGGCAGATATTTCATCTTCTCCAGATGACTTTTTGTTTTTGATATCACGCAAGGCAGCTTTGACCTCGTCCACGTCAGTCTCAAAAAAGGAGAATGACCCAGGCATAGAAAAACCGTCAAAGTAAGACAGTGGATCCACAGACGAGGACAAGTTCTGAGTAAGTTTACCTGCAATACTGCAGTAATAATTATTAAACACATTAGGTTCAATGTCAAATTCACGATCTCTACTACTAGATTTGTTGCGCAGATCATTAATGATAGCCCAACTATCCCTCAGCCGATTTTTAGCAGCCTGAAGTCTGTCGTTGTAGTGCAGTTCCTTGGCCATTCTGACGACCTTGCGGTAAATTTTACTATATAAATTGCAATATGATACAAATTTTGCGTCCTTGAAAAATTTTTTCAGGTAATTGAGTGACCGTAAATTTTTAGACGATACCCGTAAGCCTTTTGTAAGCCAGGATTTATGTGTGTTATTTTTATATTTTAGCAAACGCTTAGGAAAAGCTCGATTAAAGATGTCCAACAAAGTAACATGAAAGGCAGCAAATGGATCAGGAGAACGGGCCATACCAAGCCAATTCACATTAAGAGCCAATTTATGAAAATTTTCAAAACCGGTTTTGTTAAAAACTCGACCATGTCTATATTTTGATTTAACCCTGGGTCTACCAACACTTAAACTGCAACTAACAGCCTCGTGATCAGAAAGACCTGCATTTACTACACAACATGATAATACATCTAAATTAGAACACAAGTAGTCAATGGTGGTCGCCGAGGTTTTGGTCAAGCGAGTTGGAGTGTTAATATGCATTACTAAACCATGTGATGACAGTAAGTTAGAAAGTAGAATAGTGTTTACTGAATTTTTGTCCTGAAAGTTAATGTTGAAATCCCCGGATACAACCAGCTATGGGATTTGAGACAAAATAATATCAAGTTTTGACAAGAACTCAACAATTTGATTAGAAGGGGGACGATAAATACAGAGAATATAAAGTTTGAGTTGCTTAGAAAAACAAGCAGAAAATTCAAAATAATTTTCTTCCAAGAGATTGTTATATTTGTCAACACAAGCTAAACTGTCAATAAAATAAGATGTTTTTTTACACAAAATCAGGGTACCACCATGTAATGATGTATCCCTACAGTAAATAGATACTGGGATATAGTTCGGTACACAGAAACATTCATTGGGCTTCAACCAATGCTCTGTGATAAGAACCAAATCCGGAAAATTATTAAACTCTAGAAATGCAAACAAGTCATCACATTTGTTTCTTAAAGTTTGGACATTGAGTAAAATCATAGAAAAGTCAGAATTATCATTAAATACTTTACTAACATTAGTTACTCTACCATTTACCATACCCTCCCTGACTTGAGAGGGTCCAGTGTTAAAAACAATTTTTCCTTAACCACATTGGTATCCTCGACACCGTTTTGATTTAGACTAGAGCTTAAAGTCACTAGCTTCAAATTACTATCACTATTTAAATTTTTATTATGGAAGACAATCAAATATTTTTTTATAACAAAAGAAAGTTTGCTTAGGCCAGAATTATTTAGATAATGTGAGTTTCTGAAAAAATGTTTTGGAAAAATATTTTTAGATAGATTCACTAAATATACATTATCACTAAATTTTCTTAAATTAGAAACATAACTATCAAGGTTATTGTTTAATTTTAATGCTTCATCAAACATATTAGACATAGCATACTTAAAAGGGAATGAACAAAAAACCAAATTTGTGTAAAAGCACTTGTTTGCTAATAGAGTTAAATCATTTAAAGATACTTGAAATTTGCTAGGCTGAATCAAAACTATTACAAAATCATTTTGTGTAAAGTCTTTAATGTAGCAATCACACCATAGAGCAATACTCCTCAATGAGGCATTAGGTTAGGTTAGGTTAGGTATATTAAAAATATTTTGAAGTTTATTAAAAAAAAGTTTAATATCTGTCATTGGAGTACGGTAAATTGATAAAATAATAATACAGGCATCATCGATTGAAAGTTCCACCGCAAGATGATGGAGCAGTGGCGGTTCCTCAATAGGTGCACATATGCATGTACACTCCCAAATTTCTTAAACAAACATTTAAATTTTATCAAAAAATATTAATTAAAAAAAAATTCGTCAAAGAATAAGAAGCAAAGAACTGAAATTAAAACAGATGTAAAATGATCGACGAATTTCTTAACTAGGGGCAATGCTTAAACCTATCAATTAGTACTAAACAAGACTTACCTCTGGACGCTGAATGCCTATGCGTAACGTGTGAATATTAACTGTAATTGGTGGAACAGTGCACTTTGCGGTTATGGTCGGATCGTGTAATTATCGAACTCTGATCACTATCTTTAAATGAAAAAATAAAAATCAAAAGTGTCGGAGTAAATGCAAAAGTTGTGATTATAAAAGAACTTTTAAAATAGAAATTAGCAATAGTCTTTACTGTTTTCCGTGTTTATTATTTAGTTATTTTTGTATTTAACTTCTTATAAGACAATGATACATTGTATAAAAATAGTCAGAAAACAAGTAATTAAAACTTGAAAACTACTAAACAATAATTTGGTATACTCCTCCATCGAATAAATACATTTATCAACCAAGAATGCCTCTAATCTACATTTAAACTCATGAACATTAGTCGAACACCTTTCGTCATTTGGTAGGAGAGGCAAAAAACTATTTTAAAACTGTTTTTTCAAATTTGGTGATATGCAAGCGCAATATTTAGTTATTTCGATTTCTGGTACTTTTAACTAACAATTATGTACTTTTGTTATTTGAATATTTTTTATTGCACTAACAAGGTATCACATTCCTGAAATTAAATAAAATCACTATAACAGCTTAGAAGTGAAAAATCAAACCACATCATTTTATTGTGAAGTTTTATTTCGAACAATTTATCTTAAAAAAACTTAGATCGTCAATGTAAGAATAACACAAAAAAATTTATTTTAACATAAAGGGTTAAAGAAACGTGAACTAAAACATTATTTTATTCCAAATGGGGCAAGTTGTCATAAAATGCGTGGCAGTCTTTAGGAAGCACTGCCTTCAATTGTTGAAGATGATCCCATTTCTGTTTCTTGATTTTTAAGGGTCTATTTCTTAATTGGGGAAACGCTGTCAAATCAGGCACAGGCTTCTCTTTTTTTCTCCCTGGAAGGTCCTCATACTCTTTCTCAAAGCCCAGTTTAACTTGAATACTGCTATCTGGACTATACTTAATAACTTTGATGTCATTAACTGTTGGATCATTAACCTTTCTGCCGGGCCTAATGGAATCAAACTTTTGATTCTGTGAGTAATCTTTGACAAAATTATAAGAGATATTTTTACTTTATAAGGTTCTTTTTGTCTGGCTTCTTCAGTGATTCTGCAGTAGTCACTAGGCAAATAAATTGACTTATTCTTCAGTTTTCTTTCAATGAGCGCGTGTACAGAGTCGGCTTCCATTTGTGTATGGCCCTTCTCCAGATATTTTTGGTATATTAATATATTTTTGTTGACACTTAAAGCTAATAGAGCATTGGACAAAACCGAGTTTTTATTTTGGTAGCCACATCCGTCACTCCATATTATTATGGGTTTCGAGATATCTTCCAAGCTTAGAATGTAGTCAACTATACAACTTGCAAAGGTATTGGCAGTTAAATCGGCTTCACACTCATTGAACCAGTAGCAACAGCAATGCTGTGTGTTTATATTAAAAATCGTAAAATTATGACATAATAATTTGGTCTTAAATATAAAGCAGAAGCGTTTATGAAAGGACAAACTTTCACGGCTTGAACATCCTGTGTCAAAACACCTTGTTCACCCAGCAATTTGTCCTTAGCTTTTTCTTCTCTTGCCAACTGCTTTCTCTGGATATAATTTTGATAATCAGCTTCGCTTACATTTTTGGTTTCGAAACCACAGCAGATATCGCATTTATCCTTTTTTGGCTGTTGGAATGAAATATTTTTTTCCTTTATCGCATAATCAAAAGTAAACCTGCTAACTGGCGTTACCTTAGGAACTTTGTCATTGCACATCCTGGCGTATTCTTGGTAAATCGCTGTCATGGAGTTGCCATAAATGGGCTCGATATAAACTTTTTTAGTCGATTGCCTACAATAATGGGAAGGCATTTTAGCCAATAAATCTAAGAAATCTATCAGGTACTGTTTAGCCAGTCTAATTAAACCTAAGTCTTGTTCTCTTTGCTCTCTCCTAGAAACATTAACACACTGTTGAGATGGAAGTATGCCGGACTGGGAATGCGATGCCCAGTTAGAAACGGTCCATTCATTTAGTCCAAATGATGATAGGAAAAACGGTTTGCATACAGGTAAAATTTGTCCGTCTAAATCCTTAATGGTGTATTTTAAACTACTGGAACGTCGGGAGTTCTCACCTGCACCTTTAGTTGATCTTGCTGTCACAGCTTTAGAAACAAGCGAAGCAATGTACACCTTTTTTTGGTCCCAACTCATATCCGACCAAAACTTTCGAAATAGTTCTTGTCTATTCTCTTCCAAAATAATGTGACATTTCCGACTCTTAGACTTCTTACATAACTTGGAACTACAACGTGGTCCTATTTTTCTTTCTTCCCTTTTGGTTCCTCTCTTCGCGGAGGTGTTTTTTGGTCGACTCCAGCCAACGTATGCCTTACCTTCCTGTCTTAATTTTTTATTTTTAAAGTCATTCCACCTTTCCTTCGTTGCTAAACCCTTTCTCTTTCTACTTCTTGAAGTGACAGCATCGGAATCCGACGATTCTACCTCACTTTCAGGAATAAAATTTGGATCATGTTCCACTCCTACGCCTTGAATGGCTTCTGCTTCTTGTTCATCGTCATGAACCCTCGCTGTTTGGGTATGTTCTTCTGTGTGTTGTTCGACTTCTTCTTGATCAGATCCTGACGATTCTGCCTCATTTTCAGGATTATTAGGGTCGTAGTTCGGGTCATATTCTTCTTCTATTCTTTGGTTATCTTTTGGCTCTTGTTCACAGTTCTTGGCTTTCTCTACTAGGGTATGTTCATCTGTTTCCGGTGCCGTGGCGTTTTCGATACTATTTTGAAGACCATTGATGATATTTAAACAGGAATCACTTAATATTGGTAACGAGTTTGCTGAGTTCACATTTTCTAAAAGTAATAAGCTGCCTTCTTCTACTCTCTCAATGTATTTAGCCGAGTTGTCAAGAACAGAAACACTTCCGAGTGATTTCTCTTGTTCATTGAGTGAAGTACTAACGGTTATTTCTTGTCCAACTTCATCGTACCACGTACAGTTCTCCAAATCTAAGTAAGAATCATCACAGGATTGCTCGTTTGTTGAACTGGCTTCTAAATTAGTGTCAACCATTTCCAAAATTTTCTGGGTTCGGGATGAATATTTTTGTGTACGTTCCATATCAAAAAGTATTAATTTGATCTGAAAAAAAAAACAAAATAATGCTAACAAACACCCCGTACGTACATACGTATGATAACATTAAAGTGACAACTCGTAACTTTTCCTACGTCAACAAAGTTTTTTGTAGTGAGACCACTTATCTACATAATCACGCAAATAGGGATAAAAAAACAAGATAAATTGAAAATTATAACACAAATCTTTAGAAGCTAGCCTAATGCATTGTTTTTTAATTATTATTCGCTAATATACTTCGTTTAATACGAAAAAAACAATTAAAACGGCACGAACTTACCAGCAGCAACCTGTTTCACTACAATAACAACACTGAATTGGCATAGATACGAGTTCTCACACATTTATTTTTGCTGTGCAGTTGTTAGATGTCACCACTGGTTATTTTGTTTGAATTCTCGTATAAATACACTTACGTGGTATTTTTAGACCGATGTAGCAATTTTTTCTGAATATTTTCAAAATAATAACTCAATTACATAAAAAATGTAGATACGAGGTATTACATCTTAACCGTCGATATTATACATTTTCAAACCCATGATGTGATCTATACATAATCTGAGACTTAAAAGTCAAAGTCAAAATATGCTTTATTGTTATAACAATACAAGTTAGTTAACAAAGCTGGACGACTAAAACACTCCCCTAAATCTAAATCAAAAACATTACAGTTTAAAACATAAAAAAGTAGCATAGAATTAAAATTTAAAATTTACAGTGTTAACAAGTATTTAAAAACCACGTATACAACCAAAGCAGGAGACTGGCACAGCTGAAATATGTCATTATAAAATTCTAAAATACTATAATATGCCTCTCCTACCAAGAACATTTTCAGGTGACGCCTGAAAATAATCAGCGATGCGGCCTCCTTAATGTCGCGTGGGAGGTGATTGAATATTTGTATGCCCTCATAGAAAATAAATTTCCGCGTCAATGCTGATGTGGGAATAGAGGCAGATGTAAATTGTTTATCTGCCGCGTAACATACCTGGGATTTTCTGTTGTGAATTTATGACGATTTTTGCTAGCGACCTCCAATATTTTAACCTTTCTTCAGTGGAGGGGATCTAGAATTGCAACAAATTAATTCTTTATGCAATCACATGGGTAGAACTTTAGACTTGATTTTTGCTGATGACTTTGTTAATGTTCGCATTTCATCTCCTGATTTACCCCTAGTAAATATTGACCCTTACCATCCTGCGATTGAATTGATGTATAAAATTGAATATGTTCCTCCAATAAAAAGTTACAATCAAGTGAGTGTATATCAGTTTCATCGGGCAAATTTCCATGAACTCAATCTTTTTTATAAGCAATCGGATTGGTCTTTCTTATCATCTCCTGACATCAACGGGATCGTTGAAACCTTCTATGAGGTTTTGCTTCGGGGAATCGATATTCATGTTCCCAAGAAAACCATGGTTGACTGCAAGTACCCAAAATGGTTTGACCTCCCATTGAGAAGGCTTATTGGACAAAAGAATCGCCTATATAAGAGGTATAAAAGGACTGAACAACAAGCTGACTATCTGGCCTATTCGGACATACGACGTGAAGTAAAGTTTCGAACTGACATGTGCTATCTTACATATGTCACGCAAACTGAATTACTTATTCCGGAAAATATCAAGCACTTTTGGTCATTTGTTCGTAACTTAAGAAGAGACTCTGGTATGCCTAGTGTTATGAATAATCCCTTTGCAGCCCATTTTCAGTCCTGCTATTCACACCATGAAATTTTAGATTTTAGTCAGATCAGTCCCGTAAGTTCTTCAGGGAAACTACTAGCGACATATTATTTTACAGAGGCAGAAATCTGCACTAAAATAGATGGCCTTGATGTTTCTAAGAGGGCTGGTCCTGACCGAATTCCCACTATCTTTTTGAAAAGGTGCTGTCAGTCGTTGTCTCAACCGCTATGTGTAATTTTTCAAAGATCTTTTAATCTAGGTTCGTTTCCTGATATTTGGAAATTTTCTACACTGATGCCGATCTTTAAATCCGGTGATAAAAGCGATATAAAGAACTACAGAGGTATCTCTTTGCTTTCGCATATCCCAAAGCTGTTTGAGGCAATTATCACTGATCATTTATTTCAGTCTTTGAAACACTACATTACGAGTATGCAACATGGTTTTTATCGCAGTCGCTCAACTACTACAAATCTTGCGATGTTCCAAAATTACTTAATTACATCTGTCGAAGCTGGCCAACAGATTGATGCTGTTTACACGGACATATCCAAGGCTTTTGATAGTGTTTGTCATCAGCTTTTATTATTAAAATTGCAGCAAATTGGTCTTTCTGGAAGTTATTTAGAGTGGATCAGATCTTATTTGTTTAATCGTCGACAACAGGTCAACATTTGTGGTTCAGTTTCTAGGGAGGTTATTGTGACATCGGGTGTCCCACAGGGTTCACATATTGGTCCAGTGCTCTTTCTACTTTTTATAAATGACGTAGTATCTTGCTTTAGAGGCGTCCGAATGTCTTTTGTATGCAGACGATTTAAAATGTTTTGCTCCCGTTTACACTGACTCAAATGCACTGCAATCTGACATTGGAAGGCTCGTCAACTGGTGCAGCACTAATTATCTCCATCTTAACATATCCAAGTGTAAAGTGCTCCGTTTTCATAAACGCATTAATCCTGTTCTCTCCTCCTACTTCATAAATGATGTAACACTAGAGGTTGTTAGTTCTTACACTGACCTAGGTGTTATTTTTGATGACAAACTAACATTTAATCTGCATATTTACAGCATTGTACTCAAGGGTTTTAGATTGTTGGGCTTTATAAAAAGGAATACAGGGCATGTGACGGACACCAAAGCAATTGTCTGTCTGTATTACTCACTGGTACGGAGTGTTTTGGAGTATTGTGCAACAATATGGAGTCCATCATACCAGTGCCATAACGATAGAGTTGAAAAAGTACAAAATAGATTTGCGAAATACCTCTTGTATAAATTTAATTTTCCATATCAGGATCTATCGTATAACACTAGAGCTCTTCTATGCGGCCTTCAAACCCTTGAGTTTCGGAGACGTAAGGTACTTCTTGTTTTTCTACACAAGCTAATAAATGGAGACGTTGATTGTGAAATATTGTTGGGGTCGGTCTCATTTTTGGTACCTATTAGGAGAACAAGACAACCTCAACTATTCTTTGAAAGATACCACCGTACAAATTATGGGTCTGGCGCATTTATTGACCGACTAGTGTGTAATTACAATCGTCATTTCGCAGAATATGACATCTTTAGACTTAGCACTTTGCAGCTAAATGGATTGCTTTTGTGAGGTTTTTTACACTTCATATTCATATGGATTTATGTATTCCTTTGTAATTTTTTTTGTCTGTAAATGTGTATTTGTGTATCAATTTTTTTTTTCTCTATTTTAAATGTTTGATGTAGTTACTGTTTTTATTGGGTCTCTCGATTTTGACTTTTTTATTTTGACCTTGTTTACGAATCCGTACCATTTAGAATGTTTAGCATTCTGTAGTGTACGTTTCAGAAGGACCACTTGTCCGATGCGTGCATCGGCTACGTACTTCCTTAAAAAAAAAAAAAAAATATATATAGAATCCCTAGGCTTTGATTTGCATATGTACCGAATAGCACGCTTTTGTAATACGAAGAGGGAGGATTGGATGAGGTAAATGCTAGCCGATCCCCAGAAACAGATTCCATACCAGAGTCGTGATTCAATTAGAGCAAAGTACACAGATCTACCAACCGCTGCACCAAGCTCCTGAGTTGTGACATAATACTTTAATCTTATTGGGATTCAATGACAGTAAATTTGAGTCAAACCAGATCTTTAATGCCTGGAGATCTGTTGACAGGGTGGAGTGTAGGGATCCGTCGCTCGTACCATGCCACAGGATTGATGTATCATCAGCAAATAGGGTAAATTTCCCCCGAATATCAAGGGCCGTCAGATCATTGACATACAGAAGAAATAGTATCGGACCCAAAACAGATTCTTGGGGTACACTCCAACCCCACTCGGAGGACGCAGAACCCATGCACACACGTTGACGACGATCACCCAAGTAAGAGGAAAATCAAGACAAAGTCAACCAAAGGAGGTATATAAAATTTATCAGCATTTCTAGTATGCAAAGAGTGAATATTACTCTGCTTTGGATAAGTGAATTGGTTCTTAAAAATATGAGCATTTTTCCCTTGAAGAGAAAAAAATGCTTATTTTGGGTCTTGCCGAAGCTTGATGCCAGCATTTTTAGTACAAACTTGTTGGTGACGACAAGACATTAAATTAAACCTCAAGATCATGTGATTTAGTTACTCATATGCATACTCTTTATTCATGTTAATGTATAAATAATATTTCACATATGTAAGTAAATGATAAAAATAAAAAATTATTTTTTTTAAATACAAGTAAGATTTAAAATACTCTAAAGATTATACACAAGGAAAATAACAGAAACATTGCAAGTACAAACTGTATAAAACGTTAAAATCTAAATGACAAATATTCATTAACAGAATAAAACGCATTCTCTATTAGAATGGTTCTTATTTTACAGTTAAATGCTCCATCAGGTTGTTCTTTTATATTATTAGGCAAAGCATTATAAAACCGAATTGCTCAATATTCCGGACCCGTTTGACACCTCTTTAGCCTCCAATAAGTTGGAATCAAATCATCTGCGCCCTAGTTTGCTTGCTTAAACTTTAATGTATGCGAGTTGAGTTAATATTTTTCCTTATTGCTTTTTAGTTTCATCGCTTGACTGGTCCTTCTTTGGCTTAACCACATTGACTTGTTCCTGCTTTTGTTGCATTACAACATCAGAATATTTCTTTTTTTCCTACTAGATTTGGGTTCTTTTGCGAACATACCTGGCGGGTTTGCACAACCTTTTTGAGGCTCTCCAACTCCATTTTAACCTCTTCCAATATTTTGAACGTTCGCAATAAAACAACAAAATACATTGCTGCAAAGGCATACATCTTTCCTGCGAGGCCTGTAATTTAGCACAATTTTTATGTATGAAATAAGAACATAGGTCACACCGGTATACTGCATCATTTGCACCAAACTTCTCAGTGCATTTTAAACAGGAATCATTGGGAGACCCCATTTCCAACCCTTATATTGATCACTTGCAAAATACCAAAATATGCATTTTATTAGTCCTGAACGTTAATACTACACTTTTATGATCTCAAGGAGATCTCGTTGTGACTTTCCTTATCATTTTTATTGCTTTATTGTAGAAAAATTCAATTTTATTAGACAAAACTTTTTGGTGTTATCATCAATACAACTTCACCCGTTTTCTATGATTTTCTCGAGGATTTTTTCATGAAATATACATTTCAGATTATAGAATAGCTTCTAAATTATCCATATTGTTAGAAAATCACAAAAAACTTTTCTAATTTTCACGGTAATTACTGATTTTCCGGGATCGACCATTTTGAAAAATATAAACAAAAAGCGTTTTCTAACCTAATAATAATAATACCCATCCACCTCGAGATTTTACACTGTTATCACTGTTACGGTCTGTCCTGTATATGTTGTAATTTTATTTATTTATTTATTGCACTTAACAGATTCCTTACAAGAATTCATCCTATTACTGTACAATATCAAACTTAATAACTAAAAATTAAATATAACTATAGAACATGATCTAACCTATTTCTTAGGGATCTTTAACTAATGTTAAAAATATCAACATCCTTTTGTATTCTGTTATATAGATTGCATATATTATATAAAGGGGATCCTAGCTGTCAGTTTTTGTGAGCTACATTTGGTATGTAAAAAGTGTTCACGTTTCTCATGCCATAAGCTGGAACATTAAAATGTAGAGATGAGAGAAATGAGGTATCACCATTAAGTCCGTTTATTGTTTTGTGTAAATATAGCCAACAAAATTTTTGCCTGCGCTTATAAAGGGACACTTGAGAATATCTTTCACAGAGTGACAGTGAGGACATACCGCGACCAGATACTCCCTCTCCTTGAAGTATATGTATCGAAGCATCTTATTTTGCACCCTCTCAAGTATATGCCTAAAGCATTCATAATGTGGACACCAAATTATACACGCATATTCTAGCAGACTTCTTACATATAATAGCTGTATTAAGCATTGGGTTCGAGAGAAATCATTTGTATTTCACACTATAAATCCATACATTTTACAGGCTTTATTAACTACGTTAATTATATGTTTATTAAAAGTCAATTTGGAATTAAAAGTTATTCCTAAGTCCGCCATTTCATCCAGTTTTTAAAGGGAAACATTTTCAATAGAATAAGTAAATGTAATTGGATTAAGTTTTCTCATATAAGTAAGTAGTACACATTTAACTTTATTAAAGTAGAGTTTATTATCCAAAGACCATTGAACAACATTGTCTATATCTTTCTGAGGGTTAAACAGTCATTAATAGTTTTAATCTCATAATAAATTTTAAGGTCATCTGCGAATAGTAAACATGAAGGATTTTGAACCACTTGAGTTATACTATTTATAAACAATAGGAACAGCAATGGTCCTAAGTTAGAACCCTGTGGAATACCAGAAGCAGGAATAAAGTCTTCTGAGTTATAACCTTTGATATTAACATTATACCTACGAACACACAGATATGATTCTAATAGTCCCACCAGACTGCTATGAAAACCAAATTCCTTCCCTAACTTGGAGAGCAAAATCGAAAAAGACACTGTATCAAAAGCCTTCTCAAAATCCATATAGATAACATCCATTTGGCTACGACAATTTAAAACATCAGAAATATGCATAGTATATAGTACAGCAATTGGTCTATAATTACTTATATCTGATTTATTACCTTTTTTATGGACTGGACAAATTTTAGTTTGTTTCCAGTAACTAGGAAATGTCTTAGTTTTGAGACTTAAGTTAAATAGAAACCACAATGGGTAGCATACCGTTTCCATAAACCCCCTAAATATGAATGTTGGAATTTTATCAGGACCAATTGCTTTACCATCTTCTAGATCTTTAACAGCTTCCATGACATCAAGTATTTCTATCTTATTTAGTAACACAGTGGGGGCATAACTATTTTCTAAAATGTTCTACATATTTAAAAACATTTTATTGGGCATAGGTACAGAGTTTTTTTTTATTATTAATATAAGACCAAAAAGATCGAGAATCCACGCCGATGTTATACTGTATTGTTTCAATGTAAGTTCTTTGGGCAACTTTTGTATCATTTTTAAGTTCAGCCCTTACCCTTTTATACTCTAATAGCAAGTCAATATTATTAGTTTTTTTATAATTTTTTCTTAATTTCTCTTTTAACTTCAGTTTGACAATTATAGGCTTATTAAACCAGGTAGGGTATTTTTTGTTACTATGTTTGCTTTTAGGAACACACATATCAAAGATATTATATAGTTTGTAATAGAATTTGATTAAATATGTAATACAAAGCTAGATAATTTGCTTCGCGAAAATTATACAGTGAGGCTTTAGAAGATAATTCATTTTCTTTTAAAGTAGATGTAGTTATGGAAACATTGAGTGTGGGGTGATGTTTATCTTTAATAACAAAACTGAAATCATTTCTCTCGACCCTGCAGCCTAATTTGGTTATTACAATATCCAGTAAGCGATTTGAGGAATTTACAATGTGATTAACCTGTTTGGTATCATAGAAATTTAAAAATCGGAGTAGAGTTTCAACAAATTTATCTGGTATACCAGATTAATAATACTGGTTAAGGTTAGTTATATTAAAATCTACAATTATTACTAAATCATAATTATAAAGGTAATGTTGTTCCTCAATGAAATCAAACAGTTTTTCGTATGATAATGTGTTGCAAGAAGGTGCAGCATATATCACTGATATGTATAAATACTTATATCTACTTATGTCTAGTTTTACACATAAAACATCAATATTTTCATCTTGAAAATTTAGAGGTGAGAATTACTTATATCATCACACAACTAGGTTTCAATTAAGAATATTATGTCATAGACTGAACTTAATACATTTTTTTGAAAAATCAGATATTTATGTTCGCATGCCGCCCATATTCTGGAAAAAGCAATTTATATAGTTGGAACTACTAAATTTAAAATTTAAATTTAACACAGTTTGCACTACTTATTTTTGTATTCTGTTCCAAATCTAAACCATTACACTCTCTTTGTCTTATAGGAAATTAAACATATTGTATTTTACTCAAATTAAAATATAATAGTTACAAGGGAACCAGTTATACAAATTCCCGACAGCCTTATTTATTGCATTAACATAGAATAAGAAAAGAACAGGGCCCAATCTGAGCCCTGTAGGACACCTATTAAACAAGGCACGCACTCCGAATTAACCTGAACTTTGGTACCTGACAAGCCTAAATATTTAATTGATACACATTGCTGACGGTCTACAGTATTCCATAACATTCCAGTTTAACCAGTAACTTATCAATAATTAACCTCAGCCCTGCTGAGGTCACAAAAAATCCTAGCAGGACTCTGTGCTGCTTCAGTGTAGTGCATTAAATTATCATATAGTACATGCATAGCTGAATGAGTAGACTTGGAGTTTTGGAAATTCAAAGTGACATCTATCTGCTGTTAGGTAAACAAGATATTCGGCAACAATTAAATAGTGAATGGCCATTAAACATTCAAAAACATAATGACCAAATGAAGAATAATAGGTATGTCTTATCTAAAATTATAAACTGTATGTGGTGCTTTTGAACTTGCTCTCCGTGGACACGATAAGCAAAAACATTCATTAGACCCTGGTATATTTAGTGTCCTCATAAATTTTTCTGTTAAGTTGGATTTAGCCCTGAGGGATCATTTGCAGCAAGTTACCGTGTTTAGAGGCACGTCAAAAAACAGTCAGAATGATTTATTAGAATGTGTGCTTTCTGCTTTCCGTATCTCAGGTTCATATTAAAAACCTTGTACAAAGTCTCAACTACCTACCCAGAATCGGTCGACAGGTCTGATCAGTGCATGTTGCCAAATAGAGAAGATTTTTTTTATTAAAAGTTGTACGTATGCATGTTGGTAATCTATATTGGATAGACTAGTGAGTTAATTTGTTTCCACTATGTTATTGATTGTGCCAAATAAATATATATTATTCATAAATCATCGAGTGAATAAAATGTAACTAGAGTGAGCTTATACAAAGTCTTTATTAGAACTAGAAATGTCACATATGTACAGGGTTTTGCCGTATCTTTTGACACCCACCTAGAGAGTTTATTATTCAAGATAGAAGAAAATGTTGAATTAAGTTATTTGGTTTTACCTAAACCATCAGAATCTGTCCACAAAATAACCAAAACAACAATTGGAATGTAAAAAATTGAGCACCAACTTTGTTATTTTAAATTGTATTAGGTATTTCATTAAATACAAAACTTCTTACTGATTATAAAAACACCAGGTTTAATACCTTTATGTTTAATGATGACTGAGAAAATTGTTAAAAACCCTGTAGTAAGACGCAGAGTTATTCCTGCAGATATTATCGACTGTGGAAGAGTAAGCTCTCTCAGTTGTCTTTAAATATAAAGTATCAAACCTGGCATTTTTTTATATTTGGTAAGCATTTAATGAAATAATATTATTCATTTAAAATAAGAAAGTCGATGCTCAATTTTTTAGTTTCCGGTTTGTTTTGTTGACGGATTCTGACACTTTAGGTAAAACCAAATAACATAATTCTATCTTGAATAATAAACTCTCTCTTAATAGTTAAAAATATTAAATTTCTGACTTAAAATATTTTTGATATACATATTTATATTTTTGTAGTGGGAACAAACTAATTTTTTTTTGTTTTTACCATTTATATCTTGTAGAAAATTTTGTACCATGGAAGATAATATACATTTAAATAACTATGCATTATATAATTAAATCATTTTAATGTACAGGGTGTCCAATTTTGGGCGTAAATGCAAGGTATCTCCGTTATTTGCAAACATTTAGGGTTGAGGTTTTCGCGACATCGTGCCACTTTTTTGTCAAACTCAAGCTGCCGTAATCAGATTTTCCATAGCCCGCCTCGTTTCGGAGATACATGGGCCAAATTGAGAAAATTGCATTTTGGGACACCCCTCGTATCTCGGTTATCTTTTAACGTATCGAAAAGGTAAAAACTGACTCTTATAGGGTTTTTTACGTAGAATCCAGTAGCGTGGACAGATTTTTACTCGGGGCCGTCGTTTTTGATACATGACCCAAAGTTACGTTTTTTTTTAATGGGACACCCTGTATATTTTTACATGGTTCTGAGCTTTTCAAAAATATATAGTTATCTATACTTATTTTAAAAATAAGGCTACAGTTTAAGTTTTTAAGAATAGTAAGTATATCTATTTTTCGTAATTAGCCATGTTCAAAAGAACTGCTCAAACTCAATTTTACCGAGTGCATTTGAAATGACTACATTGCGTGCTTGTATTTGCAAAAATGCCTGCTCAGTGGTGTTACGCAGGTCTTGAATTGTGTTATGTCGGGTACGAAAAATTAAATTTTTTAGGTGACCCCATAAAAAGAAGTCCAATATGGATAGGTTAGGTGACCTACTAGGAGGCCATCGGACAGGTCCGTGCGTTCCAATCCAGCGTTCGGGGAAGTTCTCTTCTAAATACCGCCTCACAATTTGGGAGTTATGTGTTGGAGCTCCGTCTTGTTGGAAATATATTTGATTCACATGTGCTAAAGGGACATCTTCTATGATTTCTGGCAATATATTTTGCAGTATTTCAAGGTAGCGATTAGCAGTGAGACCTCCTTCAAAAATATGAAATTTTATGTTGGTTCCTAGTACGAAACAAGCGACATTAAAGCCAAATCTTCCTTTTTGCTCGCGTGGAAATATCAAATGTTGATTTTCAGGTGACCAGTGTCTCGTATTGTGCCTATTAAATATTCCAGCACTTATATACGATTCGTCGGACCATATAACCGCCCTTCTAAAATTTTGATTAATATTAATTTTTTGTAAATACCACTGGCAAAAATCAGTACGTCGTTCTGCATTTCCAGGATGTAGATTTTGCACAACTCTGATTTTATAAGGTTTATACTTATGTTTCTTTAAAATCGTTTGAACCCGAGACTTGATTATACCCACTTCATTCTCTATTTTTCTACAGGACGTTACAGGCGTTACATTTACACTTGCTAAGACGTTAATTTCATCAGCCTCACGATTCTCTTTGTTATATTCCTTTGATCTGGGCTTTTTGAAAGAGCCAAAATTTATTAAATTCGATTTCAGCCTATAGAACATTAATTTATTTGGCTGCCTCTTTCCGGATATCTATATACTAAAAGTTTAAGTTTTAAAAAAGATTGCAATAATAATTATGAAAATAAAACATTACCTAACGAAATAAAGCTCAGAAGCAGCGTTTATATTTTCATGACTCTCTATGAAACAGGTCAGCATATCATATTGCTCAAAGTTTTCAAATAATTGATTTGCAGCCATTGTTAAAAAGTAATAATCAGAGCGACTAATTTAACACGTCTATTAATATTAACATCAAAACTTCATTTACTTTATGACAAAGCCATTTTTGACAATCAGTCCATGAAAAATATATATATAGATATTATTACAAACCTAAATTGCAGCCTTATTTTTTAAAATAAGTATAGATAACCATATATTTTGGAAAAGCTCATAATAAGACGACTAGGTGTCCCGTTTAAAAAAACGTGACTTTGGGTCATGTATCAAAAACGACGGTCCCGAATAAAAATCTGTCTACGCCACTGGATTCTACGTAAAAAAACCCTATAAGAGCCAGTTTTTACCTTTTCGATACGTTAAAAGATAACCGAGATACGAGGGGTGTCCCAAAATGCAATTTGTTCAATTTGGCATTGGTACATTTTGCCACATGGATAATTTTCCTGATTTACCAAATCATTTTAAATTGTTAATTTTTTTTCCATCGTACATTAAGTTTTTCTATTGAGGTATATCAATTGAAACCCAAAGCACCATACCATGTGATCTAAGAAATTTATGTTTAAATGTATTTTAGACAGTTATTTATGTATGTATATTGTTTTATTCTCTTAAGTTGTACAAAATATAATTATATTTTCAAGTAAAACGTAGTTGCTTTATTTTCCTTAGTAGTTTGTTTTTTTTTTCTATTCTTTTTAGTGTGTACTTTTCCCTGCAATCTTTCTTCTTCATTTTATAAAGTTCCTTAGTGCTTCTGCTCGTGATTTATAGGATTTTTTTGTGGTTAAAAATATTCAGCCTTCCAAAAAGAGTAGATTTTGAAAATATTGCGACATGGTAACAGAAATTTTATTTCAAATTTATTGTTATACTTGGGTATATTGTTGTGTTTAATACTTGATTCAACAATCAGGTTGTTATGGAGTTGAGAAATTCAATTTAATTAATTTTAATAGCGGATGGATCCTCCTCAGTTTGCTACATAATAAGTATACAGTGTGGCCCAAATTAGTAGCAAATGTATGGGTATGGAAACCATAATAGATAGAATATGTTAAGTGGAGAAAGTTGTAAGTCATTCAAAGGCCTATTCAATGTCGCTGTGATAACGATTCTTCTTTTTTCTTATTTTCCTCGTAAAAGTACTGTAATCGTGAAAAAATCACCCTTCGAGATTTTTTTAGATCTTTACGTTTCAGGATTCTCTGATGTTGAAAAACATCAGGACGTGCAGTTCATGGAAGCAAGGGAAGACACATCTTCTAAAATGCAATTTTTGAAATAGGAAACCATTAATTTAGTTTATATTAAAAATGCTAAAATATTATCTTAATTATCAAGCCATAATAAATGCGGCCTTTACTCCGACCTAGCGACAATAGAAAATGGAATATAACCTATGCGGGCCTCTAGCTTCTCTGCAGCCAAGTCCTGTATGCTTAATTTCCTGTGAATCGAGCCAGAGGTTATTGAACTCTCCACCGGCTGTTTGCAATTTTTGTATTTCATTCGCGTGCTTTAAGTGGGGGCGGAAGCTATCGTTGGAGTAGGTTCTTTCTTTGAACGGCTATCCGTGTGTTGTGTGATACGTACGTCGCGTCGTGCATGGTGCGATATGGAAGACAATAATACGGACGTGGATATGCAAATACCGTCAACTTCGGCTGTCGATAATAACGTTGAAAATGTTGGAGAATTTAGTAAGAAGAGTATGAGTGAATGTGTGGTGTGTGTTTTAATAATAAAGGGATTTTCAACATTAAACTTCGCTGATAAGCTTAAAATATTTTCCAAAGGAAGGGCAAAATTGGCTATGAAAAATTTAATCATAAAAATGAAAAACTGTATTAGACATTTTTATCCGGAAAAACAATAACAACAATTTAAATGGATAACAGGGTGTGAAAATATAATTAAATGATTTTGTTGGCCATGTTTACTTTTTGAAAATGAAAAGGGTCTCTGGAATAAAACTGGTTTTTCCGATTTAAACAATTTCCATAAAGCTGTAAAAAGACACATTATGTCCAAAGCGCAATTTGCAGGCCGTCATAAAAGAAAAACTCTTCGGCAAAACCAGAATTGAACACGCCCTTAATAAACAGTTGGAAATTAGTCACCGCCAACAAAATGAACTAGTCGATAAAAAAAGGCACATATTAAGAAGACTTATCGATGTTGTTTGTTTTCTCGGACAGCACGAATTGGGATTTAGAGGTCATGACGAAACAAGGGTTTCTTCAAATAGAAGACATTTTCAAGATTTACTTAGTTTAATGGCTAAATATGATGATTGCTTAAAAAATCATTTAGAGCAGTCTAGCGTTTTTCGCGGAACATCGAATCGAATCCAGAATGATTTAATTTCCGCTGTTGTAATTTTAGCCAATTATCTACTGGGTGATTCACGACCCACTGTACATACTTATGTGGTGTATAGGGTATCCCTAGGGCATATCGAAATGGATATTTAAATTGATTAATTCGGCTTTATTACCAAGATACAGGGTGATTTTCGTATTTTGGTAAAAATTTGTTCACCCTGTATCTCCTAAACTGCTTAACAGATTTTTTTAAAATTTTGTACACAAATACTCTTGGTATATCATAACTTTTTGACGTTTGAAAAGTAGCAGAGTTCCAGGGCCGTATCCAGCCAATTCACACAGGGGAGGGGGATTAGTTTTGAGTCACCCTGTACATCGGAATTCGGTATTTTTGAATTTTTTTCTTAAACTACATTCATTTGTGAACAAAAATATGCTACCATCTTGAATGGCACACTAAAGGTTATGTACGAAATTTGAATCTTTAGATAGTACATACCCCTGTTTTGTAGCGGTATCTGTATTAAAGCTTTTAACTAAGTATAAAATTATTTCAATGATTGACTTTAAAAAAAAATTAAACTATCTCTACTAATAAAACACAGCCTTGTCGAATTAATTTTTATTTTCAGTAGCCCAAAAAAAAACTAAAATCTACCCTAACACAATAACGTCTTAAAAGCTACAAAATGTTTTCAAAATGCATACCACCGGTGTCTCTACATTTTTGTGCACGCTTTTGTAGGTTTGCAATTGAGCGGTGAATCATTTGAGGGTTTTGTCTAACCTCGTCGCAATAAAAATGTATCCTATTTATTAATTGATCTCTAGTTTCGATTGGAACACTGTAAACTTGTTTTATATGTCTCCACAAAAAGTAGTCGGCTGGATTAAAGTCTGGCGACCTAGCTGGCCAAGGATGTGGTCCTCCGCGTCCAATCCACCGATCAGCAAATTGTTGATTGAGATAATTTCGAACATCAATTCCAAAATGTGCAGGTGCCCCATCGTGTTGAAACCATATGCCTCTTAAATTTATATTTTCTAATAAGCCCGGTAAAATGTTTTGTAGAAAGTCCAAATACACAACAGCCGTTAGTCGTTGAGGGAAAATATGTGGTCCAATTAAATGATTATTTATTAAGCCGCACCAAACATTCACTGAAAACTTTCGTTGAGAATTGGCCAATCGCAACGAATGAGGGTTTTCATCTGCCCATACATGAGAGTTTCTAGAATTAAAGACTCCGTCCCTTGTAAATTGGGCTTCATCAGTGAATAGTGCTCTAATTTAGGCAAGTAGTCGCCTTCTTCTAATCTTTGTACCTCTTGTACATGGAAAGGGTATAAGTTTTCATTTTTTATAGTTCTCCATACTCTTGTCTGCGGTATCGCTAATTGGGCGGCAATTCGCCTAGTGCTTGTGGTTTGATCTTCCCTCACAAGATTGAGAATATTCTCTTCTTGGACCACGTTATTAGCACCCACTCTTTCAACATGAAGATCGGTTGAGGGGAACTTACCCTTTTCACGCAATGTATTAAAGGTTGCGGCAAACGTTTGGTGATTTGGAATTCTCCGATCCGGAAATCGTCTTCTGTATTCTTCTGTAGCAGCCCTTCCGTTACCATTACAAAATCCGTACACAAATACGATGTCTGCGTACTCAGCATTTGTAAATAACGGCATTTTTACAATTATTGAAACGTACAAACTTTTTGCAAAGAGAAAATTCAAATAAAAAATCTTTAATTAACAATGTCAAACACAAATGATTGAATTGTATGTACGTAATGTCATTTTTAAAATATCTGTCTAAATTCCAAGGCTTACTTTATTATTTTTAGGCATTAAAATTTATTGAATTTGTATTTTTTTGTAGGTTTTAAGGTTACGAAAAAAATAAAGGTAATTAAAAAAATTAAAAAAAAACAAGCTCTTACACGTAATTTGTATACAATAACAAAAATAAAAAAAGATAAATTTTTACGGTAGCCGATAAATGATCACGATCTCGAGCATTAGATAAGAGATGAGGCGAAAAAGACTCAAACAGAAATTAACTGGTTTATTAGTAGAGATAGTTTAATTTTATTAAAAGTCAAGCATTTAGACAAAAACCTCAAATGTAAATGATTCAACGCTCAATTGCAATTCACAAAAGCGTGCACAAAAATGTAGAGATACCGTTAGACAGGCGTTATTGTGTTAGGGTAGATTTTGGTATTATTGGGCCACTAAAAATAAAAATTAATTCGACAAGGCTGTGTTTTATTAGTAGAGATAGTTTAATTTTTTTTAAAGTCAATCAATGAAATAATTTTATACTTAGTTAAAAGCTTTAATACAGATACCGCTAAAAAAAGGGGTATGTACTATATAAAGATTTAAATTTCGTACATAACCTTTAGTATGCCATTCAAGATGGTGGCATATTATTGTTCACAAATGAATGTAGTTTAAGAAAAAAATTCAAAAATACTGAATTCCGATGTACAGGCTGTCTCAAAACTAGCCCCCCTCCCCTGTGTGAATTGGCTGGATACGGCCCTGGAACTTTGATACTTTTTAAACGTCAAAAAGTTATAATATACCAAGAGTGTTTGTGTACAAAATTTAAAAAAAATGGATTAAACCGTTTATGAGATACAGGGTCAATTTAAATATCCATTTCGATATACGAATTAATCAATTTAAATATCCATTTCGATATACCCTATACACCACATAAGTATGTACAGTGGGTCGTGAATCACCCAGTATAGTAATACGCTACGTTAAAACAGACGGAAGTATTCAAGAGCGATTTTTAGGTTTTAAGAATGTGTCCGAAAATCGTACAGCAGATGCATTATATACCGTAGTTTATAACGTTACCAAAGAAATTAATGGAGAGAAAAAATTAGTTGCTCAAAGCTATGATGGAGCTGCAGTGATGGCAGGACAATTAGGGGGTCTGCAAGCTAAAGTTCCAGAAACTTTCCCAAGTGCGTGTTTGTCCATGGGTTTGCTCATAAATTAAATTTAGTTTTATCCCAGTCCATCAATCACATTAAAGAGTGTTACGTTGTTTACAACAAAACGAACACAAGCTTTGGACTCCATTGTCCACAAACGATTGCCCAAAGTAGCTCCTACTAGGTGGAACTATAATGGAAGACTTGTGTTAACAGTATCTGAAAATCGTGAATCACTGATTGAACTATTTGAGAATATAATAGAAAATAATGAAACGCGGGACTCAGAAGCAATAAATAGTTCGTGGGGGTCTTTGGACTGTTTGAATCAGGATTTTAATTTTAATTATTTGTTGAACATATTTTCAGAAATATTTCCATTCTCGGACAATGTTTTTAATATATTACAAACTAAAAGAAATGATATTGCTTTTTGCCTAAAAAAAGTAGATGATTTTAAGTAGTCCATGTTAAACCAAACAAGAGATGACTGACCTATTTTGGGAGAAAACGATGACGTTCAATGTAGAGCTACAAGCCAAGCGTCTTCGAACAGACAAGGTGGGAGATGTTCAAACATCATACATACGGAATGTAGTTTATAAGATCCCTTGTTTAAACTGTAATAAGATGTACAGGGTGATCAGTTAAGGGTAGCGAGCGGCCATATCTCATAAGATATTGGTCGTATAGATTTGAGAAAAAAAAATCATAATAAAAGTCGCCAAGAGAAATTGCTGAAAATTATTTTCGAGTTTGTCAAACGTCCGCTAGAGGGCGTAACAACCAACACCAAGTAGAAAAATGGGGTTTTTATAGAATTTTGCCTAATGAAAATATATCGATGATATCATTTTCATATTTAGTGACCATTTCCCTACACTTTTTGTCTAAAATGTTTTGTTCTATATATCAAAATAAAGCGGTGGGGGAAGTTCAATTGTTTTTTCAAACAAACCAAGATGTCTCCCGTTTCTTTTGACCGATTTTAGCGAACTTAGGCTCATATGAAAGAGCAAAATTTGCACTACAAAACGCTTATTTGGTTTTGAATTTTTGACTTTTGCTGGCGTCGCTAGATGGCGTTAACTGAATTAGTAGCATATTTTTTAGTTTTTTTCAAAAAAAACAAACGTGATGGTATATTCATTTTTACATATTTTAAAAGAGGATAAATTTCTCTATAATTTAATGAAAATAATTTATCAGCTACCTTTTTTTGAACCGTTGATATTCACCAAAATATTATTTTATTTTATTAAAAAATGACACGCCACTGCTTTTTGTCAAAATAAAAATCATTTTCGTAATCACTTATAAGTTGCTAACAAAAAGAACCTCTTGACTTTTTTTCGTTAGACGAACGGTTTTGGATTGAAAAACTAAGATGTTTAACAATGAAAAATCTTAATAAAACTGTCCAACAACAAATTCTATAAAAATCCCATTTTTCTACTTGGTGTTGGTTGTTACGCCCTCTAGCGGACGTTTGACAAACTCGAAAATAATTTTCAGCAATTTTTCTTGGCGACTTTTATTACGATTTTTTTTTCTCAATACGACCAATATCTTATGAGATATGGCCGCTCGCTACCCTTAACTGATCACCCTGTACATAGGTCAAACATCTAGGAACCTAATAGGTAGAGTTACGTCACATAAAAGTGACTGTAACACTCAGAAACTTACATGCGCCTTGTCTGAACATGTTATCCGGGAAGGACATTTGATAGACTTTAGGAGACCTTCTATTCTAGAAAAGGAGAAGAATTATCACAAAAGAGTTTTTCTCGAAATGGTTCACATTAACAATGATTCGAATGCTTTGAACAAACGTAGCGATATTCAAAATCTCAGTTCTATATATAATTATATTCTTAAATTAGATAAACATGATTATAATATTTTAAAAGTCCAACAGATGTCTCACCTCGCTGAGGATGTCTTATAAGGTTTTCGTGTCACAAGTTTTCCAATGATTTTTCAGTAAATTTAAAAGTATTCGGAATTTGTATTAAAGAAGCAGTGTGGTTCATCTTTCCTGGTTTTTAATTATTTCGCCAGAATATCAATAAACAATAATTATTTTATATTAATTTGTTATAGTCATTAACATGAGAGAAAGCACGTTTTTCTTTTGCCTACAAAATTGGTCCTTTTGGGTTTCTGAGTATCATTATATAATTGTACGACACCGTCTGCTTAGATATATTACAACAATAGAAACATTAACTTTCTGTAAATTATTTGTCTAACAAAATATGGACAAATGTGTTTTAGCGCCATCCTAACTTAGTGATTAGTATTAAAATTGTCAATTTCATTAGACTTTTGTACATATTATAACTGGCCCTTCTCTCTTTTTCTTTTTTGGTTTTAGCATACATAAACCATGCAATATAGTGATAGATATTAACAATAACAACGATAAAACTGTTAAAAATCTTTTCTCTTCTTGTCTATAAATTATTACAATATGTTTTTCCTTTTTTTTCCTCAATAAGAAAGATTTTTCGATGTGGTACTGCGCCAGCGTAACAATGACTATTATCAAATCTTTTTTTTTCTTATGGCGGCCATTTTATATTTTTTACTTAATTATAAAGACCATTGTTTTTCTTTTTTATTATGTGTAAATTTGGCCATGACTGCAGAAGACATTTTGACGTATTAAACAATAATTACTATGGCAATTCAGCCCTATTTAAGTCATTTTATTAAAAAAAAACATTGTTCTGTCAAAAAATTGAATACAACTTATTATTTTGTCTGTATTTAATAATTTTTTGTTGTGATTAACACTTGATTTCCAAAATTGGCCATGCGATATTTATTTATTTACGTAGTATTATCTTACACCCAATTACAAAACTTAACACTAAATTTAAAAGGATATAAAAAAAGTATAGTATTATAATAGTATAATAGTAAATTCTAATTATTCTAAATACAACACAACGAAACCTTTACAAATATCCAACCACTTAATATGGGAATAACAGACAAATACAGCAAATGCAAAAAACGTCATCACAGAGTAAGATGTAATACTGTCTTTCTAAATTCCCTGTAACTAAAACTGAAAATATCCAGGTTAGTATTATGAGCGCTGATGTTGTTGTAGTTGTTACAGATTTGGTATAAGGGAGCTTTTTTCCCGGTGTTAGTATATGAAGCATTTATGTAGAAAAAATTGGGATTTCTAGAGTTATATATTGGAACGTGGAAGTTTAATTGTTGAAGTAATTCCGGGCAGTTTATTAAGTTGTTTGTTAGTTTAAACAAAAATATAAGAGATAAGCATTTTATGTGATTTTCCAGTGTGGCAACACTGAACTGGTTTAGTAAAACATCATGGTTGAAGCCCCTTTCTGGGTAATGACCCTCGACCCTAAAGAACAAGAACTTAAGAAATCTCCTCTGCACATATTCCAGCCTGTCGATATGAATTTTATAAATTGGCGACCAAATTAGTGATGCATAATTGAGTTTGGATTTTACAAGGGAATTAAAAAGTATTTTGAGACAGGAAATATTATTAAAAGATTGTGCAGAGCGTATAAGAAATCCCGGTGCTCTCAGCGCCGATTGTGTCGTCTCCTGAATATGCTTTGAGAAGGACATTTTTTTGTCCATGTATACACCCAAGTCCTTAGTAGTCCACAGTATACACCTTAAAAGTCAATATCAGATGGCTTTAGCGAGAAAGATACTTGTTTGCACTTACTGATATTTAAAGGTAATTTATTGTTAGCACACCACTTTACGATTATGTTTAAGTCGTTCTGGAGGGCAATGCAGTCTTCGGGTCCTGAAATTTCACGAAAGATTTTGAAGTCGTCTGCGAAAAGCAATTTCCTGCTAGTAATACCTGTTGTGATATCATTGACAAATATTGAAAAAATAAGTGGGGCAAGATTACTACCTTGGGGTGCTCCGCTTGTAGCGATGAATTTATCAGACCTATATCCAGAGTATTCAACGAATTGCTCACGATTTGACAAGTAAGATGTAAAAAACAAAATTAAGTTTTCATTAAAAAACCTATGGCTCGCATTTTTGTAAGTGTCATGCTGTGGTCCAACCTGTCGAAGGCTTTGGAGAAGTCTGTAAAGATTGTATCTACTTGGTTTTTATTTTGAAATGCTTGATATATAAATTGGGAAAAACAAGCCAAGTTTGTTACTGTAGATCTTTGTTTGTAAAAACCATGTTGTTCAGTTAGAATTACATTTTTTACTTGGTGGAAAATGCGTTCACATAAAGCCAAACATTGACATATTAAAATGTTATATTTGCATTAATCTGTTCATTAATGATATCATTGTCGTTCTGATATAGTCAGTTTCATAAATGTGCAGAGTAATAAAACCTCATTAGGTATGCAAAAGGAATACAGGGTGACCCTCCAATAATGTATGGATGTACCTCTTTTATTAAGAGAAGAAATGTGGTACGTGCATGATGGTGCTCCTGCACATTTTAGCATTCATGGTAGTTAATTTCTAAATTTTTTACCAATCGCTGGATAGGACGTGGAGGAACTCAATCTTGGCCTCCCAGGTCCCCTGATTTAAATAGTTTAGACTATTTTTTGTGGGGGCATCGCAAGACTATGTTATACTACACCGGTTCAAACTGTAGAAAAATTTTACTTTCTTACCAAACCATAAGAAATACTCCTGGAATTTTTGAAAGGATTCGCCAATCCATGAGAAATAGATTTGAAGCCTGTATTCTAGCAGAAGGAAGACATTTTCAACAATTGTGATAATTTAGTTAAATATTAGTTTATTTTATGCATAGAAGTTGTCAAAACTTGTAAGATTTTTTTTAGTTTTCATGCATTGCAAAATCGCTAAAATCTCATGTGACATTTTGTAAGTAAGATGTGTGTTTGTCTAATTTTTATTAAATTAAAGTCAATCGATTAAAATAGCCACTACTACAATTTAAGTTTAATACAAAAAATGTATTAGTAAGTATTATTTTGAGTATTGAGTCGAAAACGAATTTTTCATTGCCATTAGATTTTAGAGATTTTGCCATGCATGAGAATTGTTTTTATTCTTTTACGCCAAAACAGTTCGTCGGACGAAAATTGTCAAAAATTTTAATTTGTTGCAAAAAAATAAAAGGATTTCAAAAACAGTTTTCATTTCTAGAAAAAGCAGTACCGTACCATATTTTTTTAGAAAATTCTACATCAAAAAATGCTTATTGGATCTTAGTAGGTGCATGCCAAATTTTATGAAAATACTAAGAACAGTATTAAAGTTATGATAAACGAATTTTTTTTAATCTTTAACACCCTGTAGCTCAAAAGTTGAGAGGTTTAGTACGTATATTCATATGAACCTTTCTTTCTTAAATAAGCTAAGAAATCATATCCTGCATTTTCAGCCATCAATTAAATTACAACCTGTATATCATAAGATGTTCTTTTTAATATTGAAAAAAAAAGTTGATGATGGTATTTCAGAACCGAAAAGTCAGAATTAAAAACTGAATAGACGATTGCGTCGAGCTCAAAATGTTTTTACAGGTTTTAAGATTATTTTAAAATAAAAAAAATAGCACATTTTCTAAAAACGAAACTTTTTGTTTTTTTCAAAATCTGAAAAAGGGAAATAAAATAGAATCGTTCTCAAAACGGCATTGAATTGGTAATTGAACGCCCTACTATTTTCTATCTTACATTGTCCAAGATAACCATACATGTCTTGCTTATTTGGGCCACACTGTATACGCCTGGGCATTGATTTGGTTAAAATCAAATTATGATCAATATGCTGTTAAATAAACTCATGCCAAGCTATCTAACTATATTTGACGTAATTCATCTTGTATTTGTGGGGGACGGTCTTTATAGGATAAAAATAAGGATATCGAAGCAGTTCATGTTTTATAGGACTAAAATCAGGATATCGGCCATGGATATGCGTCGTTCCCAAGAAATTTACCATGTTGAAAAATTGGATTGTGAAAGACTCCAAAGTATTATATCATGCTTAATTGCCGCTAAAATAAATTACAAGTGATGTAGTGCAATGCACAATTATTGTTCCAACAATGCGATGGACATGTATTACAACATAC
The DNA here is from genome assembly GCA_030620095.1 of Kuschelorhynchus macadamiae. Classification (NCBI taxonomy): domain Eukaryota; kingdom Metazoa; phylum Arthropoda; class Insecta; order Coleoptera; family Curculionidae; genus Kuschelorhynchus; species Kuschelorhynchus macadamiae. Next base: position 574,839 of record JAUTXW010000932.1, read on the forward strand.
TGCATCTTCTTTTACGTCGTTGCCTTACCCTTAAACCGCCTATCATGCAGATACTTAGATAAAATCCCGAATCTTTGCAAAAAATCACCTCTGCAGGGGCGTGCGATGAAATTTTAAGAGAGGGAAGCAATTTTTAAAAACTTACCTATTTGTAATGTGATTTGATTCTTCGATCATTTTTTGCAAATTCGTCAATGACGTTATCATAAAAACGTTATTTTCAATGGACAACAGCGATGTATGCGAAAGTCTCTCCTGCCCCGTTGAATTTCTCACGAAATTTTTTATACGTTTAAGTATTGAAAAATTGCGTTCTACTGATGAACTTGTGATAGTTATTGTCAATACTAATTCATACAATTTCGACACTTCGGTGTAGGCATTTTCCAGCTCCTTGTCTTTTAAAAATTGCGTTAGTTCGTTAGCGTTATTTTTTGCGCTAATGTCATCAGTTTCGTAAATCACTTTTAGTTCAGATCGCAGTAACACTCGGTCGAAGAACTGACCATAATGAAGAAGAAGAGATTTAAACCCATCTTCTGGAAAAGTTTTTCCTTTAAATGCATCAAAATTGCAGAGCTCGAGGAATTTAAAATCATTTAAACCGTTAAATATATAGTTTATTTGTTGCTGAATTTGATCGATTATTTCATAAAAGAGGCGTCTGTATAATGTTTGAACATCTCCGACCTTGTCTGTCCGAAGACGTTTGACTTATGGCTCTACATTTAACGTCATCGTTTTCTCCCAAAATAGGTCAAAGTTATCTCTTTTTTTAGGCAAAAAGCAATATCATTTGTTTTAGTTTGTAATATATTAAAAACATTGTCCGAGAATAGAAATATTTCTGAAAATATGTTCAACAAATAATTAAAATTAAAATCTCGTTTCGAACAGTCCAAAAACTCCCTCAAATTATTTATTGCTTCTGAGTCCCACGTTTCATTATTTTCTATTATATTCTCAAATAGTTCAATCAGTGATTCACGATTTTCAGATACTGTTAACACAAGTCTTTCATTATAATTCCACCTAGTAGGAGCTACTTTGGGCAATCGTTTGTGGACATTGGAGTTCAAAAGTTGTGCACGTTCTGTTGACTTGGAAAAAAAAGCAGCCATGCAACTTAAAGTAACGAAAAATACTTTATGCTCTTTAATGTGATTGATGGACTGGGATAAAACTAAATTTAATTTATGAACAAAACAATGGACAAACACAGCACTTGAGAAAGTTTCTCGAACTTTAGCTTGCAGACCCCCTAATTGTCCTGCCATCACTGCAGCTCCATCATAGCTTTGAGCAACTAATTTTTTCTCTCCATTAATTTCTTTAGTAACATTATAAACTTCGGTATATAATGCATCTGCTGTACGATTTTCGGACACATTCTTAAAACCTAAAAATCGCTCTTGAATACTTCCGTCTGTTTTAACGTAGCGTATTACTATAGATAATTGGCTAAAATTAGTGACATCAGTTGTTTCGTCCAGGACAATAGCAATGAACCGCGCCTCGCCAATCTCCTGCTTAATTCTTTTTAGAATAATGGTAGCAATAGCGGAAATTAAATCATTCTGGATCCGATTCGAAGTTCCACGAAAAACGCTAGACTGCTCTAAATGATTTTTTAAGCAATCATCATATTTAGCCATTAAACTAAGTAAATCTTGAAAATTTCCTCTATTTGAAGAAACCCTTGTTTCGTCATGACCTCTAAATCCCAATTGGTGCTGTCCGAGAAAACAAACAACATCGATAAGTCTTCTTAATATTTGCCTATTTTTATCGACTAGTTCATTGTGTTGGCGGTGACTAATTTCCAACTGTTTATTAAGGGCGTGTTCAATTCTGGTTTTGCCGAAGACTTTTTCTTTTATGACGGCCTGTAAATGAGCTTTGAACATAATGTGTCTTTTTACAGCTTTATGGAAATTGTTTAAATCGGAAAAACCAGTTTTATTCCAGAGACCTTTTTCATTTTCAAAAAATAAACATGGCTAACAAAATACTTTACTTATATTTTCACACCCTGTTAGTCATTTAAATTGTTCGTATTGTTTGTCCGGATAAAAATGTCTAATACAGTTTTTCATTTTTGTGGTAAAAATTTTTCATAGGTGGTTTTGCCCTTCCTTTGGAAATTATTTGAAGCTTATCAGCGAAGTTTAATGTTGACAATCCCTTTATTATTAAGACACACACACCACACATTCAAACACACTCTTCTTACTAAATTCTCCAACATTTTCAACGTTATTACCGACAGCCGAAGTTGACGGTATTTGCATATCCACGTCCGTATTATTGTCTTCTATATCGCACCATGCACGACGCGACGTACGTATCACACAACACACGGATAGCCGTTCAAAGAAAGAACCTACTCCAACGATAGCTTCCGCCCCCACTTAAAGCACGCGACTGAAATGCAAAAATTGCATAGAGTCGGTGGATAATTAAGATAATATTTTAGCATTTTTAATATAAACTAAATTAATGGTTTCCTATTTCAAAAATTACATTTTCGAAGATGTTTGTAATTTTTTTTGGGGAAGCACTGCTTCCCTTGCTTCCATGGACTGCACGCCCCTGCATTTCAGGTCCTTTTACTAGTGTTCAATGTTACATTCCCGATGTTGACGTCTATGTTCAGGGATAAGGGAGGTTAAGACTTGTTACAGTATGTTCCTCCTATAAAAGAGACAAAAGTTGGTTGCTTTAGATATTTTTACTAGAACAAGTATGGCAATGGCATTATATATAATCAAAGAAAATAAAGCTAAAATATTAAAATTTTCAACAGGCATATTAATGTCAAACATAAAGACAACGGGCTTTCAAGAAACACTGGCTAAAAATGCATTAATCACTTGTAAATTATATTTCGTAAAATCATAATAAAAAATATATTTAACATTTAATTAATATTTTATAAACCACGACGACAGTTTAAAAAAAAACAAGATCAAGACACCTTCCATGTTGATTAGGTGTTGGGTTCAGTTATATCAAATTGAGGTAACTATAGGTAGCACAAATTACCTTTGCTGAAGTCGAAATTACAGGCTTAACTCTAATTTCAAAATCGGTTATAAAATAAACGATAACGCTGGTGACATGCTAATGTATGTTTCATATGTTTTGTCACAAAAAAGAAATAACATTTTTTTAAAGTAGAAAATTTGTATTAATTCTGTTTTTTTAGTAAAATATTTGATAACGTAATTATATCTCCAGTCCATACTGCTCCACCAGGCCCAGTTTTTTTTACACATCTCTCAAGGCCAATTTTGTATTTCTCTTGCATAACAGTAAGACGCAAGTTGGGCCAAAACACTATATCATCTCCAACATGATGTTCTTCAATGAAGTTAACGAGTTTTGTCAGGCAATTGTCAATATATGCTCTCCAATGCTAGAATTTGAATTCACTGGATCATTACTTGATGAAAATCCATTATCAACAATGTAAATAAGACATTTTAAATAGTTTTAGATTTTCACATTTATTCACAACTTGTGACATATGTTTCGCTAACACTGTAACTTTATCATACAAGCGGTATTCAAACTTTTAACAAATTGTAATTTTGAATACCCTTTGTCAGGCGAAGCTATAGTATTAGCGAGACATATGTCACAAGTTGTGAATAAAGTGAAAATCTAACAGTTTAAATTGTTTTATTTACATTGTATAAGCTACAATCTTTATCTGCAAATTTTGCTTTTTCTTTGAATTTCACATTATCTGGACTTTCCTCTATATCATTTTTGATTTCTGAATTCTCCAAGGTTCTCATCGTCAATGATAATCGACTTTTTTGCAAACTGAACACGGCGAAAATTAACGGTGTGTAAGTGTTTGATCACTTCTGGACGAAATTCTAAAAATTGTGGTATCAGAAGTCTGATTGTTTCTGACTAGTTTTCTGATTCTCACCCTTAACCCTATTTTTCTGCATTACTGAGATAAGAAACACTTTGGTCTTTCACTTTTCGCAAGGGATGCCTTGTTTGCATTCCGCTATAGTTCGATATACGGACAGTGGCGCCATTTGGTGGTGGCAAGTTGCAGTTACCACCCCAATATTGGCCAACCCAGTACTTTGCCACATTCTAGCGGATATATCTTGATTTCGGAAAGCCTTTTCAGCCTTAGGCTGAATATTTTTGCGAATTTCTAGTTTGTTTGGCATTTTTCGCAAAGTGATTTCAAATATCGATACGTCAAACTGAAGTCCAGGAAACAAAGAAGCTTTTTTTCCAAGGCCATCTCGATAAGGTGCATATGTACCTCATTAGAGAACTTTGAACGTTTTGACAAAACATATGAAACAAACGTAATTACAAATATGAAGTGAAATTTTTTCGTTGGTGAGGTTAAGAGTTATTAACCTACAACACTGTCCGTGTGTGCGACGTGGGCGATACAATGCAACGCAGACATCTTTATCGTCGAACTCTGAGCTTTTAAATAATCTTGACCACTTGTAGTAGTAATAATTGCGCATGTTGAAACTTGACAAGGCTGTCCTGCACACATGACTTGCTTTCTCTTGCGACAAAAAAAGCTGAATTTGAGAGCCATCCACGTTTTGCCAATTAGAAAGGTGTTTTAATTTGAACAATGACACTCTCTGTCCTAAAAAAATAAATCGGTGGAAAGTAAATCCCAAGTCAAAACAAAAACGACGGTCCCCGATAACACTCATTGCTTTGAATTTTTACATTTAACAATTTCTTACACTAAAACACTTCTGCAAAATTCCGAAAATAAAAAAATTCTTGCATGCTTCTAAAAAATACGAACTAAGCTATGGACCAGAATATGGATCGCTATTTGCATCTAGCTTTAAGGTCTAAGAAGAAATAAAACGTTAAACATAATGAAAACAGTTAATTACAGAAGGATGGTCTAATACTTTTTACAATAAATAATTCGTTTGTGTTTTCTCTTGTCTGTCTACTCCTTAAAATAGTCTTCAACTGCATGTTTGCATGAGAGTCGCCGTTTTACGAGCATCTTTAAACAAACATTAAACGTACCTACCTCAGACTACTCAGCTTCGTCTGGAATCATCACCCAAGAAGCACCTCTCCTCCTCAGTGTCCAGCTGCGAGAGTAAACATATGAGCGTCGTCAGCGAGAATTCCACGCAACATCATCAACGTATCGACGATTGGGTGCAGGTAATATATTCTTTTTAGTTAGTATAATGAGTTATTCTGACACTGATAAGCATCCAGAAACGTAGCCAGGGGGGGGCCATGTGGTCTGGACACCCCCCATCGAAGCTTTAAAATATTTTGGGATTTTTCTTACATAATCTACGAAAGTAGAATTCTAATAATTGCTTATGTATTAGATCTGCTTATTAGAACCATTTTTTAAGTTTAAACTCAGGAAAAATCGGAAGCAGCCCATTTTTTTTTAAATTGTAGCATTTTGGGAGTTCTTTTAACTAGCCAACGTTTACATTGCTAGACTCCTAACGAATGCAAAAAAACGGTAAAATTTCTTTACCTAAAACTTCCTTGGTTATGAATCTTCCTTTTTATTAGAAATGCCACTCTTAATTTTGAGCATAATTTAAAATAAATTGAATAAGTAGCGTTTGCATTGACACACACCACATTTTCTTTTGCCATCTTGAATGGATACCACAGCTTTACTAGTTTATCTCTATGCTACACTTAATTCTTGCACAAAATTTGAAATTAATCGAGTAAGCAGTTTTTTCAGGCTATTTTTTTTAAATATTCTATTAGGCCGCCATTGTGTTTTGCTATCTTGGATTCATACCACAATGTTAGCAGTTCATTTCTATGTAACACTTAATTTTTGTGTAATATTTGAGGTAAATTGGATAATTAATTTTTTAGTAATAATTTTTATTACGTTTCACCAGGTCGCCATCTTGTTTCGGCATACTGGATTTGTATTAAAATATTATTAGGTCATCACATATAACCCTTAATTGTTGCCTAAAACATAAAACCAATCTGGTAAGTAGTATTTAAGTTCTACCGCAAAATGACAGACAGACCGAAGTAATTGATAAAATGATATTTTTTGTGGCATCTGGGGACGCTAAAATGTGAAGATATGTACAACCTGAGAGGGTAATTTTTTTTCACGACTACAAACATTTTATTTGGCCGCCGTTTTGAATTAGTACCATACTTTCACTAGTTCTTCTCGTTCATTTCTATACCACAATTAGTATGGCACACAATTTGAAATAAATCTATTAAGTAGTTTTTTCAGGCAGAATTTTTAAATGTTTTATTAAGCCGCCATTTTGTTCCGCCATCTTGGATTCGTACCAAAATTTTACCAGTTGTTTCCTATATTCCTGAACAGAATGACGCCCAATAAAAAGGTTTGAAAAGATAGTATATGTATTACTAATTCACTATGTACTGAATCTCTCTCTCTCTCTCTCTCCCTCTCCCTCTCCCTCTCCCCCCCTCTCTCCCCCTCTCTCTCTCTCGTAAAAATTTTTTGGCGTTTAGGGACGCTAAAACGCGGATATGTAAAACCTAAAAGGGTGGTTTTTTTCAGATAATAAAAATTTTATTTGACCGCTATTTTGTTCCGCCATCTTGAATTAATACCACACTTTTACTAGTTCATCTCTATACTACAATTTTATTAGTTATGGCACATTATTCATAATTTGAAATCAGTTCATTAAGTAGTTTTTTCGGGCTGAATTTTTAAATATTTTATTAAGCCGCCATTTTGTTCCGCCATCTTGGATTTGTACCAAAATTTTAGCAGTTGATTTTTGTATAATACTTAATTTTTGCGCAAAATTTGAGACAAATTGGATAATCACTTTCTTAATAATAATTTTTTTAACATTTCACTAGACCACACACTATTTTGCCACTTGTATGTTTACCAAATGTTACCAGGCCATCCTCATATGACTCTTAATATTTAACCAAAGGTTGAAGTCAATCAGATAAGTAGGTTTTTACCTATGCCGCATACAGACAGACAGACCGTAATAAATTACATAAAAGTTTGAATGCACATAAAAGTTTGAATGCAGTTCATCGAAAAATATCAATTACCTAGTCCAACTTTTCTCTAAACTTGCAGGTAACCGTCGAGAACGATAATGTAAGCAGTCCAGACAATTCGAGGACGGAAGACTTGAAGATCGATCCCAAGAAGGAGATGGAGATAAAGCTGGACAAGGCGCGCTATGCCGAGATGGAAGAGAACGTCAAGAGGTTCTTGTTTGGCGAGAGCGACTTCTGGAAGACAGTCGAAATCGGGAAGCTGAAATACAAGAGCTACCAGGAGGGGGACAAGACGAAGGCGAGAACTTCCAGGGAGGGCAGCCGTACCAGCTCGCACACAGAGACCGAGATTTAAGTGGGACTAACGGGTTAAAAATGGGAAAATAGATTTTTATCTGTTCGGTTGTAGAAGTAATGGAGAGGTTGATGATATTCGGTTTTCTAGTATGAATGCCTTTAATCATTAAATGCAGGTCCAAAATAGTGCATTTTTAGCATCAATTTTACATTTCTGTGCTTGCTAACAACTACTCACTTTGTGTGTCGTTGTCGTCGTCGTGCGTTTATCTTTTAGCGAGCTATATCTCGAAAACGGTTTCAGGTAAACATTTAGTTGAAATTTGACATGTTTTTAGAGTACACTATGGTATCTCGAACGATATCACAGGAAAGTTCGGTGTATTTTCGGTCTTTAACCATTAATAAAAAAAATATTTTTGAATTTTCCAGAGCATTGCTTGAGAGAACCGCCTCTTACGAGAGAAGTAAAAATGTGGTCAAATGAGATAAGAGACTGCAATTAGATCATGAACAGGAACCTATCGATGAGGTTTGGGATGGGTGGTAAGAAAAAAATCCAAACAATTGTATCTATGATCCAGATATTCTATTTTGGGATTTTTAGTTCAAAAAGCCGTTTAGAATTCAGTTCTTATATTGTATCATGTCATTTGTTCTAACTTTAATAAATATGTTCTACTTTTATAATTGAAATTGTTTATGGACTTTTTCTTCGGCAATAAATATACAAATTGCGAAGTATGAAAAAACAAATTTTTGAAAAGTGAAAAAAAACTAAACCAGTTTCACTTTTTGTACGATTTTGTCACTACACTTTGGAGGGCATAGACACAAAATAAAAAAAAATTGTATTTGAAATCTAACAATGTATAATTGATGCTAAAAAAGCTATGTAACGTAAGCTGATGAAGACGTAGTGTCTAAAAATATAGAGTATAATTATGAGTATAAGCTAGAAAGTTTCAGAATAATACAAGTCGAGACTCTTTACTTTTATGGGAAATGTTTTGTCATTTCTGTTTCCATTAATTCAGCAGATAGAAATTGCATCTATACTTTTATAATTGAAATTGTTTATGGACTTTTTCTTCGGCAATAAATATACAAATTGCGAAGTATGAAAAAACAAATTTTTGAAAAGTGAAAAAAAACTAAACCAGTTTCACTTTTTGTACGATTTTGTCACTACACTTTGGAGGGCATAGACACAAAATAAAAAAAAATTGTATTTGAAATCTAACAATGTATAATTGATGCTAAAAAAGCTATGTAACGTAAGCTGATGAAGACGTAGTGTCTAAAAATATAGACTATAATTATAAGTATAAGCTAGAAAGTTACTGAATATTACAAGACGAGACTCTTTACTTTTATGGGAAATGTTTTGTCATTTCTGTTTCCAATAATTCAGCAGATAGAAATTGCATCTATCTGCAATAGATAGTGTGTTTGTGATAGAAATACAACTTTACTTATTTCGCAACATGTCTCATCATTTAACGAAGACAATGAAGCATTCTGAATAAGATTCACTGGTCGGACTTGCAGTGTTTTTAATTAAAAATATTCACAGTTTCAATGTATCAAGTGTAAACTAATACACTTGAGTGTTACACGGTTTATATTTGATAACGAATTATTTAAATTAAAGATAGTGAAGTCCGAAAGGGGATTCTTTCACCGCGTTAAATATGTATAGGAAATAAGGCGAATCGATATTATAATCTGTTGAATTTTAAAAAGTGTACAAGGTAATCCAGGTAACTTTTTAAATGGAAATATCTCGGTTATTTTTAAAATTAGAAAACATTTTATTTGATTCGATCTGCCTCTTCAAATGCTAATATTTTAATGTATACAGGTTGTCTCAAAAAATGCAAGGTTTTTTTAAGTTTCAATTTTATATTAAATTCTGCATATTTTTGTACTTTTGTATAATATACCGTGGTATCAAAAATTAATGGTATTCGAATTTTAGAGGTTTTTGAACTACGAAATACTATGATTTTTCGGATATAATTGTTTCCCTATTTGAGATACTTGATTACCTGCTGCTACCTCGATATAAAAGTTTATTTTTCGAATGTCATGACGTTGATGTTTGAAATATTTTTACTTTGTGCTAATATTCTACAAAATATTAACGTAATGAGATAAAACATTTACATGATTTTTAAATTCTGTTTACTAAATTTGGAAATAACATGGTACTAATCCAAACTCTTGTTAAAAGCAAGTATTTCGGATTTTATTATTTTTATAAATTTTAAACAAAAGCTTATGCCTTATAGAAGCATTTTTGACCCAGAAAAAAAATAAAAACGGACCAAATTCCCTACAATTTTCAAAACATTGCATTGCAAAAACTCCCTAACATAGTATTAGAAATAAAAGGACACTTACAGCGTTACCAAATTGACTTACACACACAGCCGGTACCGATTTACCTACTGTATGAAGGTTGGCTGAGCTTTTGTTCTGTTCATATTTTTATGTTATATAGCTTTAATGATGATGTCTTTGGCGCCTAACCTGATGCTAACCCTTTACTGTTTCACCTTGTTCTGATAATGACGGCGTTTCAACTATGCAACAAAATATATATAGTAATGAATTCTTCCCTGGCAAAATTAAATTAAATTTGGCAACATTGCTTTTTGAATTAGAGGAAATGATTGATTAATCATGAAATGTCAAATGTCAGTTAATTTTCTGTTTAAGAATTTTCTAGTTGAATAACATCTGCATTTGATACAGTTTTAACATTAATTCTTTAAAATCTTAAATTAAAAAACAGTATAATATATTATAATATACCCTAATTAACATAGAACGTAAGCTTTCACGGCTTTGGTCAATTAAGAAATCATGGTTCTTAGGATTAGACCGTGTCAAATTGGAATTACTATCCGATGTTTCGCTTTTGATTGCACGAGACATCTTCAGGGATCTTTACTCCACGAGATCTGAACACTGAATGAGCTCGAAGAGATTCAGGTGGGCTTTTATACCCGACTTGTGCTCGCCGAACCCGTATCTCTATTGAAATTTTTTGTATGTTTAAATATTTCAATAGATTCTCTAACCTTTCGTTTATAAAAACCTGGAACCGATGCTAGAACCTTGGTTTCCTTTACATTTATGAAATTATACTTTTGTTGTTTGGCCTCATGGACAGGATAATCTCCTCATATTTCTGGACCACCTTAATCAGCAACATCATAATATCAAGTTCACGATGGAAATTGAATCTAATGGAACAATTCCCTCTCTAGATGTACTATATGGTACATTAGGACATTCTGTGCATAGAAAACCGAAGCATACAAAAAGATACTTAAATGCAAATTCTCATCACCATCCAGCACAAAAGAAATCGGTTATTAACTCACTAGTATTCAGAGTTATTTCTGATCAAGATTCTTTAACATCGGAAACATCGAAACTGACCGAAGCTCTCAGAGGGAATGGCTATTGCACTGAAGATATTATGCGTTCAATCAAAAGATATAATAAACCAACTCCAAAGGAAAGTGATAAAGAGTCACCATTAGTTTGTTCTTCCCTACATACATGGCACTACAGACAAAATAGGACGATTACTTCGGCGGTCCAACACACGTACAATCTTCAATACACATAAGAAGAATGGACAAAGCTTGCGATCCCCGAAAGATCTTGTACCTTGCTCCTGTGGAGAAGTGTATGTGGTAGAAACATGACGCGGAAACCAAGGTTCTAGCATCGGTTCCAGGTTTTTATAAACGAAAAGTTAGAGAATCTATTGAAATATTTAAACATCCAAAAAATTTCAATAGAGACACGGGTTACGGTCTACATCACACGTGGAAACCGATCTTAACACAGGGTTACGCTTCGGCGAGCACAAGTCGGGTATAAAAGCCCGCCTGAATTTCTTTGAGCTCATTCAGTGTTCAGATCTCGTGGAGTAAAGTTCCCTGAAGATGCGTCGTGCAATCGAAGGCGAAACGTCTGATAGTAATTCCAATTTGACACGGTCTAATCCCAAGAACCATGATTTCTTAATATACTCTAATTATCTATTCTGCATGCAATTTTAACATAATTAAAGTAACAGTTGAGGTTTATAACTATATAGTGCCTTACAAAGTTATAAGTATTTGTTATGTTTTTTTCACATCAAATGTGTTAATTCCGAGGTAAGCTCGACAGTCAATCCAAAAAAAGTGAGAAAATTAAGAATGCCTAGTCTCTGCTAGAGCCCAAAATAATTAACCATAAACAAGAAAATAAATAAAACCTATAATTTTTTAACTTAAATGAAATCTTCTGCTTGTCTCCTATTAACCTCGTCACATTTATCGTATATTCTTTTTTGGTGTTGCAGTGTATATATAATTTCTTCGTACTCATTTTCGTCTAAATTTCTTATTTCTTCAACAATTTTTCTTGGAATTTCTTCAATATGGTGTTTTTCTCTATAAACTATATCTTTCCAATAAGCTCAAAGGAAGGAATCCATGGTCGTTAGATCTGGGCTGTTCGCGGGCCAGCTGATTCTTTGATATCTTTCCATCCACACTTGATAATTTTTTAAAGAAAGTCTCTTCCACAATATTATGTGATGATGCCCCGTCTGGTTGCCAAATTATATTTTGCCGAGTTTGAAGTGAAAATATCTTATTCCATTTAAGTTGCCACGGGTAAACATTTTATGCCCCAAATATGGCAGTTTTTCCGATTATAAACTGGTAAATGTCGCCTCATCGGTCCATACAATTTTTTGGAAATAATCTGGATCTTGATTAAGACTTGCTCTTATCATTTGAACAAATTCATGTCTTTTTCCTTTTTGTTCGTCATTTAATTGTTGTGCTGGCCTAATTTTAAGTCGTGTATCCATTTTACTTTAAAATTTTATGAATTGCTCCATAACTGACTTTCTTGTTTCGTGGTCCATACCTTCTATCTCTGATAGATTTTCTTGAAAATGAAGTAATATATTAATACGCCTTTTTTGATTTCTTTGTTTCTTAGAGACGCTATTCTTGCAGTAACGTCTTCATGTTGGTGCAGATGGTGATTTCTGGCCATCCTGAATATTTTCCCTGTATTGTTGTCGTGTTCTTGTGGCAATATTATTATTCCTTTGAACACATACATCTCAAAAGGGAATTGTTCCATTAGATTCAATTTCCATCGTCAATTTGATATTATGATGTTGCTGATTAAGGTGGTCCAGAAATGCGAGGAGATTATCCTGTCCATGAGGCCAAACAACAAACGTATCATCTACATATCTAAACCAGTGCTTCGGTTTTAGTGGAGCAGATGTTAGAGCAATATCCTCAAAGGCTTCCATAAAGATATTCGCTACCACAGGTGATAGAGGAGATCCCATAGCTGCCCCTGAAGTTTGCTCATAAAAAGTTCCTTGAAAAATGAAATAAGTAGATGTAAGACAAGCTTCCACTAGGTCTATTAAGTTTTTATCAAGATTATTGTTATCCAGTATGTCTGATATAATGGAAATTGAGTCGTTGACAGGAACATTTGTGTAAAGTGATTCTACATCGAAACTGACCAAAATATCTTCGGGATCCAACTGGATTGTCTTGAGTTTTTCCACAAAATGTGCACAGTTTTTAATAAAAGAATCTGTTTTTCCAGTAAATGGATTAAGAAAATTTGAAAGATATTTACCTAGTTTGTATGTGGGCGAGTCTATTGCACTGACGATCGGTCGAAGTGGTACGTTGTCCTTGTGTATCTTCGGCAGACCGTAGAACCTGGGAGTCTTGGAGCTGCTAGGTTTTAGTGATTTTTTCTCCGCTGGTGGTAGACTGGATGTGTTGATCAAATTGGTAATGCGTCTTTCTATTCTACCTATAGGGTCTGCCTGCATAACCTTATAGTTGAGTAACTTTTTCCACATATTCTGTTCTGTCCATGACGACTGTGGAGTTGCCTTTATCTGCTGGAAGTACCATAATGTTTGCGTCTTCGTTTAAAGTCTGCTGTTTTTTCGGCTGTGGAGAGGTTCGACTTCGGTGGTTTTGAGTTTTTAATGATCTTCGCTGTCTCATATCTGACTTCATCGGCTTGTTCCACTGGTATTCTTCTGATTGCTGCTTCAACAGAAGATACTATGTCTTCTATGCGATTGGTACTCGGTGCTATTGCGAAGTTTTGGCCCTTGGAAAGGACGGAAAGTTCTGCTTCGGATAACGGCTTCGATGACAGGTTGATAACTGTGTTTTGCGGAAGTTTCACTGGATTTTTTCTGTTCAGGAGGGCTTCAAACTTCTTTTGTTGCTTAAATGTAACTTCTTGATGGATTTTTTTCTGTCTGTGCCTTGGTAATGTTGTCCAAAGTTGTAAATGTAGTTCCTTCTAGTCTAGAAGCTAATTTCAGATGAATTTCTAATAGTTTCCAGGCATTTGTATGTAAATCACGACGTGTTGTCTTAATCCTTTCTTTAACTAATGCATTGCTAGCACGCTTATTAATATTCTTAGCAGTTCTAGAAGTAATGTGATGTCTCACCTGTAGCGATTTCGGTACTACATCTTCATCTCGGCATCTAAGGAGAAAGGCTAACTGGCAGAATAACTTATTCTTGCTGTTCCGGGGATCGCCAAAAGTTTTTGCATCCTTCTTGGTTTCCTCCCCATAGAGGTTAGCTAACATAGAACGGAAGCTTTCACGTCTTTGGTCAATTAAGAAATCATGATTCTTAGGATTAGACCGTGTCAAATTGGAATTACTATCCGACGTTTCGCCTTCGATTGCACGAGGCATCTTCAGGGATTTTTACTCCACGAGATCTGAATACTGAATGAGCTCGAAGAGATTCAGGCGAGCTTTTATACCCGACTTGTGCTTCCGTTCTATGTTAGCTTATTCTTTAACAAAATAAAAATAAGTTAAGCAGTAAATTAGGTTTCAAACATCAATGTTATTACATTCGAAAAACAAGATATATACAGACATTCCGCCCCTATTGGGCAGGATGAAAACAATTGCCGCTAGACTCCCAGTTGATAACTTGATTTGAAAGTAAACCCGTATTATGTAGCCATTTTTGACAGCTGTCAATTCCTAATCTAAAAACGAGTATATCTAACATTCTGTGTAGTGTGCAACATCCTAAATATAATTGTCAAATATTTTTATTGAAAACATCAAAGATTCTATCTATTATCGAAAATCCAGACTCGATATCTTAAGAATTTTAAAAATTAGACTAAAACCCTTTTCTTAGTCCTTAAATGTTGTATATTTTTTTAATCACTAAAGACCCCAATTAATAACGAAATAACCAAAAAAAAATAATAAAATATTCTTGTTTTATTATTTTTTAAAAAATATTAATAGTTTGTAAAAAGAAAAATATTTTCAATTTTAAAGAGCTGTTTTACTCAGCTCAGACCATTCAAGATAGATCAACAGATATTTGCAAATTTTGGAGGCATTTCGGGTTAAAAACATCGCGATCCTGCCAAACTGTTTATTGTGACATGTCAATCAAAGCTACACGGCTGGCAGAACAACTTCAAAAAGTGGAAAATTCAATTGCAAATGGAAAAATAATGCATTTTTAATCGAAACTAAGTTTTACCCAATTGTTTGACATCGAATGAAGAAAAATCTAAATCTATCTTGTAACGAAGGAAGGAATTTTTGATATATTTAGTCGTTTTTATCACAGAAGGTACTTTTTAAGGGGCCAAAAAAATTGCAAACAGAATTTGTGCACGCTACAATTCAAAAATTTCTCAAAATTCACCCCTAAGCCTGATCCAGCTGATTTTCAAACCAGTCACTAGAAGAAATAAAAAGGTTTCTTGCTTATTTACTTGATTCCCCTAGGATCAACCGTTCATATGCTACAGGCCACACGTAAAACCATAGGGAAATATATCAAAACAACATTGCAATTTTATTTCTAAATGGCTCGCTCTGTATAAACCGGAGTGTAATTTTGGCGATGTGGTTTTCAATCCCCGGAGGAAATTTGGGGTCTTATAAACGATTTCTGTCCGTTTACAGTTTTTTTTGCGCCTCAAAAAACTAACCCTAGCGACCTGCATTTTGGATCATCGTGGTTTCGAAAAGAATGCCTATATCAGACTCCACTGTCGGCTTATTATTATTATAAGCCTCAACGAAATCGCGTTTGTACCATAAGAAGCTCCCATTTATTCTCTACGATCGACCACATAGAAGCTTATTTCTTCGATATACCGTTACTGAGCTGGGCCACTTAGAACGTCCAAAAACACAAATTCCATATTTCGAAATACGTTAATTTTTCATACAAGGTATGTTATGTCTAAAAAACAAAGTTGATATTGGCCTTGTTTTTTTTAGATACCCTGTATACATTAAAATATAAGCATATGAAAAAGCAGTTCGAATCAGGCATAACTTTTGTTTGGAACATTTATTCTAATTTGAAAAATAATCGCGATATTTACCTGGTTCACCCTGACTATAAACCATAGCAGAACTTTTTAGCCAGTTCTTGGATAAGCGCAAAAGTATAAGAATTAAGAAATGTTTGTGTAACTATATTAGTTTCTCTTGTACTTCCAAATCACTAATAATTTAGGTGGTACATAAATAAGTGTCTTAATTGTTAAGGATCAAGAAGAAGAGTGTAGTCGAACCTTCTAGATATTAAACTGTGATTTCAATCCCAAACTACCAAATTTTAAAGTATTATATCGATATTTTTAGATAAGTAAATTAAATGTATTCCTTATGACAGAAAAAAAGCAAAATGGAAATTCTCACGGCTTCGGTCACTCAAGAAATACTGGTTCTTGAGATTAGAAACGTTGCTTTCCGACGTTTCGCCTTAGATTGTATGATACATCTTCACGAGAACATTGCAATAACTCAGAGAGAGAGAGTTACATAGACCTTTATTCCTGACATGGTAGCAATATAGTTACTATTAAGCTAAGGAGAATGCTAGGTTGTTATTTTGTTTTTTGAGTTTGGGGAACAGTGGTATATGATAAAAATATTTATAAACTGAAATTCGAAAAAGTATAGATTATACTCGCATAATAGGTATACTAAAATTTCACGAAAAACTGTTCTTACTGAATATCTGCAAGTTGAATGTTTAATAAAAAAAATTGTGATATTAGTACTCTCCTTTTAAAGAATCCGCGAAAATTTGAAGTTAAAGGGTTTGTTTGAATGTGTCGAATTTATATTCGAATATTTCGAGAACGTAGGAGCAATATATTTTGAGCAATTGACCTTCATCAGGTAATTTTCTCGTATGCCACGTATAGTAAGGATGCAGTTAAATGGGCCTGAGTAGAGGGAATACAGGGATTCCAAGCCTTCCGCCCCCCGGGGGAGGGTCACCTGTCAACAGTCATTTGTCAAGGTCACCAGTGAATGTCAAAAGTCATCTTTCAAGGTCATATTTTCTCATAAATTTTGGTTAGTTTTTTGTCATTAGAGCCTAAACAAAATGACGTAGATCATGATTTAGGTGTGTGATAGATCCTTATTCCCTTTATCGGCCTGTGAAAAAATATTGGCAAAAACATGTAAGATGATATTGTAGGAAGAAAAGGAAATTCGGAGACTTTGTTATATAGAATTCTTTTGAAACGTCTAAAAGAGCATTTTTTGAGCCCGAAGTAAAAATTTAATATTGTAATATGTAATGGTATCCTTTCTCTCGGATCTCAACCAATATCTCGTCAAGTTAAGATCTTTGAAGATGTCTCATATTGTCGAAGGCGGTAATTTCAATATGACAATCTCATCCCAAAACCAATGTTTTCTTAGAGTTAAAGGAATGAATTTATAGTATAATCTTCCATATACAAAATGTAAAAAATCATTTATATTGCAGTGCGACTCTTTATGTCCCTCCTCTTTTTTATTTTTTTTGTGAACCAGTTAAGATAAAAATGGCTGGGCGTGGTAGGTTCTCACGTTTACGATGGCCCCAATTTTGGGCAATTTTGATGTCCCCATATTTTGGGATTTGTGTTTAAAACTGTGCCACTCGGATCTATTTCCATTTAATGTTTCCTTCAACATTTCAGTTCACAAACTCCAAATCGTGTTAATTCTTGCTACTTCTAGTAAAAATATCAGTGGGGGCTCATTGGATTTGAAATGACGTCTAGAAAAATGTACAAAAGTTAGAAACCTGCAAATAAATAATTTTCAAAGTTATTAACAAATTAATATTTGGAAAAAAAAGAGTTTAGTTTTTTTGCAAATAACTTTAAGGATTTTGAAAGGATTGTTATAGTAAATTTCAAAGTAATAATCAATAAAGAGTCTTGTTTCCCGGTATTTAATAATTATAATTTAAAAATTGTGAGCGCTAAGCCATTATGAAGCCACAAAAACGGCTGTAACAAGTGAAAAAAAATTACTATTAAATATTAATTTAAAAAATTATAAAGTTATGCTATTCACATGAAGGAAGAATAACCCGCTGTTGATGTTTTTTACTGATTTTTTATAAAATGAGCCTGATGTTAATTTAACATAAGAACAATTTTTAAGACATAAAATACGCTTAGAAGCATACTTACAGAAACAAAACCTGACCATCAACAAGAAAATATAAAAAATGTCATTTATAAAATTCCGTGTCAATGCAATAAATGTTAAATAGGTGATACCTCCTGGGCATTAACCAAAAAAAGAACACCAAACTTACATAAAAAATAGGGCTTCTACCATTTTGGGAAAAGAACTATGTTCCAAAAAACATAAAACAAAAGAAAGTGCCCTAATATTAGCAAATAAAGGTGTATACTATCTTGTTCAGTTAATTTTAATTACGCATAGTTAAATTTGTTAAATACTGAAATAAAAAAATATAAGCCATATTAAAAACAACGACTTTATAGCATTAAAAAAACATTGGCAGTTCATAATTAAAAGAGGGCGATTCCACTTTAATTTGAAAAAATCGATGTTTTTGTAACGTCGATATCTTGCACTCATCCGTGCGTCAACTATCCTTGTTGAGTGATTTGCGCTCATCACATTACACCAGTCAACCACGCGTACTACGCATGGAACACAATGCAAATAACATCAATCGTTTACGTCCATTTACGTCAAACTTTATTTTTTCTTTATTTGTTTTTTTTCGGTGTTTTGTTAGATTCTTTTTTGAAATGGAGGTTATAAACGGTTATTTTATTATTATTTTTTTCCAACGTCAAAATTGTCACCTATGTTTGTATCACAAATATGTATTTCCTTTTTAAGTTTTGTGTTTGTTCGTTAGTTTTTACGTTAAACGCTTACGGGAGTTCCATTGTGTTCCAAGCGTTAAGCTCTGGTAGAGTTATTTTTTTTGTTTGTTTCTTTAGATAACTTTATATATTTTGTATTTTTTTATTTAATAAATACATTAATGAGTAGGATATTGATGTTCTTTCTTTCAACTCTGATTTTCCGGTTTTAAAATGAAAATCTGGAAAAACGCAATCGATTTTGGATATGAGAGGGAACTATTTTTCAACTTTTTACATCCCTGTAGTTTTAAACCCCTAGCAAGGGGGAGAACAACCCCCGAAATTCGAACAGGGGTACCTCATTTTAAGTTTCCGAGTTATTTGCAAAAAACTAAACTGATTTTTTTAAATCTTAATTTATTAATAGCTAAAATTGCTTGCGTGCAAATTTGAAAATTTTCTAGACCTCATTTTGAATCCAATGAGACCTCACTCACATTTTCACTAGCAGGAGCAATAATTAACAGGATTTTGAGTTGGTGAATCAGACTACAAAGTGACGCCCAAAAAGAAATATTTATTCTGTTAGTTTAGTGTGGGGGTCGGAGGCAAAAAGAGGTGCACTACTGTGCTAGTAATTAAGACTTAAGACTATTATCTATTTACTGTAGTGTAGAGTGTATAAGGCATATTTTAATATATTTTGATGACGTTTAATTTCAAAAATAATGTATTTACATGAATGGGTGTTTTTTTAATTAAAAAAAATCTAGCAACTTCTAATATAGAAAGTATCTAGAAACCATTCTTTATTAAGTTAGTAATAAATATAATGTCTGCTAAGAATAGCTAGATATACATAGGTAGGTATGTCTTTGTTATTTTTATAGGTAGCCCTTTTAGAGTAAAAAAAGGTTATTTCAATACTTACTATAGGAATATGAAATAGTGTGTATAGATTAAAAAAAAGTTTTTTTTTACAACACTGCCTTAGTTTCATAAGTGCAACTGGTGGTAATTATTAAACTATTTATTATACACAGGGTTTTTCAAAAAGATAAAATGTCTATATCTGTTATAGCTTCGTTAATCACTGCTAAAATATAGAGTTCGCGGGTTTAGAGATTGTTTTTTAAATATTTCAAAAACGATTCATTTTGATAATTAAATTAATTTGTAAAAAAATTGTAATATGATAAAATGACGTATTTAGACTATTTTACTTTTATAAGAAAAGTATTTAGAAATTTTTTATAATTAAACATGTAAAATCAGTGATTTATTTTTAATTTGTTGCTTATCTTCGATCGGCTAATGGCACGAAGTTCAGTTTTACTAATCATTTTAATTTTCTACTGTGTGCGATGCACACTGGTTATAAATATCTATAGATGGCGCAGATTGTACAGGGTGTTTTTTAATTGATGGCTAAAAATTTTTCCTTAGATTAGGACTAAAACTTCATATAAACATGTGTTCACAAGATCTTCGCGTAGAGAGGTATACAGGGTATTATTTATATTTTTTTTCGTGGACCTCGACATTTCTAGAATTAAATCATCTAAATTTGACACACACTTACTGTAATCAATGTCTTCGAAATGACTATAATACATTTTACAAAACTCTACAGGGTGGTTCTTTTTCCAGGGCGCGACCACTTTTAAGTATTAGGTAGGAAGCAACTGGGAAAATTTTGGTACGAATCCAAGATGGCGCAACAAAATGATAAATAAAATATTTAGAAATTCAGCCTGAAAAAACTATTTAATGAACTAATTTCAAATTGTGGCCTATAACTAATTTTAGTATAGATATGAACTAGTAAGACTGTGATACTAATTCAAAATGGCGGCCAAATAAAATGTTTGTAATCTGTAAAAACTGATCCTCTCTGATGACAAAAAATATGTTTTATCAAGTTTGTCATTCCGTCTGTCCTTTTATATATCTACTTATCTGATTGACTTCAAATTTTAGGCAAAAATTAGGGGTCATATATAAATCATCTTGTAATATTTTGGTAAAAATCGAATATGCCGGAACAAGATGGCGGCCTAGTGAAACGTTAAAAAAATTATTACTAAATAAACTATATAGTTATCTTATTTCCTCATATTTTGCAAAAAACTGTTACATAAGAATGAACTGGTAACATTTTGGTGTGAATATAAAATAGCAAACAAGATGGCGGCAGTGGCGGCTATTCAGGTGAAGTAGGTGAAGTGCTACTTCACCGGTAAAAATAAACAAGCAAACACCTAACTAATTATTATATATTTCTTAAAATTTAAGTTTTTACATTAATTTAGTCACCTAATCGGCAAAAAATAAACTGTACAGGGTGTCCGGATTTGATCTCGCTTATTTTTACACATAGAACCTTGCGGTTTTCACGAACCTGAGCTAATTTTTTGTGAAACTCATGAAGCCGTAAACAAAATTTTCATAGCCTTCTTCGTTTATGAGATACAGGGCGAAATAGAAAATTTTACATTTTGGGACCCCCCTCGTATTTCCATTATCCTTTAACTTAACGCAAAGGCAAAAATTGCTGCTTATCCAGTTTTTTACGCTGGATCCAGTGGCGTAGTCATATTTTTCATTTGAGTTGTTATTTTTTAGATATGACCCAAAGTTGTGTTTTTTTAAATGGGACACCCTGTATATTTGTCCAGAAATTGATTTGCCCTTTTAAAAGCTTCTCAAAAATATATAATAGTAAGGGTCTATTTTAATAAACAACAACAAAAATCCTAATTTTTATAATTATCATCCCAAATTTTGCAGTAGGCCATGCAAAACAATGCTGCCTTTTATTTAAAGTCGTTAACAATATCTACATCCTAATAATAAATCAAAATAAATATGTAATTAAATCTATTTAGCAAAATATGTATTGATAATTTCGCACCAAAAAAGTACCACCTACCTAGATTTATGTAACACAAGAACAAAACAGTAATAAATTATTATGTAACAAGCCTTTCAGCAAAAATCAACTGTCGTATAAGAACTACAGTAACCAAGGAAATCAAAAGAACTGTTCAAACTGATTTCCATTTTGTTCTATGCATGCTTCGCACAATTTTCGTATTCGTTTTAGGGAATGCAAAATAACGGGATGATTTTGTAAATAGCGAAAATTTTCTCTTATTGCATTTCCTAAATCTTGGACATTATCATAGTGGTCGTTGTAAATTATATTTTTCAGATATCCCCGTAGAAAGAAATCTAAAATCGACAAATCTGGGGACCTAGGGGAACATCTTATAAGTCCATTTGTTCCGATCCGATCCATTGATTGGTAAAATTATTGTCCAGAAATAATCTCGTCATTCCAGAATTGTGTGCAGGAGCACCGTCCTGTTGAAAATAAATTTCGTTAATTTGCGCTAGAGGAACATCGTCAAGTAATTCAGGTATAGCTGCCTCTAAAATTTCTATATAGCGATTGGCTGTTAGATTTCCCTCAAATATATAAAATTTTATATGTGTTCCTAATATGAAGCAGGACACATTTAGACCAAACCTGCCCTGCTGTCTTTTGGGAAATATTTGGTGTTGATTTTCCTGGGACCAGAATCTACTGTTGTGCCTATTGAGTATACCAGAATTACTGAAATGTGCTTCGTCTGACCATATAACCTTCCTTTCAAAATCTCTAACCATATCGCATCTTTCTCGAAACCAATTGCAGAAGACTACCCGACCCTCTGCATCCCCTGGCTGTAAGTGCTGCACGAGCCTAAATTTGTATGGGTGGTATTTGTGCTTTTTTAGAATTTCTTGAACTCTAGTTTTTGGAATCCCTATGCTCTTTTCACTGGCCCTAGAGAGATTGTAGGGTAAGATTCTGCATTAGCCAAAACCGTAATTTCCTCAGCCTCCCGATTTTCTTTATTATTCGTTTTCGTACGAGGTTTGATAAATGATCCGTGATGAAGTAAATTCTTTTTTATCCGATAAAAAGTGGATATATTAGGTGGCCTCCTTTCTGGATATCTAAATAAAAATTAAGCAATAGTATTTCAACATACCTAAAAATTAACTATTTACCTGTTAAAATACATCTCAGAAGCCGCTTCAACATTTTCATTACTTAATATAAAACAAGCTAATCGTACTTTTCATAATGTTCGAAAGTTTGGTTTTCTTCCATAATAATACAAATATATTTTTACACAATAAATAAATACAAAAAACTAGCACTATATTTTATATACGCTTACAAAATTGGGAAATGTCATTTGCTTCCAAGAAAACAAAAGAAAACGGCATCGTTTTGCATGGCCTACTGCAAAATTTGGGATGATAATTATAAAAATTAGGATTTTTGTTGTTGTTTATTAAAATAGACCCATACTAATATATATTTTTGAGAAGCTTTTAAAAGGACAAATCAATTTCTGGACAAATATACAGGGTGTCCCATTTAAAAAAACACAACTTTGGGTCATATCTAAAAAATAACAACTCAAATGAGAAATATGACTACGCCACTGGATCCAGCGTAAAAAACTGCATAAGCAGCAATTTTTCCCTTTGCGTTAAATTAAAGGATAACCGAGATACGAGGGGAGTCCCAAAATGCAAAATTTTCTATTTCGCCCTGTATCTCATAAACGAAGAAGGCTATGAAAATTTTGTTTACGGCTTCATGAGTTTCACAAAAAATCAGCTCAGGTTCGTGAAAACCGAAAGGTTCTATCTTTAAAAATAAGCGAGATACCCTGCTTTTGCAACCAAATCCGGACACCCTGTACATCTCGAATAAATATTTTACTTGACCGTTGGCGGTTTTCCTACTACGTTGCAATGACAGCGCGTATGCGATGACGTCGACCGCATGGAAGATTAATGTTAACCAGCGCCATACAATGCTCTCGGTGAATTGCTAACGCAGTACACTACACCCGCGTGTCGTTCAGTTTGGGGTGGTTGTTTAATTTTATTTTCGCGGATTTCGCTGCAACCGGTTAGTTCCTTATTAATTTACATTATTGATGAATCCGATCACAGATGTGGTTTGCATTTTGTTGGAAACTCCATTTTATCGATGGAAGGAACAAGATCAGAGTTTTAATCGTCGTCCTGGTTTTCAGCTTACAAATGGTTATGTAGTAGTCAAATATTACAAAAATTGTTTTGCCTTGTTTACTAGTTTCCAATAAATATTCAGTGTGGAATAAGGAAGGATTTGCAGGTATGTTAAATGTATGAAGGTCTTTACATAAACATGAAGACTCGGCGGAGCATTTAAAATGCGAATTAATGCTAAAAACATTTGTAAAAAATCAAAGCACTATAGCTGACACTTTAAAGACGAAAAAGAAGATGCTAAACTATATAAAATACATTTTAGCGAAAACGTCCTATTAAATAGTCTATTTATGTGCTTAGTAATTGACGCAGTTTTGTACCTTGCAAAACAAGAGTTAGTTTTTCGCGGCCATGATGAGAGCAGCCAGTCAATAAATAGAGGAAATTTTAAAAAGCTTTTAGGTTTATTAATATCGAGACGTTCCCAAGAATTAAAAGATCATCACAAAAAAATTAAAAATGTTTTTACTGGTGACTCGAAAACTATTCAAAACGAAATAATTAATTATTAATGGAATCTAAATGATCTAAATTTAAATGATCATGTAAAAAATGAAATAATGAACACACAGTTTTTTTCTGGGCAAGTGGATGACACCGCTGATATTACGCAAACCTCCCAGTGCTTCATAATTTTAAGATACGTTAATTCAGAAGGTTCAGTAGTCGAGAAATTCTTAGGATTATATAATGTCAGCTCCGACAGAACGTCGGAGAATTTATATTCTCTATTGGATCAAATTTTGGACCAATTTGACTATAAACATAAATTAATAGGGCAATGTTACGATGGCGCAAGTGTGATGTCTGGCCATCTAAATCAAAAAAAGAAAAGAAAAAGGCCGCAGGCTATATTTGCCCTGATGCAGCAAAGTCTAAAAATATTTCTAAATGTCGAATTTTTTTGCAGGCCTTAGTGGTATTCCCTCATTTTTTCATCACTCAGGCGTATACCAACAGTTACAGAAACTCGTTGGTCTTTAAATTCGAAGTTAGTAAATGTGATTGTTCAAGTTGCGTTCTTCAAAAAAAATCGTTTGACATTCATTTTTGCATATCCAATATAAAATGCTGTCGTGAGGCGCTCTGTAAAAAAAGAAATGAACATTTTTTTTAAATACCATGTTTGATAAATCAAATTCTATTACAGAAATAAATCATTACAAACGTGAGCTTTCTAAGCTTTCACCTGAAGAAATTAGGGCTATAGTATAGAACCCTTTTTATGAAATATTGGACCATATTCTAATGGAAATGACACTAAGCTTTCAAGACTGTGAAAAACTTACATTTTCATGTCTGGCCCGTTTGAAAATTTGTTACAGTTATATGGGGAAATATTTTCAAAAAGTCAACGACTTAAAAATGAGCTTAGTCTTATTTTTGCCAATGACAGTATTTGGAATATATCGCTGCAAGAGCAAGTGAAAAAAATTAATGAAAATAAAGATATTTTAACCAAACTATATAAAGTGTTTTCCCTTATTTTGACAATACC